>JAVSCE010008474.1:0-144425 GCA_032199065.1 Smutsia gigantea
ATAATTAAGATGGCAAAGATTAAAGATAAAGACAGGGTATTAAAGGCAGCTAGAGAGAGAAAAAAGATCACCTACAAAGGAAAATCCATCAGACTATCATCAGACTTCTCAACAGAAACCTTACAGGCCAGAAGAGAATGGCATGATATATTTAACGTTATGAAACAGAAGGGCCTCGAACCAAGAATATTGTATCCAGCACGATTATCATTTTAAATATGATGGAGGGATTAAACAATTTCCAGATAAATGAAAGTTGAGAGAGTTTGCCTCTCATAAACCACCACTACAGGATATCTTAAATGGACTGCTCTAGATGGAAGCACACCTAAGGCTAAAAAGATGTCACCAGAGAAAATAAAATCATAGCAAAGAAAGCAGACCATCCAAATACTAACTAAAGGCAAAGAATAAAACACCTATTATAGAAAGAATGGAGGAGGAGGAATAAGAAGGGAGAGAAATAAAGAAACATCAGACTGTGTTTACAATAACTTAACAAGAAAGTTAAGTTAGATTGTTAGATAGTAAAGAAGCAACCCTTGAACCCTTGGTAACCACGAATCTAAAGCCAGCAATGGCAATAAGTACATATCTATCAATAATCACCCTAAATGTAAATGGACTGAATGCACCAATCAAAAGACACAGAGTAACAGAATGGATAAAAAAGCAAGACCCATCTATATGCTGCCTACAAGAAACTCACCTCAAATCCAAAGATATACACAGACTAAAAGTGAAGGGATGGAAAAAGATATTTCATGCAAACAACAAAGAGAAAAAAGCAGGTGTTGCAGTACTTGTATCAGACAAAATAGACTTCAAAACGAAGAAAGTAGCAAAAGATAAAGAAGGACATTACATAATGATAAAGGGGTCAGTCCAACAAGAAGATATAACCATTATAAATATATATGCACCCAACACAGGAGCGCCAGCATATGTGAGACAAATACTAACAGAATTAAAGGAGGAAATAGACAGCAATGCATTCATCTTAGGAGACTTCAACACACCACTCACTCCAGAGGACAGATCAACCAGACAGAAAATAAGTAAAGACACAGAGGCACTGAACAACACACTAGAACAGATGGACCTAACAGACATCTACAGAACTCTACACCCAAAAGCAACAGGATACACATTCTTCTCAAGTGCACATGGAACATTTTCCAGAATAGACCACATAGTAGGCCACAAAAAGAACTTCAGTAATTTCAAAAATATTGAAATCCTACCAAGCAAGTTCTCAGATCACCAAGGTATAAAACTAGAAATAAATTTTAGAAAGAAATCAAAAAGGCTCACAAATACATTGAGACTTAACAACACTCTCCTAATTAATCAATGGGTTAACGACCAAATCAAAACAGAAATCAAAGAATATATGGAGACTGATGACAACAACAACACAAAGCCACAACTTCTGTGGGTCGCAGCAAAGGCAGTTCTAAGAGGAAAGTATATTGCAATCCAGGCCTATTTAAAGAAGGAAGAACATTCCCAAATGAATAGTCTAAAGACACAATTACTGAAATTGGAAAAAGAAGAATAAATGAGGCCCAAAGTCACCAGAAGGAGGGACATAATAAAGATCAGAGAAGAAATAAATAAAATTGAGAAGAATAAAACAATAGAAAAAATCAATAAAACCAAGAGCTGGTTCTTTGAAAAAATAAACAAAATAGATAAACCCCTAGCCAGAGTCATTAAGAGAAAAAGAGAATCTACACACATAAACACAATCAGAAATGAGAAAGGAAAAATCACGACGGACCCCACAGAAATAAAAAGAATCATAAGAGAATATTATGAGACTCTATATGCTAACAAGCTGGAAAACATAGAAGAAATGGACAACTTCTTAGAAAAATACAACCTTCCAAGACTGACCAAGCAAGAAACAGAAAAACTAAACAGACCAATCACCAGTGACGAAATCGAATTGGTAATCAAAAAACTACCCAAGAACAAAACCCCTGGGCCTGATGGATTCACCTCTGAATTCTACCAGACATATAGAGAAGAAATAACACCGATTCTCCTTAAAGTTTTCCAAAAAATAGAAGAGGAGGGAATACTTCCAAACTCATTCTATGAAGCCAGCATCACTCTAATACCAAAACCAGGCAAAGACCTCACCAAAAAAGAAAATTACAGACTAATATCCCTGATGAACGTAGATGCAAAAATACTCAACAAAATATTAGCAAGCCGAATTCAAAAATACATCAAGAGGATCATACACCATGATCAAGTGGGATTCATCCCAGGGATGCAAGGATGGTACAACATTCGAAAATCCATCAACATCATCCACCACATCAACAAAAGAAGAACAAAAACCACATGATCATCTCCATAGATGCTGAAAAAGCATTTGACAAAATTCAGCATCCATTCCTGATTAAAACTCTCAACAAAATGGGTATAGACGGCAAGTACCTCAACATCATTAAGGCTATATATGACAAACCCACAGCTAACATCATACTTAACGGCGAGACGCTGAAAGCTTTTCATCTAAGATCGGGAACAAGACAGGGATGCCCACTCTCTCCACTGTTATTCAACATAGTACTGGAGGTCCTAGCCACGGCAATCAGACAAAACAAAGACATACAAGGCATCCAGATTGGTAAAGAAGAAGTCAAATTGTCACTATTTGCAGATGACATGATACTGTACATAAAAAACCCTAAAGATTCCATTCCAAAACTACTAGAACTAATATCTGAATTCAGCAAAGTTGCAAGATACAAAATTAACACACAGAAATCTGTTGCTTTCCTATACACTAATGATGAACTAACAGAAAGACAAATCAGAAAAACAATTCTATTCACAATTGCATCAAAAAGAATAAAATACCTAGGAATAAACCTAACGAAGGAAGTGAAAGACCTGTACTCTGAAAACTACAAGACACTCCTAATAGAAATTAAAGAGGACACTAACAAATGGAAATGCATCCCATGCTCTTGGCTAGGAAGAATCAATATTGTCAAAATGGCTATACTACCTAAAGCAATCTGCAGATTCAATGCAATCCCTATGAAAATACCAACAGCTTTCTTCAATGAACTGGAACAAGTAATTCTAAAATTCATATGGAACCATAAAAGACCCCGAATAGCCAAAACAATCCTGAGAAGGAGGAATAAAATGGGGGGAATTACACTCCCTGACTTCAAGCTCTACTACAAAGCCACAGTAATCAAGACAATTTGGTATTGGCACAAAAACAGACCCACAGACCAGTGGAACAGAATAGAAAATCCAAACATTAACCCAAACATATACAGTCAATTAATATTTGATAAAAGTGCCTTGGATATACAATGGGGAGATGACAGCCTCTTCAGCAGCTGGTGTTGGAAAAACTGGACAGCTACATGTAAGAGAATGAAACTGGACTACTGTCTAGCCCCATACACAAAGGTAAACTCAAGGTGGATCAAAGACTTGAATGTAAGTCATGAAACCATAAAACTCTTAGAAAAATACATAGGCAAAAATCTCTTGGACATAAACATGAGCAACTTCTTCATGAACATATCTCCCCGGGCAAGGGAAACAAAAGCAAAAATGAACAAGTGGGACTATATCAAGCTGAAAAGCTTCTGTACAGCAAAGGACACCATCAGTAGAACAAAAAGACATCCTACAGTATGGGAGAATATATTCATAAAAAACGTATCTGATAAAGGGTTGACATCCAAAATATATAAAGAACTCATGCACCTTAACAAACAGAAAGCAAATAATCCAATTAAGAAATGGGCAGAGGACATGAATAGACACTTCTCCAAAGAAGAAATTCAGATGGCCAACAGGCACATGAAAAGATGCTCCACATCGCTAATCATCAGAGAAATGCAGATTAAAACCACAATGAGATATCACCTCACACCAGTGAGGATGGCCAACATCCAAAACACAAACAACAACAAATGTTGGCGAGGATGTGGAGAAAAGGGAACCCTCCTACACTGCTGGTGGGACTGCAAATTAGTTCAACCATTGTGGAAAGCAGTATGGAGGTCCCTCTAAAAACTCAAAATAAAAATACCATTTGACCCAGGAATTCCACTCCTAGGAATTTACCCTAAGAATGCAGCAGCCCAATTTGAATAGGACAGATGCACCCCTATGTTTATTGCAGCACTATTTACAATAGCCAAGAAATGGAAGCAACCTAAGTGTCCATCAGTAGATGAATGGATAAAGAAGAGTGGTACATATACACAATGGAATATTATTCAGCCATAAGAAGAAAACAAATCCTACCATTTGCAACAACATGGATGGAGCTAGAGGGTATTATGCTCAGTGAAATAAGCCAAGCCGAAAAAGACAAGTATCAAATGATTTCACTCATATGTGGAGTATAAGAACAAAGAAAAAAACTGAAGGAACAAAACAGCAGCAGACTCACAGAACCCAAGAATGGACTAATAGTTACCAAAGGGAAAGGGACTGGGGAAAATGGGCGGGAAGGGAGGGATAAGAGTGAAAAAGGGGCATTACGATTAGCAGATGTAATGTTGGGGGAGCACGGGGAGGGCAGTACAACTCAGAGAAGACAAATAGTGGTTCTATAGCATCTCACTACGCTGATGGACAGTGACTGTAATGGGGTTGGTGGGGGGGACCTGATGAAGGGGTAGTTTAATAATCGTAATATTGCACATGTAATTGTAAATTAATGAGAATAAAATAAATTATATTTAAAAAAAAATAAATAAAATAAATTGTGGAGGGCCTTGGGTGGTGGGCATATTGTTTCATTGCCAGTGGAGTCATTGTGGTGGCTTTGAACCGAGCGTAGAGGTGCAGTCCAGGAGGGGCCCTGGTAGGTTTGTTTGTAACGTGCACTTTCAGGACCTACACTTTGTTGCTGTTGACCACTTCCCTTGAAACTTGCATGTCCTCATTTTGTCCAGTAGTTCTTCTTCTTGGGTCATGCCTTCTCTATCTCTTTCACAGTTTTTTTCCAAACTCTGTCTTGCTCTGTCATTGACTCTCATCATGCTACAGGCTCTCCTAAGGTCAGCTAATTCATACTTATGACAGACTCCCAGATTTTTACTCCATGCCAGTCTGCTATGTGCAGCTGTAAGGCCACATTTCATCATCCTCTGAAAATCTCCCCCTGGATGGACACAGTTACGGGCTGAATTGTGTTCCCTTGCTCCCACCTCCCAAATTCATATGTTGGAGTCCTAATCCCCAGTACCAACGAATGTGATCCTATATGGAGATAGGTTCTTTAAAGAGGTAATTAAATTAAAATGAGGTCATTAGGGTGGGCTCTAATCCAATATGTCTGGTGTCCTTATAAGAAGAGATTAGGACACAGACATACTGGGAGGGCATACCATATGAAGACACAAAATAAAGCTGGCTATCTACAAGCCAAGGAGAGAGGCCTCAGCAGGAACAAACACTGTGTACACCATGGCCTTGGACGTTAAGCCTCCAGAACTGTGAGAAAATCAATTTCGTGTATTTAAGCCACTCAGTCTGTGGTAACAGCTGGCCTAACTAATATAGATATCTCACATTGGCATATTTAAAATGAAACTCTATCACCACCTGCCTCCCAAGCACTGAAATCAGACACTTACAATGGATGATGTCCAGAGTTAGTCAGAGGGCCAGTAGAGCTCTCTCTAAAATATTTATTAGGATAAGTGGTTATGGGAAGGGTATTATGATTCACTGGAAAGAGTACTGGATTGGAAGTCAGGATTCCTGTTTCGGCAATGAAAGAGAAATAAGGACAAAAATTAAGCAAGAAGAAAAAAATAATAAAGTCACCTGAGATCCCACCACATCAAATTTCTGCCAGGTGAACACTATGCATTTTTTTTGGCAATATGTTACTGTCATATTGTCCTTTAATATGCTTTTTAAAAAATTATCAGATGTACATCAAAGTGGCTCAATAGTCCCCCTCCTCCTCGCCCCATCCCCACATACTCCCCCCCCTTGGTAACCACAGTGCACTTCTCAGTGTCTATGAGTCTAATGCTGCTGTGTTCATTCTGTTTTGCTTTGTTTTTATATTCCACAAATAAGTGAAATCATATGGTATATGTCTTTCTCCACCTTGCTTGTTTCCCTGAGCATAATACCCTCTACATCCATGTTGTTGCAAATGGCAAGATTTCTTTTCTTTATATGGCTGAATAATATTCCATTGTGTATACGTACCACTTCTTTATCCATTCATCTGTTGATGGGCATTTAGGTTGCTTCCATATTTGGCTATTACAAACAGTGCAGTGATAAACGTAGGGGTGCATATATTTTTTTGTATCAGGGATTTTGTTTTCTTTGAGTAAATTCCTAGGAGTGGATTTACTGGATCAAATGGTATTTCTATTTTTGGTTTTTTGAGGAACCTCCATACATGGAGGTTGCACCAATTTGCAGTCCCACCCACAGTGTAGGAGGGTTGCTATTTCTCTGTACCCTCACCAGCATTTGTTGTTTGTTGTCTTTTGGATAGTGGCCATTCTAACTGGTGTAAGGTAATACCTTATTGTGGTTTTAATTTGCATTTTACTGATGATTAATTATGTGGAGCATCTCTTCGTGTGCCTATTGGTCATTTGTGTTTCTTCTTTGGAGAAGCATGCGTTCAGGTCCTCCACCCATTATTTGATTGGGTTATTTGTTTTTTGGGTGTTGAGGCATATGACTTCTTTATATGTTTTGATGTTAACCCCTTGTCAGATGAGCTGTTTACAAATATGTTCTCCTGTATTGTAGGATGCCTTTTTGTTCGGCTGATGGTGTCCTTTGCTGTACAGAAGCTTTTTAGTTTGATGTAGTCCCACTTGTTCATTTTTGCTTTTGTTTCCCATGCCTGGGGAGATGCATTGAAGAAAAAGTTGCTCATGTTTATGTTCAAGAGATTTTTGCCTATGTTTTCTTCTCTGAGTTTTATAGTTTTGTGACTTACATTCAGGTCTTTGATCCATGTTGAGTTTACTTTTGTGTATGGAGTTAAACAGTAATCCAGTTTCATTCTCTTGCATGTAGCCGTCCAGTTTTGCCAACACAAGTTGTTGAAGACACTGTCGTTTCCCCATTGTATATCCATGGCTCCTTTATTGTATATTAATTGACCATATATGCTTGGGTTAATATCTGGACTTTCTATTCTGTTCCACTGGTCCATGGGTCTGTTCTTGTGCCAGTACCAAACTGTTTTGATTACTGTGGTTTTCTTAGTAGAGCTTGAAGTCAGGGAGCATAATCTCCCCAGCTTTATTCTTCGTTCTCAGGATTGCTTTGGCTATTTGGGGTCTTTTGTGGTTTCATATGAATTTTAGAACTATTTATTCTAGTTCGTTGAAGAATGCCATTGGTATTTTGATAGGGATTACATTGAATCTCTTGAATCTCTAGATTGCTTTAGGCAAGGTGGCCATTTTGACGATATTAATTCTTCCTATCCATGAGCATGGGATGTGTTTCCATTTATTGGTGTCTTCTGTAATTTCTCTCATGAATGTCTTGTAGTTTTCAGAGTATAGGTCTTTCACATCCTTGGTTAGGTTTATTCCTAGGTATTTTATTCTTTTTATGCAACTGTAAATAGAATTGTTTTACTGATTTCTCTCTCTGCTAGTTCATTGTTAGTATGTAGGAATGAAACAGATTTATGTGTATTAATTTTGTACCTTTCAGCTTTGCTGAATTCAGTTATTCTAGTAGTTTTGAGGTAGATTCTTCAGGGGTTTTGATGTACGATATCATGTCTTCTGCAAACAGTGACAGTTTAACTTCTTCCTTGCCAATGTGGATGCCTTTTATTTCTTTGTGTTGTCTGATTGCTGTGGCTAGGACCTCCAGTACTATGTTGAATAAAAGTGGGAAGACTGGGCATCCTTGTTTTGTTCCCGATCTTCAGGAAAAGCTTTCAGCTTTTCACTGTTAGGTATGATGTTGGCTTGTGGGTCTGTCATATATGACCTTTATTATGTTGATGTACATACCCTCTGTACCCATTTTGTTGAGAGTTTTTATTATGAAAGGATGTTGAATTTTGTCGAATGCTTTTTCAGTATCTATGGAGATGATTGTGTGGTTTTTATTTTTATTTTTCTTAATGTAGTGTACAATATTGATGGATTTTCAAATATTGTACCATCCTTGCATCTCTGGAATAAATCCCTCTTGGTTGTCATGTATGATATTTTTGATGTATTTTTGGATTTGGTTTGCTAATATTTTGTTGAGGATTTTGCATCTGTTTTCATCAGGTGTAATGATCTGTAATTTTCCTTTTTTGTGGTGTCTGTCTGGTTTTGGTATTAGAGTGATGCTCGCCTCATAGAATGAGTTTGGAAGTATTCCCTCCTCTTCTACTTTTTGGAATGCTTTAAAGAAGGATGGGTATTAGCTCTTCTTTAAATGTTTGGTAGAATTAGGCTGTGAAGCTGTCTGAACATGGATATTGTTTTGGGGGAGTTTTTTGATTACCAATTCGATTTTGTTGCTAGTAATTGGTCTGTTCAGATTTTCTGTTTTTTCTGGGTCATTCTTGGAAGGTTGTATTTTTCTAGGAGGTTGTCTATTTCTTCTAAGTTGTCCAATTTATTGTAATATTAGTTTTCATAATATTCTCTAATTCTTTGTATTTGTGTGGTACCCACTGTGTTTATTCATTCTTCATTTCTGATTCTGTTTACGTGTGTAGACTGTCTTTTATTGTTGATAAGTCTGGCTAGGGGTTTATCTATTTTGTTTATTTTCTTGAAGAACCAGCTCCTGGTTTCTTTGATTCTTTCTGTTGTTTTGTTCTTCTTGATTTATTTCTGCTCTGATTTTTATTATGTCCCTCCTTCTACTGACTTTGGGTTTCATATCCTCTCCTTTTTGTAGTTTCTTTAATTGTGATTTTAGACTGTTTGGGATTGTTCTTGTTCTTGAGGTAAGCCTGTGTTGCTATGTACTTTCCTCTTAAACTGCCTTTGCTGTGTCCCACAGATTTTGGGCTGTTGTGCTTTTGTTTTCATTTGTTCTATATATTGCTTGGTTTCTGTTTGAATTGGTTCATTGATCCACTCATTATTTAGAAGCATGTTGTTTAGCCTCCATGTGTTTGTAAGTCTTTCTGTTTTCTTTGCATAATTTATTTCTAGTTTCATACCTTTGTAGTCTGAGAAGCTGCTTGGTATTATTTCAGTCTTTCTGAGTTCATTGAGGTTCTTCTGTGGCCTAATATTGATCTATTCAGGAGAATGTTCTATGTACACTTGAGAAAAATGTGCATCTTGCTGGTTTTACGTGGAGTGTTCTTTAGATATCTATTAAGTCCATTTGATCTAAAGCATTGTTCAGTGCCTCTGTTTCCTTATTTTCTGTCTGGTTGATCTGTCTTTTGGAGTAAGTGGTGTGTTGAAGTCCCCTAGAATGAATGCATTGCGTTCTATTTGCCCCTTTAATTCTGTTAGTATTTGTTTCACATATTTAGGTGCTCCTATATTGGGTGCATAGATATTTATAATGGTTATATCATCTTGTTGGACTGACCCTTTTATCATTATGTAATGTCCTTCTTTGTCTCTTGTGACTTTCTTTGTTTTGAAGTCTATTTTGTCTGATACAAGTACTACAGCTCCTGCTTTTTTCTCCCTATCAGTTGCATGAAATATCTTTTTCCATCCCTCCACTTTTAGTCTGTGTATGTCTTTGGGTTTAAAGTGAGTTTCTTGTAGGCAGCATATAGATGGGTCTTGCTTTTTTATCCATTCAGTGACTCTATGTCTTTTGATTGGTGCATTCAGTCCATTTACATTTAGGGTGATAATTAGTAGGTATGTACTTATTGGCATTGCAGGCTTTAGATTCGTGGTTACCAAAGGTTCAAGGTTAACTTCCTTACTATCTAAGAGTCTAACTTAACTCACTTAATATGCTATTACAAACACATTCTGAAGGTTCTTTCTTTTTTTTTCTTCCTCCTTTTTCTTCCTCCTCAATTCTTTATATATTAGGTATCATATTCTGTACTCTTTGTCTATCCCTTGATTGACCTTGGGGATAATTAATTTAATTTTACATTTGCTTAGTAATTAGCTGTTCTACTTTTTTACTGTGGTTTTATTACCTCTGGTGACAGCTATTAAACCTTAGGAACACTTCCCTGTATAGCAGTCCCTCCAAAATACACTGTAGAGATGGTTTATGGGAGGTAAATTCTCTCAGCTTTTGCTTATCTGGAAATTGTTTAATCCCTCCTTCAAATTTAAGTGATAATTTTGCCGGATAAAGTATTCTTGGTTCAAGGCCCTTCTGCTTCATTGCATTAAATACATCATGCCACTCTCTTCTGGCCTGTGAGGTTTCTGTTGAGAAATCTGATGATAGCCTGATGGGCTTTCCTTTTTATGTGATCTTATTTCTCTCTCAGGCTGCTTTTAAGAGTCTGTCCTTATCCTTGATCTTTGCCATTTTAATTACTATATGTTTTGGTGTTGTCTTCCTTGGGTCTCTTGTGTTGGGAGATCTGTGCATCTCCACAGCCTAAGAGACTATCTCCTTCCCCAGATTGGGGAATTTTTCAGGAATTACCTCCTCAAAGACACTTTCTATCCCTTTTTCTCCCTCTTCTTCTTCTGGTACCCCTATAATGTGAATATTGTTGCATTTGGATTGGTCACACACTTCTCTCAATATTCTTTCATTCTTAGAAATCCTTTTTTCTGTCTGTGCCTCAGCTTCTTTGTATTCCTCTTCTCTAGTTTCTATTTCATTTATCTTCTCTTCCACCATATCCAATCTGCTTTTAACACCATCCATTGTGCTCTTCAATGATTGGATCTCCGACTGTAATTCATTCCTGAGTTCTTGAATATCTTTCCATACCTCCATGAGCATGTTAATGATTTTTATTTTGAACTTCCTTTCAGGAAGAGTCATGAAGTCAATGTCATTTAAGTATTTCTCAGGACTTGTATTAATAATTTTACTCTGAACCTGCTTTCTTTGGTGTTTCATATTTGTATATGGCACCCCCTAGTGCCCATAAGCTCTAATCTCTGGAGCTGCTCAGCCCCTGAACCAATGATAGGGGTCGTAGGGGAGTGGTATTGGTGCCTGGAGGGAAGAAAGGGCTGTTTCCTGCTTCTTGGCTGCTATGCCTGTGTCCTCTGCCTGAACCAGTGTGCTGAGCACACAGGTATAAGCCTCTATGATTTGCGTTTTTAGTTGCTGTAGACAGATCTTCCCTCTGGCTGGCCTAATGCCAGGGTAGGTTTTGCCGGTTTGGGGCTGGCCAGGAGAAATGTGCAGTAGGCAGTCCTTGGAGCTGTGTAGCCAGCCAGGGAGCTGGAGCACCTGAAGATCATCTAAGGAGGAGGATTTCTTTTTCCTCCTTAAATGTGAGAGTCTGTATGGCATAGCTCCCAACCTGCTGGGCAGAGTGCACCTGGACAATTTTGTCTACCTGTCCTCTCTTCTGAGCAGTAAGCTCTGTGCAATCCTTGCCCCTTTAGCAGCCCTCTTGCTAAGGGCTTCCTTGTTAGGAATTCTCTCAGACTGACTGCCTTTCTTTTGTCCCAGAGCAGCCGGATATGGATCCCTGTTTTCCACAAGCGGCTGGAATGTCAGTCTCTCCAGGAATTCTGCCTGTTTTAGCTTTCCAACCCTATAATCACGAGAGTATCATGCAAGCACCATGAAATGTAGGTTTGTGCTCTCAGAGAAGATCTTCGGAGTTAGGTATTCAGCAGTCCCAAGCCTCCACTCCCTCCCTGCTCCATTTCTCTTCCTCCGCCATTGAGCTGGGGTGGGGGAAGGGCTTAGGTCCCACCGGGCCACAGCTTTAGTATTGTTACCCTGTTCTGTGAGGTCTGCTCTTTCTCCAGGTGTATGCAGTCTGGCCCAGTCCTCTTTCCTGTTGCTCTTTCAAGATTAGTTGTATTAATTATATTTTCGTATTATATGTGGTTTTAGGTGGAAGCCTGTGTCTCACCTCTCACGCCTCCATCTTTAATTCTCGGACCCAGGAAAATTTAGATAAGAATCTTTATTGACTATAAACTGTGAATAAATGATTCAATCTCATTGAGCCTCAATTCCCTCACCCCTAAAATGGGAAAATAATATCTAAGTTACAGATCTGTGAGAACTAAAGAAGATCGTGAACTAGTACTTAGCCCAGTTCCTCTCTATCCATAGCACACACCATAGATTGAAGAACACAAATCCCTTAGCACAGTGATGCAGTGAAAGTGAATTTTTCCCCCTGTCCTTGACACATCAGACATGCTGTGAATTTCCGTTTACTGACTGTGTAACTGCCAATATATATGTGTGTGTGGTTTGTATTTACGTACGTGTGTATATATATTTGTGTATGAACAACATAGTCAGCAATTTTTACAATATCCCTGTAATTAATAGTATTTCCTCAGTTTAAAATGAACAAATAGAGCCTCTAAGAGATACAGTGGTTTGCTCATAATCAGATCTTTAAACTGCCTGTCCAGCTCTGTTTAGACAACGTCCAGGAGTTTTCTGCTTTATGGTTTACCTCTCCTTGGTTTTCAGAAAAATAATAATCTCAGGATTCTAACTGATGGATATCTTTGAAACGAAGCTGAAGATATTTTACTTTTGTCTTTCTTGACCTGGAGAATTTCATCCCCTTAAAATCTTAGCAATCAAGATTGCTGAAGTTGAGGAACAAGAGTGTGCTTTGGGGAGACGGCCATTAGGTGGCAGTGGCGCGCACCACAGTTCAGGTAACCTGTAAGGTGAGCCTGCCAATTGACTTCAGGTGATGGGTAACCTTGTACATCACCCTGCTTCTCATCAACAACAAACTGTGCCGAAAGAGCAAGGCTTTGATGTTTTGATGCAGAACATTAATAACATAAATGGATGGGAAACCTGAGAATTGAAAATGCCACCTTAGCATCAAGCCCCAGGCATAAGACAGACTCAATGATTCCAAAGTTCCAAGCACCGTGTGAACAACAAAGATTAACTGTTCTGTGCCATCTGAGTATCACTTTCCCTCTCTGGCATGTGAATCCTTTTTGTTTTGAAATAAAAAGCGGCCATGCAGAAAAGCAAGAAATTGTACTGCTTGGAATTGGAGTCTCCTCTTGAGTGGGTGTCTGCCTGTTTTCCATCTTTCCCCTCCTTGAATGTATTCAGGCTGATCATTCTTTGGCAGGGACAGCTTTATTCCTCAGTTCTGCTAAAGGTAGGGCCTGCACACTCTATGCCAATTATACATGTGTGGGGCCTTGTATGCATGGGGTCAAAGGCTATCCCCTCCCTACTCTCATTACCTCACAGAGGCTGTTTCCCTCTTCAAACCTCTGAGGGGAGACACAGGGTGCTAGCTGAACCTTCCAACCATGGCCTCACCGCTTTCTGCTTCTCATTTAAGGCCATTTGTCCTGACTTTAAGACCTTAGCAAAAAATAAGATTCTGTTTCATTTGGCCAGCATTTTTGATTCAGTGAGTTTAAGTTCATGTAACCAAATATTTCAGATCATTCTACAAACAGTAGTTTCTTTTTGGGTGCTTTGTGTGTGATGATGAAAGGAGTCAACCATCAAACATATTTGAGGAATGCAATCTGGACAGTAGTAGGCACTTTGTATCATTGCTTCTGGGCTTCTTAAGACCATTAATTTGCTCTTACACAATGGGAATCTTTAAGATGGAGATATAGTATAACTGACCGCAGGACTACCATTCTCACCCTTGTTTTTATTTTCTTCTCAGAAAACTTAGTGATACCTCAAGGACACAAAGGTTTCTTTTAGAGTGGTGTAGGAAATGTTGGCCTATCACTTACCATATCATTTTTTCTATTGCTGCATAATACACCACCCCAAATTTAGTGTAATAAAAGAACAACCATTATATTACACTCAAGATTCTGTGGTCAGGAACATGTGAAGGGCACAGTAGGGATAGGTCATTTCTGTCTCATGATGTCTGAATGCTCTACTGGAAATACTCTAAGGCTTGGAGTAACTTGAAGTCTGGAATCATCTTCAGCCTCCTTAACATGTCTGGAGGTTCTGGGGTCAGCTGAGCTATTGGCAGGAACACTTACGCATGGTGGCTCCATGTGGCTATCAAGCTTCTTCACAGTATGGTGGCTGCATTCCACAGTGAGTATCCTAAAAGTCCCAGGCAGAAGTCATATTACCTTTTATGGTCTTGCTGTGGTAGTTATATAGTGGCACTTCTTTTATAGTTACAAGCCCACTTAGAGTCAAAGGGAAGGAACATGTCACCCCCTCAGTGGGCAAAGAGTTGACGTCTCATTGCAAGAAGACCATGGGGGATTGTGGCAATTTTTGGAATATACAGTCTGGTACATACCAGTAGTTCATTTTCAGAAAGCCATTGCTGGACACCTAGAGGGATGCCTGGGATTCATATTCCTATCATGTCAAGCATTCCCTATATGTAGTTAGGTCTTGAAGAGTATTATAGGATATTAGAAGGGAGGTTATGCAGGCGCACTCTTCATGGAGTATGACTTTCATTTCTGGAAGGAGAATGTGCAGCCAGGACCTGAGGATATCAAAATACATAAAGTTTTAAACATGCTTTTAAGAAGCTCACAGTCTATCAGGGAGACAGATTTGTAAAGAAAATAAATACAAATAGAGAGATAGTACTTTGGAGTTGGGCAAAGAAGGTTTCAAAGACAGAGTGGAGTATCAACTGAGATTTGAAGGATAAAAGGAGTTCCAGAGACAGCAGGAAGCTGGAAAGGCATTGAAGTTCGAAGAGACTAGGAAAGCAGGGGCAAGAAGTGAATCAGCATGATGCATTTCAGGAAATTGAAGTAATTTATAAACAAGATGGCAAGTAGAAGGAATAAGTGAAGAGTGCTTGTCCATCATCATGCTAAAGAATTTGAATTTTATCCCTGTAGCCGCAAAAACTATGCAAGGATTTTGAACAGAAAACGACAAGATCAGGTTTTGGTATTAGATCCTTTGTCACAATGTGGAGGATAGACCAGTGGTCTGAGATGGCCAGAGTGAGAGATGCCAGTTAGGAGAAGATTGTAATCCAGAGGAGAAATTATCAGCTCCCGGAATTAGGAAGCTGGCAATAGGAATGACGCGGAAGGAAAGGATTTGAATTTAATGGGACTGGCATATAGAAACGCTCAAAAAGTGTAAGCTACTGTTAGTATTGTTAGTAGTTGTTTTTGTAGGAACTGGATTTCCTGAGCCACTGGTTTGTAGGGGTGAGGAAAAGAGAGTGTCTGTGACGACATCACGTTCCTAATTTGGTGACCAGACACAGCTGGTGCCGTTTCCCAGCATAGGTAACAAAAGAGAAGGAGCCAGTTTGAGGAGATACATAATGAACTGGGTTTGGGGCATGTGAATTTTTAGGTGTTTCTGTAGTTCTGCAGAGATAACTATTAGTAGTTTGTTGGAAATAATGGGTCTGGAGCACAGAAGCAAGTCTTGGCTTGATGTAGAGATTTGGTGATCATTTCCTAATGCCAGTGGAAATTGTATCAGCACATTTCATTAAGTGTTTCAGCACACTTGTCTTATCCCTGCCTCATTCTTCCCTCATTCCTCATGTGCTGCAAGGGCACTTTATTTTCCCAATATTCTTTTTAAAACACATTTTTAATACGCCTCTTAAAATATATCATTTAGAAGGAGCCTTGGAATAATTTTGATCTATTAGTAGAATTGAGTGTGAAGGCACACAAGCTCTTTTTTAACCGAATCCATTGCCCCATTGCAAAAGAAAAAAGAAAGCAGATTTCCTGTTCTCGAGATTTATCTTGATTCCAGGTTCTATGACTTTGGTTACATGGCTTTTGTTTTAAGACAGTTTTATTAAACTGTTGTTTTGTTAACATAAATTGTGCTTTGTTAAGAAATTGTATCCTAGCAAATCAATGAAACACTTTGGAGGCTAATTCTAGGGATGCATAGATTAGGTGGCAGCAAGCCTAAGAAGTTCTAGAATTGTCTTTGACCTAAAATGCCTGCAAGGTCTGCCACTGGATCAAGAGGAAGAAGAGAATTAGTCTCTTTGGAATAAGGCCAAATTGGCAAATTTGTGACATATATGGCAAATCATCTCTTCCTCATCTATGGGAAACACCACGGGTCCCAGAGGCGGCCCCTAACCTATCTGAAAGCATGCCCATTACAGCCACTAGCTGATGAATGGGCACTTGTAATAAAACCAATTTTCCATTCCATCAAAGGCAATGTCTTCATCGGGCTCGTATCAGAATACTTGGAAGAATATTTTACCAACACATTAATGGGAATTACTTTCAGAGTGGTTAGATATCACTGACACAGACAATTCCAAGCTGACTTGTCATATCGTTGAGCCTATTCTCCTTGATATCTTTGCCAAATGCTTGGATAAAGACAAAATAAAATCAAGCTAATATATTTTCTGGGAGATGAACCTGGAATATATACTCAGTCATAAGATTCCTCCTAAATCTTGGTGGGCTAGAATAAAAAACTAAAGCTAACAATAGATAAAACTAATTAGTGAGACTGGAAAGTTCTGCCAAAAGTTTCAATAAATCAATAATCCAAGCACAAAATGGGAGTGAGGGTAGGAGGCTTATCAGACGTTTCGGAGGAAAAGTACAGTTAATGGCCCATTGCATGAATTGGTGTCTTTAAAGACACTGTGCTAATGGGGAGCAACATTGCCCAAAGCCTGTTCTAAAAGACGGGCTATTCAGTGAAAAATAGCCATTTCAAATGATTTTGGGAAATGCTTAAATTCAATTCAACAGGTTTCTTTACTGCAGGATCTCTCAGAACCCTAGATATGCCAATACGCGTTCTAACTCCAGAAGAGGAGCAACATTTTCCAAACTTACTTAACCATAAACTATTCTCCCTACAGAGAAAATGCGCTGCCCATGTGGCAAACTCTGGGAAATGATAGTCTAGGTATTTCAATTGACTCAAGTTGAAGTTCAGCTAATGGTAAACCAAAAGCACAATGTATGGATGAAAGTAGAAGATAATCCCACTACATTTTAGGCTGATTAGGCTATTTATTCATCGAACAGTTACATGATGCTTAATATGTGTCAGACATGTAATAACAATGCTACTAATTATCTCATGGACGAGAAAACTGAAAAGAGAATGACTTTATGACATGGCAAAAGACACAGCTAACAAGTGACAGAGTAAGCATCTGTCCTAGCATCCTGTCTCCAGAGTCTATTATATTCTTCTGCCATGGTTGGAAAAGTACATCGAGTGCTTTCTATGTTGAGAGCTACAGTTAGCCAGCCACCCTTGTGAAACCGAAGTGATCAAAGTGATAACAGTATCACATATGATGTGGCAGAAGAGGCTAAACAGAACTGGGACATGCCAGTGGCAAAACATACCTATGGATAGCCTTACATTTAATATCAAATTGCTAGTGAGAAAGGTTCCAAGCATTTCTAAGAGAACAACTTGATTCTCATGGTGTTTAAAGGAACACTGGATGTATTCCTGGGGTGTGAATAAAAAGAGCAGCCGCTTCCAGGAGGCATGTTCTGTGATTGCAATCAACAAATTCCCAGGAATCCTTAGTATACTAACCAGTGGCTAACATTATGGCCTCTTTGTCATTCATACAGCTTTCTGTAGAGAATGTAAAGTCATTCTGATTTATTCCCCTTTTCTTTCAGACAAGTAGGAGGCTAGACATGTTTTCCAAGCCAGATGCTCTTCCTAACTGACAATACCTCTTGGAAGTGTTAAAAATGTGTGTGCTCTTTGACTCTGTAAGTTATCCCATGAATTTAAGACAATTTGAAGGTATTCAAGAATATTTAGTAATTCTGATGAATGAAAAATGATTTGAAAAAAATCCATTTCTAATATCTGGTTACAGAAATTATAGTAAATCAATACAGAAAAATATTTTGCAGACACTGAAAGTGATCCTATAGAAGGATAATAATGAATTGGAAGGCCATATTAAATCCCAAATTTTCTACCCAATAGAACTTTCTATGATGATGGAGATAATCTATACCTTTGCTGCCTGACACAATAGCTACTAGCCACACATGGCTGTGAGCACTTGAGATGTGGCTGGTGCAACTGTGAAACTGGATTTTCAAATTAAATTTAACTATAATGAATTTAAATTCAAGCTTAAATTTAAATAGACATGTAGGGCAGGTGTCTACCTTATTCGGCTGCACAATTTTAGAGGGTGGAAGAATAGGTGAGGTTAATATTTTTCCTTTTTTGTGTGGCATTTTTTGAAATTTTATAATTTTTAAAGATAAAAATGCTGACTGTCTGTAAAAATGAATTCTCAGACTGATGGGGCTAGGAAGAGAGAAAAAGGATTTAGAATTCAGAGGGGTAGTTACTCTAAGAAATCCACAGGATAAGTGTTTGGGAGATATTTGAAGGTGTTCCAGCAGCTAACAGTCTTTTCCATCTGAGTTCTGAACCAGATGAGAAACTGGAGGTAAAAAAGCAACTAGAGACAACTAACTCAATACATTTTCATTGTGTCTATTCCTTGGCTTTACTCCTATAATACCTCATAAAAAACAAAAGTTAAAAGATAAATCAGGACTTCCGGGAAGATGGCGGCATGAGCAAGGCGGCAGAAATCTCCTCCCAACACTATATTTATCTATGAAAATACAGCAAATACATCTATTCTTAAAAGAGAAACCAGAATACACAGGAAAACGCACAGCGTGCAGCTACACCCAAGAGGACTCGGTACCCCAAGAGGAGGGTAAGATATGTAGCCGCAACCCGGTGGGACCCGAGCACTCCCCCACCCCAGTGCACCAGTGGGAGGAGAGGATTCAGAGCCGGGAGGGAGTAGAAGTACACTCCACGAAATAACCAGCCCCGGTGATCTGCGCAGGGAGCACTGACACACATCGCGCAGTGTAGCGGAGATTGGAGAGACAGAGGGGCAGGATCTGAGTGGGGAACGCGCCAGGTTGCTTGCAGCCGGCTCCCGGGAAGGGAAAAAACAAAAAACGTGCGCTTTCTTCAGCAGTCTTAAAGAGACAGGAGCCCAGTGGAGGAGCCAGATCACGGCGGCACACTCAGCCCAACAGGCTGGGAGTCCTGGGGAGTTTCGGACACCTTAGCTGGTGACTGGGGAAGCGTGGCCGTACTTACACTTCTCACTGAGATCAACAGCCTCCCATTCGTTCCCACCCCGGCCAGAGAGATAAAGGGCCCAGCGGAGCGATTTGGCCATGGCTGCGGAATAGTGGGGCAACAGCGCCACCTACAGCATGCCCACAGAATCTACACCGAGTGGGCGTTTTTTTTGTTGTTTTGTTTTTTGTTTTTTTTGTTTTCTTTTTGTTTTCTCTTTTCTTTCTTTCGTTCTTTTTTTATTTCCTCTTTTTAAAGTCTTAAAGAGCCCAGCTGACATATGTGGAAACTACCAGCGAACACTTCTACAGCCATGAAAAGACAGAGGAATATGGTTCAGACCAAAATCAACCAGACAACCCCAGAGAGGGAGCCTGAAGGGATGGAAATGCACAGTCTTCCTGAAAAAGAATTCAGAATAAAAGTCATAACCATGCTGATGGACCTACAGAGAAAAGTGCAAGAGCTGAGGGAGGAAGTGAGGGAAGTGAGGAAAGACAATGCAGAAATCAGACAAGCGATCGACGGGCTTAACAGCAGAATGGATGAGATGCAAGAGACTGTTAATGGAATAGAAATCAGAGAACAGGAATACAGAGCAGCTGAGGCAGAGAGAGATAAAAGATTTCTAGGAATGAAAGAATATTAAGAGAACTGTGTGACCAATCCAAACGGAACAATATTCGCATTATAGGAGTACCAGAGGAAGAAGAGAGAGAAAAAGGGATAGAAAGTGTCTTTGAAGAAATAATTGCTGAAAATGTTCCCTCGCTGAGGAAGGAAATAGCCTCCCAGTCCACGGAAGCCCACAGATCTCCCAACACAAGGAACCCAAGGAAGACAACACCAGGACACATAATAATTAAGATGGCAAAGATCAAAGATAAAGACAGAGTATTAAAGGCAGCTAGAGAGAGAAAAAAGATCACCTACAAAGGAAAACCCATCAGACTATCATCAGACTTCTCAACAGAAACCTTACAGGCCAGAAGAGAATGGCATGATATATTTAACATTATGAAACAGAAGGGCCTCGAACCAAGAATATTGTATCCAGCACGATTATCATTTAAATATGATGGATTAAACAATATCCAGACAAATGAAAGTTGAGAGAGTTTGCCTCTCATAAACCACCATTACAGGATATCTTAAATCGACTGCTCTAGAGGGAAGCACTCCTAAGGCTAAAAAGATGTCACCAGAGAAAATAAAATCATAGCAAAGAAAGCAGACCATCCTAATACTAACTAAAGGCAAAGAAAAAAACACCTAGTATATAAAGAATGGAGGAGGAAGAATAAGAAGGGAGAGAAAAAAAGAAACATCAGACAGTGTTTACAATTACTTAACAAGAAAGTTAGGTTGGATTGTTAGATGGTAAAGAAGCAACTATTGAACCTTTGGTAATCACGAATCTAAAGCCAGCAACGGCAATAAGTACATATCTATCAATAATCACCCTAAATGTAAATGGAATGAATACACCAATCAAAAGATACAGAGTAACAGAATGGATAAAAAAGCAAGACCCATCTATATGCTGCTTACAAGAGACTCACCTCAAACCCAAAGATATACACAGACTAAACGTGAAGGGATGGGAAAGATATTTCATGCAAACAACAAAGAGAAAAAAGCAGGTGTTGCAGAACTTGTATCAGACAAAATAGACTTCAAAATGATGAAAGTAGCAAGAGATAAAGAAGGACATTACATAATGATAAGGGGTCAGTCCAACAAGAAGATATAACCATTATAAATATATATGCACCCAACACAGCACCAGCATATGTGAAACAAATAATAACAGAATTAAAGGAGGAAATAGACAGCAATGCATTCATTTTAGGAGACTTCAACACACCACTCAGTCCAAAGGACAGGTCAACCAGACAGAAAATAAGTAAAGACACAGAGGCACTGAACAACACACTAGAACAGATGGACCTAACAGACAACTACAGAACTCTACACCCAAAAGCAACAGGATACACATTCTTCTCAAGTGCACATGCAACATTTTCCAGATAGACCACATACTAGGCCACAAAAAGAACCTCAGTAATTTCAAAAATATTGAAATCCTACCAACCAACTTCTCAGATCACCAAGGTATAAAACTAGAAATAAATTTTAGAAAGAAATCAAAAAGGCTCACAAATACATGGAGACTTAACAACACTCTCCTAATTAATCAATGGGTTAACGACCAAATCAAAACAGAAATCAGAGAATATATGGAGACTAATGACAACAACAACACAAAGCCACAACTTCTGTGGGACGCAGCAAAGGCAGTTCTAAGAGGAAAGTATATTGCAATCCAGGCTTATTTAAAGAAGGAAGAACATTCCCAAATGAACAGTCTAAAGACACAACTACTGAAATTGGAAAAAGAAGAACAAATGAGGCCCAAAGTCACCAGAAGGAGGGACATAATAAACATTAGAGAAGAAATAACTAAAATTCAGAAGAATAAAACAATAGAAAAAAATCAATGAAACCAAGAGCTGGTTCTTTGAAAAAATAAGCAAAATAGATAAACCCCTAGCCAGACTCATTAAGAGAAAAAGAGAATCTACACACATAAACAGAATCAGAAATGAGAAAGGAAAAATCACGACGGACCCCACAGAAATACAAAGAATTATAAGAGAATATTATGAGAATCTATATGCCAACAAGCTGGAAAACATAGAAGAAATGGACAACTTCTTAGAAAAATACAACCTTCCAAGACTGATCAAGCAACAAACAGAAAAACTAAACAGACCAATCACCAGCAACGAAATTGAATCGGTAATCAAAAAACTACCCAAGAACAAAACCCCCGGACCAGATGGATTCACCTCTGAATTCTACCAGACATATAGGGAAGAAATAACACCTATTCTCCTTAACGTTTTCCAAAAAAATAGAAGAGGAGGGAATACTTCCAAGCTCATTCTATGAAGCCAGCATCACTCTAATACCAAAACCGGGCAAAGAACTCACCAAAGAAACTTACAGACCAATATCCCTGATGAACGTAGATGCAAAAATACTCAACAAAATATTAGCAAACCGAATTCAAAAATACATCAAGAGGATCATACACCATGATCAAGTGGGATTCATCCCAGGGATGCAAGGATGGTACAACATTCGAAAATCCATCAACATCATCCACCACATCAACAAAAAGAAGAACAAAAACCACATGATCATCTCCATAGATGCTGAAAAAGCATTTGACAAACTTCAGCATCCATTCATGATTAAAACTCTCGAGAAAATGGGTATAGAGGGCAAGTACCTCAACATCATAAAGGCCATATATGACAAACCCACAGCTACCATCATACTTAACGGCGAGACACTGAAAGCTTTTCATCTAAGATCGGGAACAAGACAGGGATGCCCACTCTCTCAACTGTTATTGAACATAGTACTGGAGGTCCTAGCCACGGCAATCAGACAAAACAAAGACATACAAGGCATCCAGATTGGTAAAGAAGAAGTCAAATTGTCACTATTTGCAGATGACATGATACTGTAAATAAAAAACCCTAAAGACTCCATTCTAAAACTACTAGAACTAATATCTGAATTCAGCAAAGTTTCAGGATATAAAATTAACACACAGAAATCTGTGGCTTTCCTATACACTAACGATGAACTAACAGAAAGAGAAATCAGAAAAACAATTCCATTCACAATTGCATCAAAAAGAATAAAATACCTAGGAATAAACCTAATGAAGGAAGTGAAAGACCTGTACTCTGAAAACTACAAGACACTCCTAAGAGAAATTAAAGAGGACACTAACAAATGGAAATTCATCCCATGCTCTTGGCTAGGAAGAATAAATAGTGTCAAAATGGCTATACTACCTAAAGCAATCTACAGATTCAATGCAATCCCTAACAAACTACCAACAGCTTTCTTCAATGAACTGGAACAAATAATTCTAAAATTCATATGGAACTACAAAAGACCCCGAATAGCCAAAGCAATCCTGAGAAGGAGGAATAAAACAGGGGGAATTACGCTCCCTGACTTCAAGCTCTACTACAAAGCCACAGTAATCAAGACAATTTGGTATTGGCACAAAAACAGACCCACAGACCAGTGGAACAGAATAGAAAATCCAAACATTAACCCAAACATATACAGTCAATTAATATTTGATAAAGGAGCCCTGTGTATACAATGGCAGATGACAGCCTCTCAGCAGCTGGTGTTGGAAAAACTGGACAGCTACATGTAAGAGAATGAAACTGGACTACTGTCTAGCCCCATACACAAAGGTAAACTCAAGGTGGATCAAACACCTGAATGTGAGTCATCAAACCATAAAAGTCTTAGAAAAAAACATAGGCAAAAATCTCTTGGACATAAACATGAGCAACTTCTTCATGAACATATCTCCCCAGGCAAGGGAAACAAAAGCAAAATGAACAAGTGGGACTATGTGAAACCGAAAAGCTTCTGTACAGCAAAGGACACCATCAGTAGAACAAAAAGAGATCCTACAGTATGGGAGAATATATTCATAAATGACATATCCGATAAGGGGTTGACATCCAAAATATATAAAGAACTCACGCACCTCAACAAACAAAAAGCAAATGGTCCAATTGAGAAATGGGCAGAGGACATAAATAGACACTTCTCCAAAGAAGAAATTCAGATGGCCAACAGGCACGTGAAAAGATGCTCCACATCACTAATCATCAGAGAAATGCAGATTAAAACCACAATGAGATACCACCTCACACCAGTGACGATAGCCAATATCTAATACACAAACAACAACAAATGTTGGTGAGGATGTGGAGAAAAGGCAACCCTCCTACACTGCTGGTGGGAATTCAAATTCGTTCAACCATTGTGGAAAGCAGTATGGAGGTTCCTCAAAAAACTCAAAATAGAAATACCATTTGGCCCAGGAATTCCACTCCTAGGAATTTACCCTAAGAATGCAGCAGCCCAGTTTAAAAAAGACAGATGCACCCCATGTTTATTGCAGCACTATTTACAATAGCCAAGAAATGGAAGCAACCTAAGTGTCCATCAGTAGATGAATGGATAAAGAAGAGGTGGTACATATACACAATGGAATATTATTGAGCCATAAGAAGAAAACAACTCCTACCATTTGCAACAACATGGATGGAACTAGAGGGTATTATGCTCAGTGAAATAAGCCAAGCCGAAAAAGACAAGTACCAAATGATTTCACTCATATGTGGAGTATAAGAACAAAGAAAAATACGGAAGGAACAAAACAGCAGCAGACTCTCAGAGCCCAAGAACGGACTAATAGTTACCAAAGGGAAAGGGACTGGGGAATATGGGTGGGAAGGGAGGGATAAGAGGGAAAAAGGGGCATTAGGATTAGCAGACGTAATGTTGGGGGGGCACGGGGAGGGCTGTACAACTGAAGAGAAGACAAGTAGTGATTCTATAGCATCTCACTATGCTGATGGACAGTGACTGTAATGGGGTTGGTCGGGGGGACCTGGTGAAGGGGTAGTTTAATAACCATAATATTGCACATATAATTGCAGATTAATGATACCAAAATAAATTATATTTAAAAAAAAGATAAATCAATATACTCTTTTCCTGTGTGCCCAAAACTTGGACAGCTTGGTTCATTAACACTGGTTGACTTAATACTGCCTGTTAAGTCTCACAAAGGTTAAAAATTCTTTACATGACTCAGAAGGCTTTAGTGTTGTAATTATGGAAATCAGTTATTTTTAATTTGAGTGGATATGCTGAAATCTGATTCTCATTAATTCTATTAACCAATCTTTGTGTAGTATTTCTCCCAAAAAGGAAAGTAAAATAAATTATGAGTCTCTGGTTGATTTGCCCCTGGGTGAATAGGAGTTTACAGTAGGCTTTAATGCTATTATTACCATTTTATGTTGTATTTCTCTTTTACCCTTCAATGAATTAATCACCTCAGGTGCAAGTAATTAAAGTCCTTTTTGCATAGTAGAGATGTTTTTTTTCCTAAACAGCCAATCCATGAATAGCCCAATAAGGAGTACACACTTGCTTGTTTTATTTTAGAATACTTAGTGATGACAAGGTGCACTTTAATCTGTCACTAACACACAAAGGTGGGCAAGTTTCTTCTAGGGAGAAGAAAACATAGGATTACATTGATCTGATTGGCGCTACTTTGAACTTCTTTGATTTGGCTTAGGAGTGGGGTTGGCCAGCCTTTTTCAATAAGGTGGCAGATGGTAAATATTTTAGTCTTTGTGGGCAACCTGGTCTCTGTTGTGACTATTCAACTCCGTCACTGCACAGAACTGTGTGTGGCCAGTGTATAAAGAAATGAGCATGACTGTACTCCAATACAGCTTAACTTACAAAAGCAGGCAGCAGACTAGTTTTGGTCTTAGAGTTGTAGTTTTCTGACCCCTGGTTTAGGGTACTAGGGATTGGAGGGGAGATGCTGTCTAATGTAATGGAAAGAACACCAGCGAACAGTCAAATGACTTGGTTTTCAGTCATAGGCCTGCCACGTTGGGTTGAACTCAGTGGACATTTATAGAGCACTTACTGTAGGGATGGAAATACTGAGCACTGCTGCCCGTCTCTATCTTACCTGTCAGCAGGTGGCACGAATCAAAGCACTTCTTCACAGAGTCCAGATGTGCTCTCAGAATCCTTCTCAACATGGTGTTGCTGGGAGCCACTCTTAGAGGATTGGAGTTGCTGTGTGAGATGCAATGATTTCTCACCCCTGAAACACTGTGTGTCAGTTACTGGGCAGGGTGGTTAGTGTGTCAGGATTCCTTAGACTTAGTGCTTACCCTCCAGGGACTCAGAGTCTAGTGCCCTTTTCTTAGGTGAGATCATTCAGTAGTTCTGAAATCTGTAAAATGGGAAGACAGAATCCTACTCTGTCTTTCTCACTGGACTATTGTGAGGATCGAATGGGGCACTGTGAGTGAAAACATTCTGTAAATGGCAGAACATTAAGTGATCTGTCTTTACGTGCTTTCAGGACCTGTTCAATAAGTGAAAGCACCAGATAGGTATCTGTCAAACAGGTATTGTTTCATTCCTTAAAATTTGGACAGTACCTGGGAATCTTATCAAACCTCTGCAAAACTTTCAAGGTTTACATGAAACCATTCAGCAACTGGGACATGAGAAATTTAACCACCCATGCAAATGACTTTATTTTGAGAAATTAGGCCAAACATTTCACTTCTGCAAAACTGATGTGTGAATTGTGTTGCCTAAGGTGTCCTCTGTTCTCAAGTCTTATAGAAGCCAGGTGCCAAATTCTTCTGAAATAGTTCCTAAAGGACAGGGATCTGAGCTCATAATAGTAGAAAACATTTTTAGTAGAGACAGCAGTGGGTGGGAACCTTCAGGGGAAGCTCTTTGAGAGATCTCAGGAGACTGTAATACTTTTTTAGTTTCAAGTAACAGAAGCTGATTTGATCTCACCTAAGGAAGGACAGGAAATTTATTTTAAAGAAACAGCGTTGTCTCTTCAAACTCAAGGACAATAATGAAGCCAAACTTCAGGAAGTGACTGGAAGTAGAAACACAAAAGCCACGAGGCTCCTCTGGATATCACTTTACTTTAGTCTCTGTGTGTGATTGTTTCATGTCTTGCTGGCTTTCTTTTTTATGTAAATGGTTTTCTCTACATCTCCAGTCTATGATGGAGAAAGATGGTCATGCTTCACCTTTGAATTTCTATGTTACAGGTTTCAACTAACTCAACTCTTGGTTTTAATTCCAAATGTCCAGGGATGGAGCTGTATATACCAAATGTCTACTCGTTCAATCAAATGAGTGACTGCAGATATGCCAAGAAAGCATTTCAGTGAATTAGAGGGAAATGCATATTCTGGAGAAAGGGGGCTGGCCATTGATTTATGAATGGGCAGACACTCCAAAATATGTCCACTTCAGGGTTCTGATGAAAAGATGGCCTTCCTGCTTACTAGTTTATGGCTGTAGTATTTGGGTATAAAGCTTGATATAGGGGAATAAAGCAGTCCTGGCATGTCCATTCCAAGTTTCATCTCAGAGTTGTTGACCCTTCTTATACCCTGGGACTGTGTTTTCACAGCCTGTGTCCTGTTCAGTGTGAATTAAGGAGGTTCATATGTGGAAATGGTGACTAATGGATGTTCCGTCAAGTGGGTCAGTAAATGGATTACATGACACATACTTGTGTAGTATTCTCTAAAAAAATGTGTATCTCCAATTTTTCCTCTCGATTTAATGAAAATCTTCCTTGTGAAGTGAGTGCTCAGAGCATTGTACCTTCTGGAAATTCTTGTTCTTCCCCAAGCATATGAGAATCCTTGGAATAGAAGAGAATATTTGTTCTTACATATTTAGTTCTCACCCTGTCCCTAGCACATTGCTGGGTACATGGCATGCCCCTAAAATATTTGCTGAAGTAGCTTCTCTGATAGAAGGCTCAGAAAATAGAATCTTAAGAAAGATGGTAACAGAAGAAAGTCATCTGGGAGAGAATCCTTACATGTATAAGACGGAAAGGAACTTAGCTTATAAACTAATGTGGTAGGCTGAATACTGACCTCCCCACATGTGTCCACATCCTAATCTTTCAAAACTGTGAATGTTACCTTATATGGCAAAATGGAATTTTCAGATGTGAAATTAAGGCTCTTGAGGTGGAGAGATTATCCTGGATTATCTCTGTGGGCCTGAGGTAATCATAACACTCATATAAAAGGCATGCAGGAACAGGCGGAGGTGAAGAGAAGGCCATATATTGATGGAGGCAGAATTGGAATGATACGGTTTAGAGATGGAGCAAGTCCACAAGCCAAGGAAAACCAGTGGCCACTGGAAGATGAAGGAAGCAAGGTAATAGGCTTTCCTCTCAGAGCCTATAGAGAGAGCCAGTCCTGCCGACTCCTTGACTTTGGCCAACTGAAACTAGTACAAGTAGAGATCCCAAATGAAAGTCACAGGCCAAAATCCAGTGAGCCTAGCTGTTTTATTTGGCCAGTGCAGTATTTTAAAAAAAGGAAAAGAAATAAGCCCATCTTTAAACATTGGTATGTTTAACACAAAAATCTGGAATTCTGGTTTATCTGAAAAATAAAATCTCATGGATCTAGGAATACAGGTTGTGCCCTCCTGGGTGGCAGCCATCCCCTGAATCTGTGCTGCAGCTTCTCCCATTCCTGGGATTTATGCAGTTAACTTTGGCCTCTGCACTCTCATTGTATCTCTAATTGAGGCTGAATTACCAACATAAGATTGTTCGTTCTTTAATAGAGGACTATTTCTCTTTATCTGTAGATAGCCTGAGAGTTACTTTATGTCCCTGGGCTTCACATATTTTAAGAAAAGAATTGCTTTGGTAAATGTAGATACTAATATTAAGATGTTAACAAGAGGGGGAACTGGGTGTGGGGTCTATAGACTACTGTTTTCATGACTTTTCTGTAAATCTTAAACCATTCTAAAATTAAAAGTTTACTAAATGAAGTTGGCATATCCTTTATGGAAGCAAAGTATATTATTATGTATTAGACATGCAGTCAAAGTATTTGTTGAAGATACTCCTTGATCTGTTTCATTCAGTGCATCTCTCTCTGTCTGGGCCTCTCTCAGTGTGTATTTGTGACCTGATGAGGATTGTGAGGCCCAGGGACATAAAGTAACTTTCTCAGGGTTACAGAGCTAGGCAGGGAGGAACTGTGAGTAGAACCCAGACCTTCTGACTTACTTCTAGCCCAGTATTCTCTTTTCTGCTGTTGTGGGGAGTAATGGCAATAAAAAGGGCTTACTTAATAAGGTCAACGTTCTAGAATGCCATGGGAATCTCACTTAACTTTGTAGAATCCTCTGTTGGAGGAGTGAAGTAGCACCAGATTCAGAGCAGCCGGCTTGCTTGCCTTTTGCTTTTTTTTTTAATTTCCTCATTTATATTTCATATCTGGTGCATAGGGAAAACATTTGACATTTGTTCAAATACCAAATATACTCTGGATTTCATCACTTACATATTAGCAAACTCTAGCTATGCACAAGAACATTTCCTCCAAAAGCAGGAACCTCAGAGTTGGAGAAGGTCTGATCGGAGCCTCATGACCAGAGCAGACAGGCTGTGCCTGGGCTCAGGTCTTTGCCAATGCTGCTGCAGCTGCATAAAGGCCGAGGCAGGCGTTCTCTGTGGGCTCCTGCCCGGCTAGGAGGTGGGGATTTAGGGATTAAGTGGATTTGGGAGGTTATGACTGCTTCTAGAACACTGTGCTTTCACAACCTTGGGTCTAAAGAGCCTTTCAGGTGGCTGGCTCAGAGCTGGCCAGAAGATCAAGGTCAGCTGGTGGAAGACTAAACAGGCTTAGAAATGGTGGTCCCTGGCCTTCCTCTGGCCTTATTTCTGCAGGGCTTTTTCCATGCTAATAGCTTTCTCTGGGATCGGAAGTGGTGAAGGTAACTGAGAGATGTAGCTTTTCTAACTTTTCCTAAAATTGGAAACGCTGGAGGTGTGAGGGCAAAAAGGGAAAGGAAAAGTTAATGATTAATGATAGCTGTGGTTGTCTCAAGTGCTTCCTATGTGCCCATAGAATATATGTATTATATTTGCAAGCAAAGTATTTCTCTGTGGAAAGAGCAGGCCTTTTAGTCTGATTCCTTAAGTTTCGCTTGCACATCTCAAATCATGAATTTATGGACCCTATTGGACATTTCCATTCCAAGGATGAGTATTCTGAGGCCCAGAGTGATAAGTAACTTGGTCTGGGTCAGAGCTAGTCAGGGAGGAACTGTGAGTAGAACCCAGGCCTCTTGACTTCTAGCCTAATGTTCTCTCTTCTTTACTGCTGCTGAGGGGAGTGATGGAAATAAGAAGAGAATATCCAGGAACTCATGCCTATTGTAGTGTAATGGCTGTGAGCAGAAACTCTGGAGTTGACTGCCTGAGTTTAAATTCCAACTCCCCCACTTGTAGCTGCATGGCTTGTGCAAATTATTTAATCTTTCTGAATCCATTTCTTCTGTAAAATGAAGATAGTACTCACTCCAAAGGGGTATCTGAGGATTAAATGAGTTAATAAATAGTATCTGGCTCATAGTAGCTGCCACATAAATGTTAGCTCTTACTGTGACTTCATTATGATATCATCCCTATTTTGAAAATGAAGACACAAGCTGAGAGAGGTTGCATAGTTTAACCAACAACACACAGAAAGGAGCCAACTGGAGATCAGACTCACATCTCTGCTGTCAGTCATGTTTTGTGTTACCTGATAGCAACTCAGGTTTTCTCAGACCAGTATCCTTGGCCACTTCTTGGGGCAGCCCGTGATGTGTAAACAAGTTTCTTTTTTCATTTTGGTAAACTGTTGGTATTTCTGTAGGTTCTAGATCTTGCAACTCCTCCATTTAAGTTCTTGCCATGAATATTTTTTCCTGTTTTTCTATGTGAAAAGAAATAGATGGAATACATGATACAAAATCCAAACTCAACAGGCTGACTGAATCATATTGGTAGGTAGTAACACTACAAAAAAGAATGCTTCTCTTTGAAATGGGCAAAAGGCTTTGTGTTAGTGGTTTCATACTTCACTAAGTAAAATATCTCACTAAGTAAATCAAACCTCACTAAGTAAAAATTGAAGTTCACTTGAGAAGGAATGATATTTGAGACCACAAGCCTAATACAAAGATCAATAGTGCTAAGAGACCAGTAGGACAGTGGTCTGATCAGGTAATTTAAACATACTAAAGTTTAATACGTGTCAGGCACTCAGGTCTGGGGGCTCAGGTCATAGTAACAATACATTTGTTGTTTTCGAAGACTTTCCATTTGAATCTGTTGTCTGCACCTATTTAATGTCTTCAGTCTGACTCCATTCTTCCCTTTATAACTCCACAGTTCTAACACACAAAAGAATATTGATCAGATTGTGGAAGAGCCTGTCTGGACATTGCTTTATTTAAAGAACAGTTGAATAAATTGTTAATCTTCAAGCTGGAAATGAAAAACATAGTTGTTCTTATTTGAATGGTGTTCAGGCAGAAAAGAGGTTAATCTTATTTTGGATGGCTCTAGAAATCAGAACTGGGTGAAAATTACAAAGAAAGAGATTTTCATTTCAGGTTGAATGAATCCGCTTAGACCATTAATGTTACCTACAAAGATACAAGGATTTACCCAGAAGTGAGTGAGGCAGACAGAATCCCTGTATCCACAGAGTCACTAACTTCCTCTTATTTTATCACCAGAGCTGCAGTCTAGTTCTGGCATATAAACATTTGTAGAGAATATAGATGTATGTGATAGTCTGCACTTTACAGAAGCCATATTTGAATCAGCTAGTTTGGTTGGAAAGTGTTTTCATGGCATAGTGGGAGGTAGTCCAAAGAGACACTAAAAATAAGGAGTACAAAATTCTAATTCAGATCCTACTACAGCCTACTGATTTCAGGTCTCAGTGTTAACATCCAGTGACTGGCAACATGGAACAAGGCGGCCTTCAGTCCGCTCTCCACTCCGTGATTCTATTAAACTTTCATTTTTGTCCTTACATCTTTTCAGTCTAAAAATATAATCACATCTGTTCTTCAAGAACAGGGCAGATGATTATAATTACAAGAGGCCCACTGATTTAATATGTACTCAGCTTGAGAATTTCAAATTAGGTGAAAAAAACATCAAATGGAAAGAATAATCTGTTTTTATTCTCTAGGAATTTCATTTTAATTTTTTCGCAACTTTAATAAGATATAATTGACATACAACACTGTTTAAGTTTAAGGCATAAAATATGCTGATTGGATATATGTGTATATTATGAAACAGTTACCATGATAAGTTTAGTCAACATATCCTCTATATTACAGTTACCTTTTTGTTTGTTTATTTTTTGTAGTGAGAACCTTTATGATCTCTCTTAACAACTTTCAAATGTATAATGCAGTTTCTTAATTGTAGTCACCATGCTGTCCATTATAGCCCCAGAACGTATTCATCTTATACCTGGAAGTTTGCGCCCTTTGACCACCTTCACACATTTTCAATACCCACTACCTCTCCCGCCTGGCCCCTACAACCACCAGTCTGTTCCTGTGAGTTCATTTTTTTAGATTCCACATATAAGTGGGATTACAAAGTACTTGTTTTTATCTGTCTGACTTATTTCACTTAGCATAAAACCATTAAGGTCTATCCATGTTATCATAAATGGCAGGATTTCCTTCTCTTTTATGGCTGAATAATATTGCTTTGTATGTATATATGTAACAATTTCTTTATCCATTCATCCATTGATGGACACTTAGGTTGTCTCCATGTCTTGGCTATTATAAATAATGCTGTTACAAACATGGGGGTACAGAGATCTTTTTGATATCTCTATTTAGGTCCTTTGCTCATTATTTAATCAAATTATTTTTTGCTATTGAGTTATATGAACTCCTTATCAGATGAGCTAGTTTGGTTGGCAAAGTGTTTTCATGGCATAGTGGGAGACATTCCAGGAGAGTGGTTTGCAAATATTTCCTCCCATTCCGTAGGTTGCTTCTTCATTCTGTTAATCATTTCTTTTGTTGTGCTTTTTAGTTTGAAGGAGTTCCACATGCTTAGTTTGGCTTCTGCTGCTTGTGCTTCAGGTGTCCTAACCAGTTAGACATAGAGCTGGGTGCCTGTGCTAGGACGCTACAGCATTATAACCGTCCTCCTGCAGGCTGCATATCCAGGAGGAGAGTTTGCTCCTTTTTTTTTAAAGTTTATTTTGATATCATTAATCTACAATTAAATGAGAAATATTGTGGTGATTACACTACCCCATTCATCAGGTCCCCCACACCAAACCCATTACAGTCACTGTCCATCAGCATAGTGAGATGCTATAGAGTCACTATTTGTCTTCTCTGGGTTGTACAGCCCTCCCCATGACCCCCCAACACTACATCTGCTAATCATAATGCCCCTTTTTCCCCCTTGTCCCTCCCTTCCCACCCGTCCTCCCCAGTCCCCTTTCCCTTTGGTAACTATTAGTCCGTTCTTGGGTTCTGTGAGTCTGCTGCTGTTTTGTTCCTTCAGTTTTTTTTTTCTTAGTTCTTATGCTCCACATATGAGTGAAATCATTTGGTACTTGTCTTTTTCAGCTAGGCTTATTTCACTGAGCATACTACCCTCTAGCTCCATCCATGCTGTTGCAAATGGTAGGATTTGTTTTCTTCTTATGGCTGAATAATATTCCATTGTGTATATGTACCACCTTTTCTTTATCCATTCATCTACTGATGGACACTTAGGTTGCTTCCATTTCTTGGCTATTGTAAATAGTGCTGCAATAAACATAGGGGTGCATCTGTCTTTTTCAAATTGGGCTGCTGCATTCTTAGGGTAAATTCCTAGGAGTGGAATTCCTGGGTCAAATGGTATTTCTATTTTGAGTTTTTTGAGGAACCTCCATACTGCTTTCCACAATGGTTGAACTAATTTGCAGTCCCACCAGCAGTGTAAGAGGGTTCCCTTTTCTCCACATCCTCGCCAACATTTGTTGTTATTTGTCTTTTGGATGTTGGCCATCCTCACTGGTGTGAGGTGATATCTCATTGTGGTTTTAATCTGCATTTCTCTGATGATTAGCGATGTGGAGCATCTTTTCATGTGCCTGTTGGCCATCTGAGTTTCTTCTTTAGAGAAGTGTCTATTCATGTCCTCTGCCCATTTCTCAATTGGACCATTTGCTTTTTGTTTGTTGAGGTGTGTGAGTTCTTTATATATTTTGGATGTCAACCCTTTATCAGATACGTTTTTTATGAGTATATTCTCCCATACTGTAGGATGTCTTTTCATTCTACTGATGGTGTCCTTTGCTGTACAGAAGCTTTTCAGCTTGATATAGTCCCACTTGTTCATTTTTGCTTTTGTTTCCCTTGCCCGGGGAGATATGTTCATGAAGAAGTCGCTCATGTTTATGTCCAAGAGATTTTTGCCTATGTTTTTTTCTAAGAGTTTTATGGTTTCATGACTTACATTCAGGTCTTTGATCCACCTTGAGTTTACCTTTGTGTATGGGGTTAGACAGTAGTCCAGTTTCATTCTCTTACATGTAGCTGTCCAGTTTTTCCAACACTAGCTGCTGAAGAGGCCGTCATTTCCCCAATGTATATCCAAGGCTCCCTTATCAAGTATTAATTGACTGTATATGTTTGGGTTGATGTTTGGATTTTCGATTCTATTCCACTGGTCTGTGGGTCTGTTTTTGTGCCAATACCAAATTGTCTTGGTTACTGTGGCTTTGTAGCAGAGCTTGAAGTCAGGGAGCGTAATTCCCCATTTTATTCCTCCTTCTCAGGATTGCTTTGGCTATTCGGGATGTTTTGTGGTGACATATGAATTTTAGAATTATTTGTTCCAATTCATTGAAGAAAGCTGTTGGTAGTTTGTTAGGGATTGCATTGAATCTGTAGATTGCTTTGGGTAATATAGCCATTTTGAAAATATTTATTCTTCCTAGCCAAGAGCATGGGATGGATTTCCATTTGTTAGTGTCCTCTTTAATTTCTCTTAGGAGTGTCTTGTAGTTTTCAGAGTACAGGTCTTTCACTTCCTTCGTTAGGTTTATTCCTAGGTATTTTATTCTTTTTGATGCAATTGTGAATGGAATTGTTTTTCTGATTTCTCTTTCTGTTAGTTCATCGTTAGTGTATAGGAAAGCCACAGATTTCTGTGTGTTAATTTTGTATCCTGAAACTGCTGAATTCAGATATTAGTTCTAGTAGTTTTGGAGTGGAGTCTTTAGGGTTTTTTATTTACAGTATCATGTCATCTGCAAATAGAGACAATTTGACTTCTTCTTTACCAATATGGATGCCTTGTATGTCTTTGTTTTTCTGATTGCCATGGCTAGGACCTCCAGTACTATGTTGAATAACAGTTGGGAGAGTGGGCATCCCTGTCTTGTTCTCGGTCTTAGATGAAAAGCTTACAGCTTCTCGTTGTTAAGTATGATGTTAGCTGTTGGTTTGTCATATATGGCCTTTATGATGTTGAGGTACTTGCCCTCTATACCCATTTTGTTGAGAGTTTTAATCATGAATGGATGCTGAATTTTGTCAAATGCTTTTTCAGCATCTATGGAGATGACCATGTGGTTTTTGTTCTTCTTTTTGTTGATGTGGTGGATGATGTTGATGGATTTTCGAATGTTGTACCATCCTTGCATCCCTGGGATGAATCCCACTTGATCATGGTGTATGATCCTCTTGATGTATTTTTGAATTCGGTTTGCTAATATTTTGTTGAGTATTTTTGCATCCACGTTCATCAGGGATATTGGTCTGTAGTTTTCTTTTTTGGTGAGATCTTTGCCTGGTTTTGGTATTAGAGTGATGCTGGCTTCATAGAATGAGTTTGGAAATATTCCCTCCTCTTCTATTTTTTTGGAAAAATTTAAGGAGAATGGGTGTTATTTCTTCTCTATATGTCTGGTAGAATTCAGAGGTGAATCCATCTGGTCTAGAGGTTTTGTTCTTGGGTAGTTTTTAGATTACCGCTTCAATTTCGTTGCTGGTGATTGGTCTGTTTAGTTTTTGTGTTTCTTCTTTGGTCTGTTTTGGAAGGTTTTATTTTTCTAAGAAGTTGTCCATTTCTTCTAGGTTTTCCAGCTTGCAAGCATATAGATTCTCATAGTATTCTCTTATAATTCTTTGTATTTCTGTGGGGTCCATCGTTATTTTTCCTCTCTCATTTCTGATTCTGTTTATGTGTGTAGATTCTCTTTTTCTCTTAATGAGTCTGGCTAGGGTTTTATCTATTTTGTTTATTTTTTCAAAGAACCAGCTCTTGGTTTCATTGATTTTTTCTATTGTTTTATTCTTCTTAATTTTATTTATTTCTTCCTTGATCCTTATTATGTCCCTCCTTCTGGTGACTTTGGGTCTCATTTGTTCTTCTTTTTCCAATTTCAGTAATTGTGTCTTTAGACTATGCATTTAGGAATGGTCTTCTTTCTTTAGATAGGCCTGGATTGCAATATACTTTCCTCTTAGAACTGCCTTTGCTGTGTCCCACAGAAGTTGTGGCTTTGTGTTGTTGTTGTCATTAGTCTCCATATATTCTCTGATTTCTGTTTTGATTTGGTCATTAACCCATTGATTAATTAGGAGAGTGTTGTTAAGTCTCCATGTATTTGTGAGTCTTTTTGATTTCTTTCTAAAATTTATTTCTAGTTTTATACCTTGGTGATCTGAGAAGTTGGTTGGTAGGATTTCAATATTTTTGAAATTACTGAGGTTCTTTTTGTGGCCTAGTATGTGGTCTATCTGGAAAATGTTGCATGTGCACTTGAGAAGAGTGTGTATCCTGTTGATTTTGGGTGTAGAGTTCTGTAGATGTCTGTTAGGTCCATCTGTTCTAGTGTGTTGTTCAGTGCCTCTTTGTCTTTACTTATTTTCTGTCTGGTTGATCTTTCCTTTGGAGTGAGTGGTGTGTTGAAGTCACCTAAAATGAATGCATTGCTGTCTGTATCCTCCTTTAATTCTGTTAGTATTTGTTTCACATATGCCGGCGCTCCTGTGTTGGGTGCATATATATTTTAAATGGTTATATCTTCTTGTTTGATTGACCCCTTTATCATTATGTAATGTCCTTCTTTATCTCTTGCTACTTTCTTCGTTTTGAAGTCTATTTTGTCTGATACAAGTACTGCAAAACCTGCTTTTTTCTCTTTGTTGTTTGTATGAAATATCTTTTTCCATCCCTTCACTTTTAGTCTGTGTATATCTTTGGGTTTGAGGTGAGTCTCTTGTAAGCAGCATATAGATGGGTCTTGCTTTTTTCTCCATTCTGTTCCTCTGTGTCTTTTGATTGGTGCATTCAGTCCATTTACATTTAAGTTGATTATCGATAGATATGTACTTCTTGCCATTGCTGGCTTTAGATTTGTGGTTACCAAAGGTTCAAGGGTTGTGTTTTTACTATCTAACAATCTAACTTAACTTTCTTGTTAAGTTATTGTAAACACTGTCTGATGTTTCTTTATTTCTCTCCCTTCTTATTCTTCCTCCTCCATTCTTTCTATACTAGGTGTTTTATTCTTTCCTTTAGTTAGTATTTGGATGGTCTGCTTTCTTTGCTATGATTTTATTTTCTCTGGTGACCGCTTTTTAGCCTTAGGAGTGCTTCCCTCTAGAGCAGTTCCTTTAAGATGTCCTGTAAAGGTGGTTTATGGGAGGCAAATTCTCTCAGCTTTTGCTTGTCTGGAAATTGTTTAATCCCTCTGCCATATTTAAATGATAATCGTGCTCGATACAGTATTCTTGGTTCAAGGCCCTTCTGCTTCATAACGTTAAATATATCATGCCATTCTCTTTTAGCCTGTAAGGTTTCTGTTGAGAAGTCTGATGTTAGTCTGATGGGTTTTCCTTTGAAGGTGATCTTTTTTCTTTCTCTAGCTGCCTTTAATACTGTGTCTTTATCTTTGATCTTTGCCATCTTAATTATTATGTGTCTTGGTGTTATCTTCCTTGGGTCCCTTGTGTTGGGAGATCTGTGGGCTTCCGTGGACTGGGAGACTATTTCCTTCCCCAGCGAGGGAAAGTTTTCAGCAATATTTCTTCAAAGACACTTTCTATTCCTTTTTCTCTCTCTTTTTCTTCTGGTACTCCTATAATGCGAATATTGTTCCATTTGGATTGGTCACACCGTTCTCTTAATATTCTTTCATTCCTAGTGATCCTTTTATCTCTCTGCCTCAGCTGCTCTGTGTTCCTGTTCTCTGATTTCTATTCCATTAACAGTCTCTTGCATCTTGTCCAGTCTGCTGCTGAGCCCGTTGATGGCTTGTCTGATTTCTGCATTGTCTTTCCTGACTTCCCTCACTTCCTCCCTTAGCTCTTGCATATTTCTCTGTAGATCCATCAGCATGGTCATGACTTTTATTCTGAATTCTTTTTCCGGAGGATTCTGCATTTCCATCCCTTCAGGTTCCTTCTCAGGGGTTGTCTGGGTCTTGGTGATTTTTGTCTGTATTATATTCCTCTGTCTTGTCATATTGATAGGAGTGGTCGCTGGTAGGTTCCCCGTATGTTAGCTGGGCTCTTTAAGACTTAAAAAAAAAACCCACAAAAAAAAAGAAAAAAAACCAAACAAGCCAAAAAAGAAAGAAAAGAAAGAGAAAGGAAAGGGAAAAAGAATGAAAAAGAACAAACCAAAAAAGAAGGAAGAGAAAGAACAGAGAGAACGAAGAAAGAAAGAAAAGAAAGAAAAAGGAAAGGGAAGAAGAAAAAGAAAAGAAAAAAGAAAAAAAAAGCCCATCTAAAGTAGATTCTCTAAGCATGCTGTAGGTGTTGCTGTTGCTCCACTAATCCACAGCCATGGCCGCGCCGCTCTTCGTAGCTCTGGCCGGGGCGCAAACGAATGGGAGGCTATTGTTCTCTGTATAAAGTTCCAGCGTGGTTGCTCCCTTCTCTCAGTCACCAGCAAAGGGGTCCAAAGTTCCCCAGGACTTCCAGCCTGCAGGGCTGAGCCCACTGGGGTGATGGTGTTCCCTCGCTGGGCCCCCCACCTCTCTGAGACGGCTACAAACCGTGCGTCCTTTTCTTTTGTCCTGGGGCGCTGGCTGCAGGGTCCCAGCGCATTCCTGGCTCAAAACCTGCACCTTCTGCCTCTCCAATGTCCAATGCACTGCACGATGTGTGTCAGCGCTTCTGGCACAGACCACCGGGGCTGGTTATTTTGCAGACCTGCTCTTCCACTCCCTCCTGGCTCTGAATCCTCTCCTCCTGCCGGTGCACTGGGCTGTGTGAGTGCTCGGGTCCCGCCAGGTTGCGTCTCCGTATCTTACCCGCCTCTTGGGGTGCCGAGTCCTCTCATGTGTGGCTGCATGCTGTGTGCTTTCCTGTGTGTTCTGGTCTCTCTTTTAGGAATAGTTGTATTTGCTGTATTTTCGTAGATTTATATAGTTTTGGGAGGAGATTTCTGCCGCCCTGCTCACCCCGCCATCTTCCCGGAAGTCGAGAGTTTGCTCCTTTTAGTTCTTCCATCCAAACACCTTGAAACCTCTCCCTCCTAGGTCTAGGTTTTCTCATCTGTAAAATCATGGGATTGCTCTAGAGGACCTCGAAGTCTGTTAAAAGTGGGAAACAACTTTCAGTCCCTAAATTCAAATTGGACAAAACTGACAGGGCCCAACCTAGGAATTCGAGTGACAGGCTCCAGGCCCCAGCACTCTTGATTCCTGGAGCTCCCCCTTGCCAGGAGAGCAGTGGTCAGTGGGGTCTGATGATCTCCTGGCCCACAGTGGTTTGCATATTCTGCACAGACAGACTTCTTAGACACCTTGGTCCTTCAGGACAAGGGTAGGTGGCCCGAAATGTCTGCTGCTCTTCATTCTTTCATTTCACTGAAGGAGAGGTAGCTGAGCCCCAGATCTCACACAGTACAGTCACTGCTGGCACTGTCACACTTGCCATAACGACGTTCAGTGGCTACTGGGTATGTATACAGGGAGTCTGCGTGGTGAGCACAGCCAGCGACTCTCACTGTCTCGTACACCAGCTCCTTGAAGGTACATGTTTTCTGGATGTTGGGCCTGGCTGGGTCCTTTTGTACTAGATTATGAGGAGTTTAAGGAGAGAGTTAGGTTTCAGTATTCTGGAAGTTTCTTTTTATCTTAGTCAAAATGAGACAGGGATTTAATACTGTTTGCTCTAATATTTGCTCTCTGAAGACCAGCTTCTAGGAACCTCAAGCACAGGAAACTTGGCTTCATAAAGGAACTCTTCTGTTATACCACTTTTCTTAACTGTCCTGGAAGTATTATAGAAAATGTAACTGCCTTTTTTCTCCCCATCATGGTAGTACCCACATATTTAATATTTCTAAATGTCTATAAAAACTTTGAATTTGTATGGCATGAAAGCATGTAAAAATAAAAGAGTAAAGATACGACCTTTGGAATTTGAAGTTTTTTTTTGTATTTAGTAATCTGAAATTATATTAACAGATAGTAAACATATAACACTTTGGTTTAATTGCTAAGAAAACTATTTTCAAGTACTCCTTTCTATGTATATATCAAAAAGGAATAAGAGTCATAAGCAAAATGTTTGATAGTTTGCCTACTGTGTTTTTTGAGAAGTCTAATATTGGATTCTAGACAGTCTATTGTCTTTTAGCTTTTTCCTTGTCACTGCCTTAATTTCTGTGTATTTGCAGGGTTCTTAATCTGCAAGTATAGGACACAGTTTCAATATCAGAACATTCAGCTCAAGCCAAATAGATTTCACTTTTCTATTTGCTCAATGAGAAAATAATTGGCTTTAAGAGAGAAAAGGGGCTGCTAGTTAATTCATTTCTCTGCCTGGCCATTGGATCTGTATCCCACCAGAAGTGCAGTAAGTTGAATTTTACGATCAAATTCATTTACTATCAAATAAAATATGTTCATTAAAGTGCTGCCACTTTCAATTTCAGTTTATTGAACTGCACAGCCAGATGTTACAGAGAAATGACAAAGTAGAAATGCTTTGCTCTTTAACTGGTCTATTGTGAAGAAACTGTGAGAACATAGAAGCCTCTATGCCTTGATTTTCTCAACAGCATAAAGAAGGGAGTGGGTTTGCTGATTTATTTTGTTTCTAGTCTAAAGGGACTGATTCTCAGGATGCTTGTTGGCATTTGTATTAAAGGTAGAACAATACAGTGAATTTTGTAATATTGCTTGCTGGCATTTTTATTTGGCTTTCAAATGAATTTTGGTACTATCCTTGTTGCAGAGGTCTGCCCTATATTATTGCAACTGGCCTTTTGAGACTATTGACAATATTCCAAATTGAATAGACGTGTGTACTCATGTCCATGTTTATCACTCAATAGGTAAAGATAGCAGAAAAATGCTCTTTTAAAATGCAGAGTTGACACATTACTGAAGCATTCATTTACATCAATCTGAGCTCTCCCAAATTTGTTTTACCCAAATTAAATCCAAAGCTAAACATCTAAAGGGTATCATGGTAATTAACCGCAATTACAACGCAGACAGTGTTGGATAAGAGACTCATAGTTGTCATTCAGGAGAGACAAAGTGTTGATAAAGTGGGAATTAGTGAAAGTCATCTTCTACAGACCTTCAGCACCCTTACTTCCAGAAAGGTACAATGTCCTCCTGGCTGTAGCAGCCCACACACCAGAGAGTGTTGATGCTTGTGCCGAAGCCACATTCCTCTTTCTCCATGTGATGGTCATGTTGGTCAGCTCACAGCTACTGCAGCACATTGTTTTCCTGCAACAGAAAAGGAAACAAAACTACACTGACTTCATCCTGGGCTGGGAAGTAAGCAATTAGAAACCCACAATGTTTTAACTGTCATGTACTTTGACTCAGTCAAATTGAACTGAAATAAACCTCCTCCCCAAACTCCACATTCACATTCAACTTCAGCAAGTACTTTTGAAGAAAAGAGAAACCTATTCCAGGTCAGAACTCTCCCTATAATTCTTTAAGTGGGGATGTAATTTTTTAACGGTTAAAATATCACAGGGGATTACCTTAACATGAAAGTGATTAGCCTGAAGCAAGGGGATTGTCTTCATAAGTGGCCCCTTCATTCTCAGTCTTAACGACCATTTCAATTTTCATAAAGAAAATTTTATACATGAGAATTCATTTTCGTGTTTTGAGCTAACCTAAATATGGGCATATAATTTTGGTCACATTTGATTACTAGAAGAATGACTTAAAGGCCATGTTAATTGATCTATAAAATTAGTTAGTTGCTATTTCTGTGTGTAACAGATACATATATCTTTTTGAGAAACTGAATTGGCATGTCTCCCAACAAGACAGTAATGAAGCTCTTCACTGAGAGTCTCAATTTGTTTTTTAGTTTCTGAAAATCAATAATTCAAAAAATAACAATCCCCACTTGTTCACCTTAGAAGTAGAGCCCTGTGGCCTAGTGGCTTGGCTTGAGAAATAGACAGAGGCCAGTCTCAAGTTTACCGTTTATACCAAACCATGTGTACCTAATACCTGGTCGGTTTGCTGGGTATCAAAATCTTCCAGGGCTTAGCAGTGCTTAAAGGAAGTATTTTCTTTTTTTCTTTTCCTTTCTTTCTTTATTTTTATTTACTTATTTATTAAGGTATTATTGATATACACTCTTATGTAGGTTTCACATGAAAAAACAATGTGGTTACTACATTCACCCCCATTATCAAGCCCCCAACCATACCCCAATGCAGTCATTTTCCATCAGTGTAGTAAGATGCCACAGATTCACTGTTTGCCTTCTCTGTGCTACACTGTTTTCCCCATGATCCCCCACACCATGTGTACTAAACATAATACCCCATAATCCCTTTCTTCCTCCCCACCTGCCTTCCCCCACCCCTCCCCTTTGGTAACCACTAGTTCCTTCTTGGAATCTCTGAGTCTGCTGCTATTCTGTTCTTAAAGGAAGTATTTTAATAGCTAGAGTAATCAAATCTTGTTAAAACTGTCCAAACACAATATATTAGGGAAAAGAATACTAAGATAGATAATCTTTCAATTAATAGCATATCCACTCCTTGACTTTGTCAGTTCAACCATGGCTATAGCTTTCTCTTTGGTGTCTGTAATTTGGTGAGCTCAGAATGCTTTGCAGGTGTTGCCTTTGGCTATGTTGAGAATGGTGGGTCAAAAAGATGAATATTAGATTTCTCAAAAAGCAGACTGAAGTTTCATGATCGGTATCACCAGCCTTTCTTAGACTCCTGCCCCTGCTAGTCTCCCTAATCCCAGCCCTACTCACTGATTTAGCAAAACATCACTACTCTGTCTTTAATTTCCTTCACGTGCTGTTGATCCATTCTTCCTTGAATCTACTGCGGATCCAAAACCTCCAAAGAGAAGGAAAGGCGCACACAGACTTCATCCTTCATGACCCGTATATATAAGATGTGGTTCTATCTGCAATTCTAATGAAAGCAGGGGAGTGGTGTAATGGAGCCCCCTCTCTGACTGCCTCAGCATCTAGCCCTATTCGTGCTGCATTGTGGTGGTTTGTTTGTCTGTCTCTCTGGTGGATTATTGCATATTTGAGGGCAGGCGTTGATACCTAGTCATGCACATTTTCTTGGTATTTAGCAAAGACTATACACAAATAGGTACATGATAAATGTTCACTAATAAATGAAAGTGAAACTACAAGTATTTAGTAAACCATTGGAAGTGGACATATGGCAAACAAATATATATTCAAAGCTTGAAAATGAGCATGTAATTAAATTTCATACATTATTTATTAATCAAATAATACCAACTTGTTTCTGAAAAATACAGTTTCGCTAGGTAGTATCAAATACTGTTTTAAAATTACAGCTACTTTTATTACTCATTAATTATTACTCTAATTTTATATATATACATATATATTATTCAATTATATTGGGTTTATTTACTCTTCTTTTTCTAACTTCTTAAGATGAAAACTTAGATAATTTATTTTATACCTGTTTTCTTTTATAATATAAGCATTTAAAGCTACAAATTTCCAAGTGTTGCTTCAGATTCATCCCTAAATCTTAATTCATGTTGAGTTGTCATTAATCATTCAGTTAAAAATATTTTCTAATTTCTCTTTCTTTCTTCTTTGACCCACAGGTAATTTGGAATAATGTTGCTTAATTTTCAAGTTTGGGCAGATTTTCAAGATTTTTTTGATTGATTATTTAATTCCATCATGTTTAGAAAACATACTTTATATTATTTCTATCATTTAAAAATTTTTGAGATATATTTTATAGCCCAGCCTGTGGATTATTTTGTTTAACATTTTTATGCATTTGTAAAGAATGTGCTTTCTGCTGTGTTGGGGTGGAATGTTCTATAGATGTTGATTAATGTAACTTGACTGATAGTGTTGACCCTTTTGCATTGACCTTTTTCTGTCTGCTCGTTCTGTTGATTACTGAGAGAAGAATGCTGGAATTTCCAACTATTTACCTATTTCTTCTTGAAGTCTATCAGTTTTTGTTTAATCATTTTGAAGCTCTGTTATTGGGTATGTGCACATTTTGGATTTTTACATACTCCTGATGAATTGACCATTTTATCTCATGGAATGTTCCTCTTTATGCATGATAATATTCCTTCTCCTGAGCTCTACTTCATCTGATATTAGTATAGTGGATTCAAACTGTATGATTAGTGTTCGTAAGATACGTCTTTTTCCATCCTGTCTTTATATTTAAAGTACATTTCATATAGACAGAATATAGGTGAGTCTTGCTTTTGTAAAAAATCTGGTCTGATAATCTCAGCCTTTTAATTGGAGTGCTCAGAACCTTTACATTCAATATAATTTTGATATTCCTGGGTTTACGTTTGCCATATTGTTATTTATCTCATCTACACTTGTTTTTGTTTCTGTTTTTTACATTTTTCCTGTCTTCTTTCAGCTTATTTTCTAGTTTTTGTTTTATCTCCACTATTGGCTTAGCAGCTCTACTTATGTATTTGTTGTTTGTTTGGTTACTCTCAAGTTTAAAATGCATAACTTTGCCTCAAATAATATTATGCCACTTCACACATAATATATCTTGTAACATTATACTAACGTTTTCCCCCCACCCTCATCCTTTGTGCAGTTGTTGTCATTTATTTTACTTTAAAATTGTTCTGATACCTCAATTCATTGTTACTATCTTTGTCCCAAATATATTTTTAAAAGCTTAAAAGATGAGAAAAAGTCCTTTATGTTTAGCAACATATTGTCTTTTTCAGCACATCTTATATTACTATCTTTTTACCTAATGAACATTCTTTAAAATTCTTTGTCATGTACATTCTCTGGCAAAATATTCTCTCAACATTAACTTTACTAAAAATGTCCTAATTCAACTTAAAATTTTTAACGATATTTTTGCTGGTTACAGAATTCTAGGTTACTAAGCTTGTGTGTTGGGTATTTTGTTTTAGCACTTCATCTTTGTTTACTTTGTTTTTGATGCAACTTCTGCAGTCATACATTTACCCCCTCTATGTAATAATGTGTCATTTCCTCTGACTGCTGTTACTGATTTTATCTTTATCACTAATTTTTAGCATGCCTTGCTGAATTTATGCTAATGTATGATATGCTTTGGTGGTGTTTTCTTTGGGTTTATCCTGCTTGAGTTTCAGTGAGCTTCTTAGATATACAGGTTTATGGGTTTTATTAAATTTGAGAAAATTTACAGATAATTGCCAAATATTGCTTATCATTACCTTGAATGCAAAATAAAGAAACAACTCAATAATTCTTTGGCTTCATCTCTTGGTGTTCTGAAATACCAATCTTATTGTTTATTTTAGAAAGAATCAAAGCAAGGCTTAGAACAGAGATGATTAGTCTCAATTTTGGTAGGGTCCTAAGACAAGTTTTTAATATGCATGTCATAATATTAGGTGTGATCATTTTTTTAACATCATGCTCCTCTGCTAGACTGTGAACTCTGTGAGAGACTAGTAGAAACAAAGAAAACACTTGGTAACTATTTTTTTTAGTGAATGAATAATGTATGCTTGATAACTCAGAGAGGGGCAATATGGATTTCTCAAAACACTTAAGACAGGCAGGGAGATAGTCAAGCCAGGAGAAGGTGGTGTTTCAAGGAAAGAAGCTACCCTAGACATATTGTTAGAGGTATCTCTACAATCTCAGTCCAAACCCCAGTCCAAGGTTGGTACCAGGGTGGCTAATCAGGTGGGTGGGCCTCTGAGAATAGCAAGAAACTCCCCTCACCTCTACTGCATGACTCAACAGAAAGGCACAGATTTTTGGAACCCAACTATATTAGTTTCTTAGAGCTTCCATAACAAAATACTATAAACTGGCCACCTTAAACAACATGAATTTATTGTCTCACAGTTCCAGAGGGACAGAAGACCAAAATCAAGGTGCTCATAGGGTTGGTTCCTTCTGTGGACTGTGAGCAAGAATCTGTTCCCTGCTGCTTCTCTAGCTTCTGGTGGTTTGCTGGAAATCAGTGGAGTTCCTTGGCCTGTAGGGTATCATCCTGATCTCTGCCCTCATCGCCCCCTAGCGTTCTTTCTGTGTACATGTCTGTGTCCAAATCTCCCCATGTTATAAGGACACCTCATATTGGATTAGGGGCCCTCTCTATTCCAGTATGATTCCATCCTAACTTCATTAATTATATTTCCAGTTGACCTTATTACCAAGTAAGCTCACATTCTGATATTCATGGGGTTAGAATTTCAGTATATGAATTCTGGTGGGGAGTGTCGCAATTCAATATATAACACCAACAGATTTGAATTTGAATCCTTTCTCTTTCCCTTACTGACTCAACATGTTTTCACATCTGAAAATGGGGATAATAGTGCTTACCTTGCAGGAAAATTGTGAAGATTAAGTGAGATAATGTTGGCAAAGCACTTAGCTTGCACATGACTTATGTATGGTAAGCACTCAATACATGGTTGCTCTTACTGTTTTTAGCCGAATGCCCATTGATTGATTGAATATACCATGCTCCTCCTGTATACAATTGAGAAACAGATTCATTTTTCATTTGACTTGCATGTCCAATAGAAATAAATCTGGCCTCTGTGAAATATTTGCCAATGTTCCTCTCAGATTGGTTTCTGGGGAGGCAGGAAGATAACTATTGAATCACGAGTGCTTAAATAATTAAGCCAAAGCCAGGGAAAGTTGATAATAAACACTTTTCTGTGCATTACAATTGTAAAGCAGTATCTCCTACATAGTTAACCCTGGAGGCTTTACTGATTTAAGTGAAACCTAATCAACTAACAATTCAGAAAAACTGTTGGAAGCACTTCTCCAGATGACCACTGTAATTAGCAGCTGGACCTCTTCGGGGCTGTGGAGCTGCCACCCAGCTTGTATGTGGTCAAGTAATTTTTCAGCTGAGTGATCATCCCAGAGGACATCATTTCCTTAATACAATTCCCTCTGTTTTGCTGGCCACAGCAAATTAGCCCCAGCTTTGTTCCTCAAAATGGTCAGGACTTTAACCTGAGTCTTCCTTTTCTTTGGGATGTGAAGGGACATACATTTAGAAATTCAGAGTTTAAAAAGTAGCTCTGATAATCTTGACTTCTGTGTGGTCAGGTTAGGGCTTCAGTGGCTTCCACCTGCTTCTGCCCTTTCTCCCAAGTATAACTGAGACTGGTTTTTAGTTTATTTGTTTATTCCTTCCTTGATTTTATGGATGGACTGTCTTTCATGAACAAGAAGAATGCCTTTTTCCCACTTCCAGTTTCTGAATGGAGGAATTTTCCTCTGGGGCTGTTGTAGCCGCTGTTGAAATCCTTACTGTTCCACCCTTGGGATGATGGAGGGTTTTTGCCTGGTTGTAAACTTGGAAAGAAAAGCTGGAACCGCTTGCCCTGCACTTCCTTCTCTTGGACATGACTGGCTTACAGAGACCACTCCTCTCCTTCACTGCCCCTCTTCCTTTGCAGGGAAAGGCCAGGCTCTATCGACCTTAGTTGGATGTCCACTTAATTTAGGGGAGGAGTTAGTAGATTGGCATTGCTTTTCACACCATTCTATGTTGCAGCTTAACCTCTATCAGTAATAACAGGAGTATGTGGGGTTCTTTCTGGTATACTTTTGGTTTTATTTCTCAAAATTCTGGGGTCTCAGGAAGGGATGTGGAGTGTTATTTATTTGGGTCTTTTAAGGGACAATGTTGAGCCAGCCTGTGAGAGTTATCAACAGAAGTGGTCTCTTTAGTTAATGAAGAACTTTGATAAGGAACAATTTCCATGTATCTCTAGCCGTAATTTCAACCAGGTATTAGAGAATCTTTACTTAGAAAGGACAAGTCCACCAAGGCAACTGAATATTAGACACCCAAGATGCTTAGAGAAAGAAGGATGAAGTTGAGTAACCATTTATAAAGTGCCAGATCTTGTGGTGAACATGTTACTCACATAATTTCATTTAATATTGAGAAGGATGTGGAACCTGATCAAAAATCAGAAGATAGCATTTTGCCTTGCTAAGTCTTTTCTGGTTTGTGAGAAAAGGATGGAGAGCTAGTCCTTGTTATTGAACCTACCCTCCTAAAGAGTATGATTCACTGAGTGGACCGTCACTAGGCACAGGAACCAAAGATTTTTCTTGTTTCTTTCTTAGGTGAATGACTCTTCTAATACTAAACCCAAATTTGGCCTGGTGAGTTGCTCATGATCTAGAGATGGAGAGGATGCCAGACATGATGGAGTCCTGGTACCAAGTTTTTTTTTTATAGAGGAGAGAGATCTGGGGAAGTTAAGGAACTTGCTCCAAATCACATTGCTATGCAGTAGGAGAGCTGGGAAGGGAAGTGCCTATGCTGGCACTTGTTCTGCTCTGTCCTACTGCCCCCTTTGCAGGCAGTTAGTATAGTGACCCGCCACTTGTGCCACTTTTTTAATTTTGAAGGCTATCCTTTGCTGGCGAATGGGAAAGCAGTAAGAACCCAAGAGCAGCCCTCTAAGGTGAGCCCTTCACTTAGTAACTATTTCTTAGTAGGTTATTCCATTCTTACCATTGCCAAGAATTAGCATCTACTCCCTTTCCTTTAGGATGCCAGGAAACACACAGCTACCTGGTGGCAGCCACAACTTGTCTTTTTGACAAGACAGATAGTACTTCAGCAAAATTATATTCTGTAGCATTGATCATCATGACAGGACATATGATAATAATTGGAACACTCACCATGTTCCCCATTACACTTCTAAGTTGTTCACCAGGATTTACATTTTTCCTGTTATTCTGTTTTGTTGGCAATTTGTTGAAATTCTCCAATGGTGTAATCATTTTTTAAGTGCTTTGTTTCTGGCAAATTTAAGGAAATTAGACAGTGTATGTAGTTGCTGGCTTAGTTTTTTTTTTTGAATGACTCAAGAATCATTTGGGATTAAGACCTAGTTCAAATGCCACTTTCCCTGGGGTGGATTGAGAAACTAGTCTCAACTGGACCAGGGGCTCACTTTTGGGCCCAAGTGCACCTTGCATTTCCTTCTATCAGAGCCCTTATCCTCTGCACTATTGTTTGTTTATGAGTTTTTCTCCTTTGTTAGAAGGTGGATTCCATTAAGGTGAGATTTTTAGAGTCAGATGGACCTAGGTTCAAGTCCTAATTCTGCCACTTACCAGCAGCACATTTTGGGGCAAGTTACTTAAATTGTCTAATCTCAGCTAGCTCATCTGTAAAAATGGGTGTGATTATATTCTTCACAGAGAGATTCTGAATATTAAACGAAGACATCTGTCAAGTGCACAGCATAGAATTGTACAAAGGAAGCATTCACTTTGCTGTTGTCCGGGCATGATTATTAATAGCTCCAATTTCACTTTCCTCATTTGAATGATAAATTATATAGTTTCTCTTTACTACATAATATATCAAATAAATACACATCATTACTGCCCAAGAAAAGCATATATATAAATGTACAGACCATGAATAAAAACTGTAATGCCTACTCAAGTAACTAATTTCTTTCAAGTTGATTCACAGCACTAATTTAATTTTTGCCCATACATCTTTTATCACTAATTTGAGATAAGGACGTATGTGGTAGCCTTTTTTTTTTAATTGAGGTGCAGTTGATATGCAATGTTATATTTGTTTCAAGTATATAATACAGTGATTCAGTAGTTAACCCACCTTATTAAATCCTCACCCCCACTAGTGCAGTTACTGTCAACATGGAAAGATGTGACAGAATCATTGACTGTATTCTCCCTGCTGCACTTCCATCCTGTGACCACTTCACATGTTGATTGAAGTTTTTGTGCTTCTTTAACCCCCTCACCCACCCCATCCATCCACCATACCCCTCCCCTATAGTAACCATGTGGTAGCTTGTGTCGGTAGCCATACTCCTAGTGAACTCCCTCATACCCAGGACATTGCACATATGTACAAATCTAGAGCATGGCCAACTAGGTAAGAAAAATAGGCAGCACTATTTTTCTAAACTAAAGCTGCCTGCATGTCGGTGCTGCCCCTGGAGTTCTCATTCTCACCGAGTATGTTGGAATCAACACTGTAATCATCACAGGACCAAAAGGGAGTCAGTTTTGTGTCTGCTTGGCCCTAGGAAAGATTACACTTACATAACTGGATAGAGACTATCGTGTCTGCTCTTTTTATTGCCAAGCAAGGCAGTACAAAGTGCTTCCCAAAGAATGAGTATGGCTCATTTTGGAATCTTATGTTTGTTATTTTCTACTACAGAATTAATTTTTTAGCATATATATAAACACATACAGACACACATGTATGTATTAAGTCAATATTCTTAATATGATTCAATTTATTTTAGAAGTTCTGAAATCTGATATTCCTTTTTTTTTATTAAGGTATCATTGATAGTCACTCTTACGAAGGTTTCACATGAAAAACACTGTGGTTACTACATTCACCCATATTATCAAGTCCCCCCCATACCCCATTGCAGTCACTGTCCATCAGTGTAGTAAGATTCCACAGAGTCACTACTTGTCTTCTCTGTGCTACACTCTCTTCCCTGTGATCCCACCATACCATGTGTACTAATCATAATATCCTCTCAATCCCCTTCTCCCATGTTCCCTAGCCACCCACCCTCCACACCCCCTTCCCTTTGGTAACTGTTAGTCCCTTCTTGGAGTCTGAGTCTGCTGCTGTTTTGTTCCTTCAGTTTTGCTTTGTTGTACTCCACAAATGAGTGAAATCATTTGGTACTTGTTTTTCTCCACCTGGCTTATTTCACTTAGCATAATACCCTCTAGCTCCATCCATGTTGTTGCAAGTGGTAGGATTTGTTTTATTCTTATGGCTGAATAATATTCCATTGTGTATATGTACCACATCTTCTTTATCCATTCATCTACTGATGGACACTTAGGTTGCTTCCATTTCTTGGCTATTGTAAATAGTGCTGTGATAAGCATAGAGGTGCATATGTCTTTTCAAATCTGTGATATGATTCAATATTTCTATGTCTTACATCAACTGCATTTTTAATAAAATTTTTAAGTATTGTTAGTATTTTAGTATTTAAATAAAATACTTGTATTTTAATTATTATTATCCCAGGACAAAGCACCATGCCTATCACACAGTAGGTGCTAAAAATGAATACTTCTGGAATAAACAAGTGACCGTCAATATTGTTTAAGCTTTTCTACTCTGATGTTATTTCCCATATTTGCCTGATATTATAGTTATGTGTACTTATCTCAGTCTCTTTCCTCCTGGAGCATCTAGTCCAGGAGACACTGATTTCATCTTTATCAGATGAAGAGAGAGATGTGAGATAAATGATACAGGTATAATGCATGTCTGGTCTGGTCTCTATCCAAGCCTCTTCCCGAACTCCGAAGGATACAAGATCACAAAATCAGCTCAATCACCCTCCACAGATGTTTAATGGTTAGAAGGACCAGACTGCAACCAGCAGGAGTCAGAATAAATGCCAGAGCCTATTTCTGAGCCTATGGGTACATTACCTTTTCTGAGAACTGACTGGGGCAGGTCTGATATTCTCTGATACACAGTGAAATAGCTATACTAGTTGTTAAACTATTGAAATGCTTTCTTTCCAGGGGTAAATAGTTCTGCCCTTAGCCCTCTGAATAACCCTACACACAGGCACTCTGGCCACCTTAGACCCTCTCCAGAACCTCATGGACCTCCCCATGGTCCAGCAACTGAAGAGTTAACACCTAGCATGGCAAAGGGCCTCCAGGAGTCATCCATTCTGATTGCCTCCGTACCTCGTTGCCAGGCGCTAAGTACTTTGAGTGCCACCCCTTTGCAGGGGTAACTGAGAGGCTCCCTGAATTCCTTCTTGGTCTTGCAGGTTTCTTCTTCTTTCCCGACCTGCCAGTGTTCTGTCTCAGTTCTGCCAGCTCCATGTCTGGGACCTGGTACCAGCCTTCCTCACTGTACTCAACCCCCTTCAGGCTTCCTCTGTCCAGCCTATTCCTGGTGCTGTCTGCATATGGAATATCTGCCAGTGGTTGAAGTCTCCTCCTTTGATCCCAGTTCCTCTCAAACCTCATGTTAATGGGTAGACCTGGGCCTTGAATTATGGACGCCTCCCCTTGGGGCAGGTCTGTTAGGCACCCTGTATCGACAGGACATGCTCTGTTTTTAGTGATTTTGACTTGTATCCTATGTTGACATTAGCAGGACATCCTAAGTATCCTGATTTCAACTTTTTCAAAAAAATTGCAAAATAAGATGGAGCAATTTTTCAAATTAAGCTAGGTATTCCACTTTTTTACCCCCTACTTCCTACTGTGAGGACCATAATTTTACCTTCATTTCCTGTATTCCTATTAGTTTCTGCTCTTCTGTTTCTCTCTCTAGGCTAGGGTCTTTTCCTCTGTCTACAGTGCTCTGTGGCCTGCATGCTAACACAATTTGCTGCAAATTAGGACAGAACCAATATTTACTGAATGAGTGAAAGAAGAGATGAATAAAAGAGAAGTTTGCTCCATAGGATTCTTTCTCTTTAGGATCTCATTCAGAGTACAACAGGGCCTTTGAGTCCGAAAAACAAGTAACTATAATGGAAACTAAACTCTGTTCTGGGAAGCCAACCTGCTTTATACTGCTGCTCTCTATATTTAATTACCTTTTGTTTTCCCTTAGCAATTAGTAAAGTGCCAGTCTGTCTCAGATGTGCTAAGGAAAACCAAGAGAAGATGTTTTTGCCCACACTTGAGCCAAAGTGCTAAAGGAACAGTGGCATGCTTGGGGTGGGGGCTAGGGGAGAACAGAGATGGAAAGTAATTAATATTTATTGAGCAGCCTTCATGTACTTTTTAAGACATGATCTCATTTTATCCTCACAGTAACCCTGCGAAGTATATTCTAGATAAAGGATCATGTTTAGCCAGGCTAGGAGAAATTGCTCAAATCCTGGTTAATAAATAACAGAACTTGAATTTAAACCTAGGTCTTTCCACACAGTACTATCCTGCCTTCCATTGCTAGAAGAAAAATCATGGTGTTGACTGTCAGTGATGGCAATGCCAGAGAACCCAAAGGGCGGGTAACACTCCAAGGCAGAGCCAGACACACTTTTTCTTCCCTGTCTGCCTTGCATTCATTCTAGAACACTCCTGGCATAGTTCTAGATTCTCAGGATACTAATGAGTGATGAATAAGATAAACACAGCCCCTGATGTCATACAGTTATCTTCTAAGGTAGATTATAGAGATTGAAAAAGTAATTTCAAGCATGATGTAATTGTTAAAGTTATTTTGGAAGCGTATAGGGAGATAATGGGAGATGGCAGTTGTTGGAGGGGTGGGAATCAGCAAAGGCCTCATGAAGATATGTGAATGTTGAAATGTGAGAGATAAGAGTAATTAAGCTATGCCAAATGTTGGGAGAGAAGTTGTTTCAGGCAGAAGAAACTGCTAGAAGACAAAGATGTGACATATTCAAGACAGTGTAAGAAGACTGGATTATCCTTCTAAAGAGAAAGCTGGAGGATCGTTTTATTTCATTAAGGGAGGTCACCTGTTATAATAGGAAGAGGTCATGAGTCCTGAGTTCTCAGGAAAAGATATTATGTGGAGAAATATCTGGATAGAAAATGGCATACTCATGCAGGCTGGTTTGATTACAAGTGGTTGAAAGAGGCAGAGGCAGAAAGTGGGAATAATGACACGAGCAAACTAAGAGCTGAAAAGAGACATTTAAGGTTGAATCATTTGATAAAGAAAATCTCCAACTGCAGTGGCAGCTCTGACATTGCTGGTTTTGAAATTGCATTTGGAATGAGGACACAGTAGAATTGTAAAAAAGCTGCTCTGCCCTGGCAAAGAATATACTGAGTGGCAGTTGGGAACGTGATCAAATCCAATCTCCCCAGTTCTCCAATTATAAACTGTTTTCCAAAGCTGTAGGTAGGGAGGCTGATTAAAGTACATACTCTAAAATAGCCAAATGCTTCCTCCAAATGTTTAAATTCCAAGCAGGTCCTTCATCACAGAACACTTTCTGTATTAAATATTAATCAAAATAATTTCATTTTGCAGATTCAATACTTAAAGTATCAATTTAAATGATGGATCGTGGACTTTAAAGCTGGAAGAAACATTAAATGCATCTCTCTCTCCACTCCCTGCTTTTACAGATGAGGGAGCTGGAATCAGGAGAGGATAAGTGAATGTTCAGCGTCACAGAGCTAGGTTATGGGAGCTAAACTAGAATACTGCATTTTTTTCCTGATAAAATAAAAGAAAATCAGGTTGGTACAGAGCTTTAGCTTTAACTGAGCTGTCCAGTGATGGTATGTAGAACTTTTCCCAATATTTTGTCTTTTGACAAGTATTCATTTTTCTGGCTTTTACCTCTAATAAAAATCTCCATACTGAAGTGATTATTGTTATGAGAAATCTGGATGGCATTGCATTAAAGTGGAGAGTGGGAAGTGTTTGTAAATGTGGCAAGTAGAATTAACTATGGAAAATGGAATATCCCAGAATCATTGTGCTTTTTCCTTTTTGTTATGGCAAAGTGCTCCATCAGCTTTGAAATCATAAGGTTTTCCTTCTTTCCATTTAACCCATCTTTTTCATTCAGCACGTACTAAGACATCTGCTTTGACCTCAGTTCTGTCATGGGTACAAAGTGTTGTGGTGGGGGGTGGGTTTAAGGACACACTGTAGTCTTAGGAAATTTACCATTTCGATGATGTTGGTAGTGAACAGACAATAATGGACATCTGTATTAGGGGATAAAAGCAGCAAACAAAATCGCTAGCAGAGCTGGAACCAATATTTCTGAAATTCAACCTTGAGGGTAAAGAAAAGGGAGACAACCAACACCTCTGAGACCTGGAGTTATTTCCCCCTTTGTCAGGGAGGAAAGAGCTGAAAAGGAGATGATGAAGCCAGATCAGAGGGATCTTTTGGGCTGGGACTTGAATATAGGACAGGGCTGGAGGAGCTCATCAGAACTTTTCCTACCTTAAGGAGTCAAATAATTACATGTTCCTTTACTGAGTGGGTGATAGGAATAGTGAGGTCTGTTAGCCACACAGAGAGATTATATAGAACCAGGAACCAGGAACCCAAGAGTAAATGATATGTAAGTCCTTCTGCTTCTGCCTGGATCCACAGGCAGATATGACTAATCAATCAAGGCATTCCTTTCCCCTCTGAGACTCAGAATTTTTCTCAACACCTTGTTTCAGACAAACACTAATTAATGGAGTTAGTGCATGAAGTGAAACTGAGTTCCCATCCTTAGGCCAAGTTGTATGGTATGCAGTGAAGGGACATCAGTAATGCTTGGAGTATCCTGTGTGGTCCAATAGAAGAGGTGGATGAGTCAGGCTTTGACAGCTAGGTACATTTTGGGTAAGTGGAAAATAATTTTTGGAAAGAGTACCAAGGGAACTGAAGTGTAGAGATGGTGATGGGCAGAGCAGGAAACCAAAAGTTCATTTGACTGATTTTATTGTGATTCGCTTTATTGCAGTAGTCTGAAATTGAACCCACAGTATCTCTGAGATATGCTTATAAATCTAACCCTAAGAGCACAAAGCCTTAGGACATGTAACATGGTCTATAACTCCAAATGTGAAGGACATTGGGGCACTGGGTGAAGCAAGCAAGGGCTTTGCAGCCAGACAGAGTTAGCTTCAGGTCTTGTCTTGGCCTTATAATTTTCTGGCTGTGTGACTTTGGGAACCTCTGAGCTTTAGTTTCCTCATCTGTAAAGCAGAATACTTTCAATCACATAAAGCACTTATGAAAACTTGGTACAATGCTCGGGATATAAGCTACTCAGTACATGGCTGTGCCATTATTTAACAGGAGCTTAGATTTTAATGACAAGGCAAAGGTCATACCTGAAATATTCGGGAAACAATCGTGATAGTATGTAACTAGAAAGTTTGTTTGTGGGCTACAACAGTGAAGAGACTTCCCAAAAGGAAAGGATTAATGTGAGAAGGACCTTAAGGTAGGAATGGATGAGTTAGGAGACAGAGCATTCCAAGGAGCCAGTGGATAGTTCGTAGTAGTTGGGTGAATAGTAATACATCCAGTATAACAGGAAGACATTTAAGCCTTGTTCAGTGCGTGGAAAAACACAGTTGTTGCTTCTGTCATTGCTAGTCCCCTTGGTGAGGACATCTAAGGCCTGCAGTGAGAGGGGCTCAGAGATAGAACAAGGGCAGAGAGTACTGGATTCACAGCCTTCCCTGGTTCCCTCAAGGCTGCCCTTAGAGCTTCCGGGTCCCAGCACAGAGCCCTGTTCGCTCCTCCAGCTGTCAGGCCAGAGAGGGGATATCTGCAGCTAAGGAGCTGTGGGACTTCCCTTCAGCCAGGCCTGGTGAACATACAGAGCTGGGCTGAGGAAATGTTTTTTTGCGGTCAGCTACAAGAAGCCCCTCTGTCTTAGGGAAAAGCTGAAGGCATTTGGAGAGCATCTTTCAATTCTTGCTCAAAAGCAGCAGAGAGAAACTCATACACGCATATGGAAAAACACAGCATTTAACTGCTCAGTGCAAGGCTGGTAACAAGGAAGTATGAAAGCATTTTCAACACATTACAATGTTGTAGCACATGAGGTTTATCCAAAACGTTGAGATTTCTGAAAATAAATAACTCAGCTTGAATTTGACTGGAGGTGCATGTTCTCAGGGGTCACCACTTGCGTATTAACCCTTTGTGATCTGTTTCCACAGCAGTTTGCTTTCTCTAAGTATACCGGTCCCTCATGTCCAGGCTTGAACTCGAGGGGCTTTTTCTCAATGCTCAGCCGCCTTGCTTGAGCTTTTTATTTTTTCTTTCTTTTGAATTTATCGCTTGGAAGATGATCATGCACCTTGTCTTAAAGCTGTTGGTTGCTTTTCTTACCCAGTTATTGAAATTAGGAAATGTATCCTACTCATTTCCTAACCTGCCTACCATAGTAACCACATTATTTTCATTAAATATGATTTTATCATTGAGGGGAAACCATATTGTTATCAATCAACAATGTCTAAATTTGTTGTATAAATTTGGAAAACACTGAGTTCATCAAGATTCTATAACTCCTGAGACCTTTTAATATGCCAATTTTATTTAGAAATTTCCAGAAAAATCGTGTGTGTGTGTGTGTGTGTGTATATATATGTATGTATGTATATATGTTTGTGTGTGTGAGGTATATCTTGCTGTATTTCCCAAATATATATGACTATGTAGTGTGCCTTCCCTCTCTTTCCACAGAGCATCTTGGGCCTAGATATTTATAGAACACACATTTTAGAAAATGCCTCTCCAGAGGGTTATAGCGAATTTCTGGGCTTTTCAGTGATAACTCCTATGTTATCTGTATAAATCTGCCCTTTTAACTACCCATGGCATTACTTCTCAATACCTGACCTTCTCCGCTACACTTAAGAAACAACTGAAAAGAACATAACTTTATAGGGTTCTATTTGGGCAATAATTCCTTGTCATTCATTGTTGCTGTAAGAGTCTGTGAGAGATACGGGGTGATGGGAGTCACAGGCCTTAGGATCTAAAAGGCCAGCAGTGCAGCTTGGGTTGGGCTTTTGCCATGCATCTGATGGAAGGGTTCCCTGCCTAGACAAGCTGGAAGTAGTACAAAATTAGAAGAGGGGTCACAAACTGACCGCTGACTGGCTGCCTCTGGTTCTCAGATACTTCCTTCTTGGGTTATGTTGTGTTAAAAAAGTGAAGCAATTATACTACAATTGAGATTTCTACTTTCTCTTGAAAAATTCAGACTTAGCAGTACAGGGCTACATTGCTGCATGAAAACCATCAGTGAGAGCTGAGTAACGCTTGCCCAACTTAGATGGGTGTACATTTCCAGTTTGCCACAGTCCCTACTTCTTTCTGGTTTTTAGGCATGAGCTGCTTCACTCAGTTTTGTTTTGTTTTGTTTTGTTTTTAACTTGCTGGGCCCTCTAGGACTTCTTAGTTGGCCCCTGCACTGGAAGTGTCCTTCTTCAGAGGCTTTTAGCACTGAGACTTTTTCTAACCATCCCATGTGGAAATACAAAGAGCCATTAAGTGAAAGAAATCCCTTTTTAATCTATCAACGTTCAGGGAGGCCCACCTCACTGTGAACTTGTAAAGGCAAGGACTCTCTCTTATTTTCTTTATAGCTAGTGTTAAGCATAGTGCCCGTTACAAAGTAGGCACTCAAATGTTTGTTGAATGACAAAAGGAGAGAAAGTAAGATCAAAAGATGAAAGAAGAAAAGATGAAAAGATAGAAGGAAGAAAAGAAAAAAGAGGGAAAGAAAGGAAGGGACAGAGAAAGAAAAGGAAAGAAAGAAGGGTGGGATGAAGAGGGATGAAAAGGAAGTGAGGAAGAAAAAAAAACTATATGTTAGGGTCTGATCTAGGTGTTCCAGATTCAAAGATACATATATTTTTTTTTTACCTACTCTTGAGTTCCTGCTGAGTTTTCTCTCTCACATAGCTACTGAGTTGGAGATTTCCTGATAGCTATTTACCTGCTTAGTTAACATAGAGATAGCCTGATGGAAGAACTGTTTTTGCTGCTAAGAAAATGTTGCTAGCTGATATGGGAATAAAGTCAGGGGAGGCAGGAATGAGGAGGGGTACTCTGAGTCAGGTACAGCTGTGGCTCATTTTGGGGCTCTCTGTGTTCTTTGCAATCTTAAGAACATTTGTGGCTCCTTCTAAATTATATTTTCATGAGGCTTGGAGCTATTTAATGGTAAAAAATAATATTGACAATAATAAAAGATGTTGTCGAAGACTTTTAAATTTTTTCTGGTCCCCCACTCTAACTTCTGGGCAATTATGAATTAATTACCATGCAAAAATGTTTAAACTCAAATTCATTGAAATGGTATCCAGGGACTTAGATTGGCCTCTGGGCTATGCCTGCTTATACCACCTCCCTAAGGAAGAAACAAAAACAATCAATTACCAGTTTGCATGAGCCTAGCTGTGGCTGAAGCATACAACCACTGCAAGCTACTCTTTAAACCACCTTCGACTTCATGGAGCCCATGAAATTAAAGACGCATCAACATAAAATACTTTAAGAGTGCACCATAGTGCTGCTCGACTAAGAAGAAACACATGGCTGGACACAGCAAGAAGGCCAGCAGATTGTTTCCCACTAACAGATGCTTGATTATCCTTCAGGCAGCCTGCTGAGCTGTCTTCTAGCCCCTTGCTTCAGAATACAGAGTATGTGCTTCCTGATGCTTGATGCAAAAGGTGTTGGATCTTTTGGAAGCAAAACTGTGGCTGCAGCATGGAAGAGCCCACGGACTGTGATGCTGGGACACCTGGATACCTTCATGGCCCTTCCTGCGGGTGGGAGCCTACGATGCCTTGATAAGCAGTATTCTTTGCACATGCTTGACAGCTCAGACTGCATTGCTGACTGGAGGGTATAAGAATAAAGGTCTCAGGAATAATCATAAAACCACCTTAATAATATCAACAGTAAAATGATAATACCTTTCTATCCTTTAGGTATAGAATATGGAACCTCAAATCCTGGAACTAGGCTGGGTTTGAATTTTAAATTCTTCACTTACTAGCTGTGTGATACATGACCTCTTGAAGCACTGTTTGCCTCATCTGTGAAATGGGAAACATTTTTCATAAAAGTTATTTAGGTTAATTCATTTAAACTTAACAACATACCTGGCACCTATGAAATACTAAATATTAGACATTCTAACAGTTTTTGAGTTTCATTGTGTGAAACCCACATAGAAATATAAATGCCTATGCACAATGCACACACATTTATATAGAAATCTTGAAATTATTATGACACCATCAACTTAGGTCTCAAGAATGATTTTTTTTATTTTAATTTAAAATTTTCTTCTTTTGCTATTATTAATGTACAATTACATAAGCAATATTATGATTACTAGACTCCCCCTATTATCAAGTCCCCACCACATACCCCATTACAGTCACTGTCCATCAGCGTAGTAAGATGCTATAGAGTCACTACTTGTCTTCTCTGTGTTATACTGCCTTCCCCATATCCCCCCCATCTGCTACATTATGGGTGCTAATTGTAATACCCCTTTTACCCCCTTATCTCTCCCTTCCCACCCATATCCCCAGTTCCTTTCCCTTTGGTAACTGTTAGTCCATTTTTGGGTTCTGTGAATCTGCTGCTGTTTTGTTCCTTCAGTTTTTTCTTTGTTCTTATAATCCATGGATGAGTGAAATCATTTGATACTTGTCTTTCTCCGCCTGGTTTATTTTACTGCGCATAATACCTTCTAGCTCCATCCATGTTGTTGCAAATGGTAGGATTTGTTTTCTTCTTATGGCTGAATAATATTCCATTGTGTATATGTACCACCTCTTCTTTATCCATTCGTCAACTGATGGACACTTAGGTTGTTTCCATTTCTTGGCTATTGTACATAGTGCTGCGATAAACATAGGGGTACATCTGTCTTTTTCAAACTGGGCTGCTACAGTCTTAGGGTAAATTCCTAGGAGTGGAGTTCCTGGGTCAAATAGTATTTCTATTTTGAGTTTTTTGAGGAACCTCCATACCGCTTTCCACAATGGTTGAACTAATTTGCATTCCCACCAGCAGTGTAGGAGGGTTGCCTTTTCTCCACATCCTCGCCAACATTTGTTGTTGTTTGTCTTGAATGGCAGCCATCCTAACTGGTGTGAGGTGATATCTCATTGTGGTTTTAATTTGCATTTCTCTGATGATTAGCAATGTGGAGCATCTTTTCATGTGCCTGTTGGCTATCTGAACTTCTTCTTTGGAGAACTGTCTGTTCAGCTCCTCTGTCATTTTTTAATTGCCTTATTTTCTTTTTGTTTGTTGAGCTGTGTGAGCTCTTTATATAATTTGGATGTCAACCCCTTATCGGATATGTCATTTATAAATATATTCTCCCATACTGTAGGATGTCTTTTTCGTCTATTGATGGTGTCCTTTGCTGTACAGGAGCTTTTCAGTTTGATATAGTCCCACTTGTTCATTTTTGCTTTTGTTTCCCTTGCCTGGGGAGATATGTTCATGAAGAAGTCTCTCATGTTTATGTCCAAGAGATTTTTGCCTATGTTTTTTTCTAAGAGATTTATGGTTTCATGACTTGCATTCAGGTCTTTGATCCATTTTGAGTTTACTTTTGTGTATGCGGTTAAACAATAATCCAGTTTCATTCTCTTGCATGCAGCTGTCCAGTTTTGCCAACACCAGTTGTTGAAGAGGCTGTAATTTCCCCATTGTATATCCATGGCTCCTTTATCGTATATTAATTGTCCATGTATGCTTGGGTTTCTATCTGGGCTCTCTATGCTGTTCCACTGGTCTATGGGTTTGTTTTTGTGCCAGTACCAAACTGTCTTGATTACTGTGGCTTTGTAGTAGAGCTTGAAGTCAGGGAGCATAATTCCCCCCACATTATTCTTCCTTCTCAGGATTGCTTTGGCTATTCAGGGTCTTTTGTGGTTCCATATGAATATTAGAACTATTTGCTCTAGTTCATTGAAGAATGCTGTTGGTATTTTGATAGGGATTGCATTGAATCTGTAGATTGCATTAGGCAGGATGACCATTTTGACAATATTAATTCTTCCTATCCATGAGCACAGGATGTGTTTCCATTAATTGGTATCTTTACTTTCTCTCATGAGTGTCATGTAGTTTTCAGAGTATAAGTCTTTCACCTCCTTGGTTAGGTTTATCCCTAGGTATTTTATTCTTTTGGATGCAGTTGTGAATGAAATTGTTTTCCTGATTTCTCTTTCTGCTAGTTCATAGTTAGTGTATAGAAATGCAACAGATTTTTCTGTATTAATTTTGTATCCCACAACTTTGCTGAATTCAGATATTAGATATAGTAGTTTTGGAGTGGATTCTTTAGGGTTTTTTATGTACAATATCATGTCATCTGCTAAGAGGGACAGTTTGACTTTTTCTTTACCAATCTGGATGCCTTTTAATTCTTTATGTTGTCTGATTGCCATGGCTAGGACCTCTAGAACTGTGTTGATTAAAAGTGGGAAGAGTAGGCATCCTTCTCTTGTTCCCAATCTTGAAGGAAAAGCTTTCAGCTTCTCGCTGTTAAGTGTAATGTTGGCTGTGGGTTTGTCATTTATGGCCTTTATTATGTTGAGGTATTTGCTCTCTATACCTATATTGTTGAGAGTTTTTATCATGAATGGATGTTGAATTTTGTCAAATGCTTTTTCAGCATGTATGGAGATGATCTTGTGGTTTTTGTCCTTTTTGTTGATGTGGTGGATGATGTTGATGGATTTTCAAATGTTGTACCATCCTTACATCCCTGGGACAAATCCCACTTGATCATGATGTATGATCTTTTTGATGTATTTTTGAATTCCGTTTGTTAATATTTTGTTGAGTATTTTTGCATCTATGTTTATCAGCATATTGGTCTGTAATTTTCTTTTTTTGTGGTGTCTTTGCCTGGTTTTGGTATTAGAGTGGTGTTGGCCTTGTAGAATGAGTTTGGGAGTATTCCTTCCTCTTCTACTTTTTGGAAAACTTTAAGGAGGATGGGTATTAGGTCTTCACTAAATGTTTGATAAAATTCAGCAGTGAAACCATGTGGTCCAGGGTTTTTGTTCTTAGGTAGTTTTTTGATTACCAGTTCAATTTCTTTGCTGGTAATTGGTCTATTCAGATTTTCTGTTTCTTCCTGGGTCAGCCTTGGTAGATTATATTTTTTAGAAAGTTGTATATTTCTCCTAAGTTATCCAGTTTGTTAGCATATAATTTTTCATAGTATTCTCTAATAATTCTTTGTATTTCTGTAGTGTCCGTGGTGACTTTTCATTTCTCATTTCTGATTCTGTTTATGTGTGTAGACTCTCTTTTTTTCTTGATAAGTCTTGCTAGGTGTTTATATATTTTGTTTATTTTCTCAAAGAACCAGCTCCTGCTTTCATTGATGCTTTCTATTGTTTTATTCTTCTTAATTTATTTATTTATGCTTTAATATTTATTATGTCCCTCCTTCTACTGACTTTGGGCCTCATTTTTTCTTCCTTTTCTAGTTTCATTAATTGTGAGTTTAGACTGCTCACTTGGGATTGCTCTTCTTTCTGAGGTAGGCCTGTATTGCAATATACCGCCCTCTTATCACGGCCTTTGCTGCATCCCACAGATTTTGCAGTGTTGAATTACTGTTTTCATTTGTCTCCATATATTGCTTGATCTCTGTTTTTATTTGGTCCTTGATCCATTGATTATTTAGGAGCATATTATTATGCCTCTGTGTGTTTGTGGGTTTTTTCATTTTCTTTGAGTAATTTATATCTAGTTCCATACCTTTGTGATCTGAGAAGCTGGTTGGTACAATTTTAATCTTTTTGAGTTTACTGAGGCTCTTTTTGTGGCCTAGTATATGATCTATTCTTGGAAATTTTCCTTGTTAACTTGAGAAGAATGTGTATCCTATTGCTTTTGAGTGTAGAGTTCTGTAGATGTCTGTTAGGTCCATCTGTTCTAGTGTGTTGTTCATTGCCTCTGTGTCTTTACTTATTTTCTGTCTGGTTGATCTGTCCTTTGGAGTGAGTGGTGTGTTGAAGTCTCCCAAAATGAATGTATTGCATTCTATTTCCCCCTTTAGTTCTGTTAGTATTTGTTTCACATATGTAGGCGATCCTGTGTTGGGTGCATAGATATTTATAGTAGTTATATCCTCTTGTTGGACTGACCCCCTTTTCATTATGTAATGTCCTTCCTTGTGTCTTGTGACTTTCTTTGTTTTGAAGTCTATTTTGCCTGATACAAGTACTGTAACTCCTGCTTTTTTCTCCCTATTAGTTGTATGAAATATATTTTACCATCCCTTTACTTTCAGTCTGTGTATATCTTTGGGTTTGAAATGAGTCTCTTGTAGGCAGCATATAAACACGTCTTGTTTTTTTATCCATTCAGTGACTCTCTATCTTTTGATTGGTGCATTCAGACCATTTACATTTAGGGTGATTATCAATAGGTATGTACTTATTGCCACTGCAGGCTTTAGTTTCGTGGTTACCAAAGGTTCAAGGGTAATTCCGTTACTATCACATTCTAATTTAACTCACTTCGTATGCTATTACAAACACAATGTAAAGATTCTTTTTTCTCCTTTTTCTTCCCTCTCCATTCTTTATATGTTAGGTATCATATTCTGTACACTTTGTCTATCCCTTGATTGACTTTGGGGGTAGTTGATTTGATTTTGCATCTGCTTAGTAATTAATTGTTCTACTTTGCTCAGGTTTTGTTTTACCTGGTGACATCTATTTAACCTTAGGAATACTTCCATCTATAGAAGTCTCTCCAAAATACACTGTAGATGTGGCCTGTGGGAGGTAAATTCTCTCAGTTTTTGCTTATCTGAAAATTGTTTAATCCCTCCTTCAAATATAAATATTATCCTTGCCGGGTAGACCTTTCTTAATTCGAGTCCCTTCTGTTTCATTGCATTAAATACATCATGCCACTCCCTTCTGGCTTGTAAGGTTTGTGCTGAGAAGTCTGATGATAGCCCATTTGGCTTTCCTTTGTATGTGATCTTATTTCTCTCTCTGGCTGCTTCTAATAGCGTGTCCTTATCCTTGATCTTTGCCATTTTAATTACTATATGTCTTAGTGTTGTCTTCCTTGTGTCCCTTGTGTTGGGGGACCTGTGCGCCTCCATGGCCTGAGAGACTATCTCCTTCCCAAGATTGGGGAAGTTTCAGCAATTACCTCCTCAAAGACCCTTTCTATCCCTTTTTCTCTCTCTTCTTCTTCTGGTACCCCTATAATGCAAATATTGTTCTGTTTGGATTGGTCACAGTGTTCTCTCAATATTCTTTCATTTTTAGAGATCTTTTTTTTCTCTCTGTGCCTGAGCTTCTTTGTATTCCTCTTCTTTAATTTCTATTTCATTTATCATGTCCACCATATCTAATATGCTTTTAAAACCGTCCATGGTATGTTTCATTTCTGATACTGTGTTCCGTAATGATTGGATATCTGACCGGAATTCATTCCTGAGTTCTTGAATATTTTTCTGTACCTCCGTTAGCATGTTATTAAGTTTTATTTCGAAATCTCTTTCAGGAAGATTCATGAGGTCAATTTCATTTGAATCTTTCTCTGGTGCTGTATTCATAATTTGCTTTGAGCCAGGTTCCTTTGACATTTCATATTTGTATGTGGTGTCCTCTAATGCCCTGAAGCTCTACTCTCTGGAGCTGCTCAGCCCCTGGAGCAGTGTCGGGGGTCGCAGGGGAGTGGTGTTGGTGCTCCCTTCCGTGAGGTTTAGTCTTTTCTCCAGATGTATGCAGTCTTGCACAGCCTCTTTCCTGTTGCTCTTTCAGGATTAGTTGTATTAATTATATTTTCATATTATGTGTGGTTTTAGGAGGAAGCCTCTGTCTCACCTCTCATGTTGCTATCTTTAATCCAATTGTACCTTCTTTTGTTTTTTGATACTTGAACGGTGTTGTTCAAGTGTCTTCAGGCCTTAATTTTTTTTCTGTTGTTGTTTATAATGAGACCTTGAGATTTTAAAATTGTTGTTCCCTGAATATAATGTGACCTTTTTTCCTCTGGCTACTCTAAATATTCCCTTATCTTTTGTTTCCAGCATTTATGCTTCTCCAAACTCTCTCTCTCTCTTTTTTTTTTAAATTGAAGTAGTGATGATATACATTCTTACATTAGTTTTAAGTATAAAACACCAGTTACCCATACTATCAAATCCTCACCCTCTCTAGTGCAGCTACTATCTGTCAATATAGGAAGATGTGACAGAATCATTGGCTATATTCTCCATGCTGTACTGCCATCCCTGTGACTAACATATTATTATTGAGAATTTTTGTGCTCCTTTATCCCCCTCACCCACACCACCCACCCACCCCAACCCCTTCCCCTTAGCAACTACCAGTTACTTCTCAGTGTCTATGAATCACTGATATTTTTTTCATTTTATTTTGTTGTGTTTTTAGATTCCACAAATAAGTGAAATCATATGGTATTTGTCTTTCTCCACCTGGTTTATTTCACTTAACATAATACCCTCTAGGTCCTTCCATATTGTCACAAATGGCAGGATTTCCTTTTTTTTTATATGGTTGGATAATATTCCATTGTGTATATATACCACATCTTTATCTATTCATCTATTGATGGACATTTTGATTGTTCTCATATCTTGGCTATTGTAAATAATACAGCAATAAACATGGGGGTGCATATATCTTTTCAAATCAGGGATTTTGTTTTCTTTTGGCAAATTCTTAGAAGTGGAATTATTAGGTTGTATGGTATTTCCACTTTTAGATTTTAAGGACCATCCATACTGCTTTCCACAGTGGCTGCACCAATTGACATTCCCACCCAACAGTGTAGGAGGGTTCCCATTTCTCCACATCCACACCAGCACTTGTTACTTCTTATCTTTTGGATAGTGACCATTCTAACTGGTGTGAGGTGTTATCTCATTGTGCAAACTCTTTTTGTTATTCACATCAGAAAGATTGAGGGTTTTGACTTCTCTACAAATCTAGAGTTCACTGTCCAGACCCTTCATTATTTTTTTTTGAGAGTTTTTAGTTATTGTCTACAGGAAGATGTCCAGTAGGAGCTTTCTTGCCTGAATCAGAAGTGGAAGTTTTCCCTGTATATTTTCATTCCCAGTCAATCATGTTTTCCTGAGGCTCTCCACCTATTGAGTCAGTAATACACCTTGCTTCCAGCGTAGGGAAAATAGACCCTAAAGTATAAGAACCACTGAGCTACAAATGAGGCTTTTTTTTTTTAGTCCTTAGCAAATCAATAGCAGTTGAGACTGGCAGTAATAGAATAAAGAATTTACAAATTTTAAAAGCTTCCCTTTACATATCAAGAACTAAGCTGTAGATCTGATCAGAGTTTTCAAAAAAGCCATAATGTAGAGAGATGTGTGAAAGGAAATACAGTAAAATAAGTAGGCAAAAATAGAGAAAATTAGAGAGGATTAGATTCTTATACAACCTCAGACCCTGAGAATGGAAATAAAATTATTATGGCTACTTACTCTGCCCATCTCTGCCCTAAAGAAACCAAAGATAAGGTGGAGGGAGGATCCAAGTTTATGCAAGATGGTGCTTTGCATTTCTGCCACATGCAGAATAGTACCGGAGCTGTGGAGTTGCTTTGGGAGAGGATGGTATTGATGTACATGAGCCTGTGACGGTGTTCCTAGATGTCCCCAGCCTAGGCATGGCACACAGGGATTTCAGAAAACACTTCGTACCCTAATCAAGGGGCATGAAATTGCTTTAGAGTACAAGGAGACTGAAGAAATCTGGGATTAAGACAAGAAGGTTATGGAGTGAAAGGAATTCATGACCAGAGGCAACTATAAAGTCCATGTGTTATCAGCTGTGGATCTGCACAATGCTCAAGGCCTTGTACCTGTCAGTCACACCTTATCAGTTATCAGTGAAGAATGTCCAGAGACAAAACCAGACCAACCACAGCTCAGTGGCATCAGAGAGGTTCAGGAGGACAACACTTGGATTTGAGGCCTCTCCCATCATTATGATATTAAAGCCATTCCCCTATACTTCAATAAGAAGAAGGTAAGAAGAAGGGAAAACAGGGGAAAGCTAAAAAACAAAACAAAACAAAAAACCCAAAGAGATTTTTAAAATAGTGTAGAATTTTAAAGTGGCAGTATCTATGTGGTTATATGTTACCTTGTACTGATTTTTATTACCCTCTGTCTTCCAGAACATTGGGTCCAGTATGTTACTCAGCATCTACTTGTCAACTGACTTGCAGGCATATCAGCTGGAAAGCTTTGGCCCCCTCTCCTGCCCTTCTTAACCACTTTGACCCAACAATCTTACTACTCAAATATATCAGGAAGCTTTACCTATCCAAAAAGCAAAGATATCTCCTAAAGGATATTCTTTGAAGCATAGTTTATAATTGTTATTTGCTGTAATTCCTGAAAAATGTATCAATATGGGTCTGGGTAAATAAATTATGATCTGTGCATAAATATTTGTGATACGCCATGATTTAAAAATGAGGTAGATTCATAAGCATTGGTATAAAAAGAAATCCAAAATATATTAAAGAAGCAAGGTAATAGGATTTTATTTAGGTATTTACTATCTACTTAAACACATAAAATTGTATATACAGATTGTGTCTGAGGATAAAGGTAGGGGAAGATTTATTTTTCATCTTAAATTCTTCTATACTTTTATATTGTTTCTTTTCTAGCCAGTATATGCATTGATTTTACAATGAAAAAGTAAAATTTGTGTCTTAAACCTCTTTCTCAATGTCCCAATGGGAAGAAAAATAAATATGAAAAAGCTGAGTCCTTAATACAGTTTTTTTTTAATAGTGTGTCCCTCTCACTTTTACTAAACTTTACCTATAAAATCGTGTTTATAGAACTTTGGAGAAAACTGATCTAGAGAGTTAAAATAATAACAAAGCATTTAACTCTTACCTTTACACGAATGCCATTGGGTTATTTCATTATCTAGAGTTTTCTATTTCAAAGGCTTAGGTGAAGGGTACTTTCAACAAAGACAGCAGAATTTATTTATTTATTTACTTATTTATAGGTACAAAGGCCTACAATCTTCTCTGATACAGAAACCCGTAGCAAAGAGATGACAAAATGATTTGGTGAAGGTGATCATCCTGAGAAGATAAATAGACTCTCAAATTGTTTCGGCCTGAAAAAATCAATTCAGTAGTTTACAGGCTTCATGGGAGAAAAATCATCTTTGCTGAGGAAAATATTGTTTTTGCCTCTGAAAGGAACAAACCAGCATCAGGGAGGAAAGAAGCCTTTTTGAAATGATGACATGTCCCTCCAACTAAGAATGAAACTTTACAGAGAAATAGGGGACATACACTTATTTTTCTCAACATTGAATTAAAACTTTGTCACCCTCTATTGTTCTCCCAGCCCAGGACATTATTCACTTAGGTACATAGGATAAAGAGGCAAAAATCTCATTCTAAGAGGGTAGTAGACTGAAGTCCTGACGAATAAAAACAAAACAAGAAAAACTTTGAAGATGAGAGATGAAGAGGAGGGAAATATGCAGAAAAAATTATCAAATAAGTGAATTATCTTCTGGGTCAAGAGTCAGCAGCCTGCTCCAGCTTTCTTCTCTGTGTTCGTTGATTCATGGGAAGAACTTACTGTAGATTTTCTGTAAGGAACAGACAGAAGCATGAATAGCCCTCCAGCGACTTTTGGGAAAATGAGCCAGAGATGTCTGACTTGTGATGGGCAGTCACGGTGGACCAGTTGCTTCCTTGGGGTGAAGAGTGTCAGAATAGGAAGTTATAGGGGAGGAATTAGGAGGATTTGAAAGAGCCAAAACCATAGCTCAAGTGATCCAGTAGGAAAGAAGGAACTCTGAGCCTTAAAACCAGCTAAGGGTCTGATGGAGAAGATTGGAAGGGAATTGGCATCCGTATGCAACTTGTTTTTAAGTACTGCCTTTGTTTTTTCTTTTAATCTTAGGAATATTGATGTTGAGGTAGGTTAGCTATCACCTTTTTATAGAAGAGGGAACAGATTCAGAGAGTGTAAGCCTCTTTCTTGTTGCCACACCACTACTAAGTAATGGAGCCCACATTTGACCCACCTGTGTCTGTGACAGAGCCTGTGCTCTCTCTTTTACACCAGTCCATCTCTCTGTTATGTTGGGGCACCCTTAGGAAGTTCATGGCCAGCTCACCTTTACTATTTACCATCTTTACTCTTTACTATTTCAAGAATTTCTCTCCTCTTCTGCTTTTGTTCTCCATTAACCATGTACTCCAACTCTAACATTTAAATATATTTGATTTTTATTCACATACCAATCCTGCAAGGAAGCTATTGTTTCTCTCCATATGACAGATAAAGGAGACATACAGGTCATTATAACGGCAAAAGGCAATGTTTGGTTTTCCTCACCGAATGAAAAAGTTCTGGAACTTTAGAGCTGAAGTCACCTGTGAGTGAGTGTCAGAACAAGAACTAGACCCCAGAAGTCGGGACTGTTGTGCATTAATTCTAATGGCCACTAGATGGCACTGTAAAAAATGCTTTGAATAGTGCCGTGGCTTCTTTGGGGAGAGCTGTATTTCCTGTGCAGCAAATGTGTTCCTCTCCAGGGAGTCCTGGGGCCCAGCTCTCCTGAGTGGCTGACATCCCAGCTTTTACTCAGCGCTCTGTTCTGACGCATCCCTTTATGCATCGTTGTCAGGAAGGAGATCATGACTGATTTATCACTAGTGACTCATCATTAATGAGAATTACCAGTGATTAATCTTTCAAACTTATTCTTGGGGAGTTTTCTTCCCCCATGGAGTCTGTTCCCCATGAAAAGTACCCCACTATCCTGCATAAGCCCTCTCAAACTCTGGGGCACACTCCTGACCTAGAGTCATTTTGGAAAACTGGGAAATCACCCCAAAGTCAGTAACTGGATATTTACCCTGCTTTAAGTAAGGAAGAGGGTAATCCATGAGCATTATTCTCCAGATAATATGCCCTTTGTCAAGGAAGTCAGGTTAACTTTGGAACCAAACCACCAAGTTTGACAGACACAAGGCTTAGTTAAAACTGTTGCCGCACCTGCACATCATCGGTGATGACTATTTGGCTCGTTCCCAATCATGTGTAAAGATGATTTCTATTGTTTGTTTATTTTCTGTTTTCTGTGATTTGATCTTACCAATGAAACTGGCTTTCCCACCTTGGAGACTTTGCCCGGAATGCTCTTGTTTTTCCCTGTTTGCCTAGAAGAAGGAACAGAATATGCAAATTTCTATGCCCTATGCAGATCTCAGCTTAATTATCACTTCTTTCCATGCCCCTGTGTTAGGTTAGAACCTATTGTTATATGCTCTCAGAACCCTCTGTATTCTACCTTTAAAGCATTTTGCACATTAATGAATTATCTGTAATGTTTAAAACATGTCGATTTTCCCTATTAGATCTGAAGGACTTTGTAAGTCCGGGGAAAGGAAATCCCGGGGCAAAATACCTCTAAAAACCGAAATCAGTCAAAGGGAGAAATAAAGTTTAAAATCCATTTATTGCTTACAAACTGCAGTCCGGGGCATTTCTCTCTTTCCTGCCCCAGCAGAAGCAAAGCCGGCCCTCCCCTAACCTCTCAGGTACAGATAAGCCCTCCTTGCCCAGGTAATTACCCACTGATATGGAGATGAACTTCTCTCCACCCCTGAGGAATGATGCAAATACACTAAAGCCATACTTCTTTCTACCCCTGAACGCCTATTGATATGCAGATGTATTAAAGCCAGGCAAGATATTCTGGAAATATTACAATATTAGCCACAGACTCTCAGAGCAATAACCCGTTTTATCTCATTCAGTACTGATGTTCTAGAGCCTGGCATATATGTTAAAAACTGTTAGTGGTGAATAAATGTTTACTGAAACTGAAATGAGTGTGTATGTTTGCCTTTTCTAGTCAAATGACTAGGGAATAAGTATCTCTTGAGGAAGTCTATAGATATATTTACAAGTTACATTTAGTTTTGAAATACATAGGAGAGCTTCACAGGGTCAAAAAGAGATAATATGTTTTCTTGTTAGAGGGAGAGGGAAATTGCCTCCTAGACTGCATGAGATACAAAAGAAAATGTTTATGTTTATCTTTGTGTTATTTGAACAAAGCACAGAATAAATGATTATTTGTTGGAACTATTATATTGCATTTTTATCTCTTGAGTTCTTGAGTCAATAATGATTAGGGACATGCCTTCCAAATTCTATTTGAATTACAGTTTTGGTCTGATACACTTGTAAGTTCCTTTTCATCAGAATTGTTTTGTGTTCTTTTGTTTTTAATCAATGTATCGTTTGTGATATCTGCAATAGAGATCAAATGGAGAGAATTTTGAACTGATAGGAAATAGCAATAATAGGAAAAGCAATAACAAAAAAGTAATAGGAAAAGCAACAGGGTTCTAGTCAGGGATAGAGACTGACTACATGATCTTATGCAAGCCACTCGTTATCTCAGCCTCAGTTTCCTTATCTGTGAAATGGGGAGTTTGGTTTGCATGAGAGGTACAGAGGGTGCTGTGGACATGGCCCTCAGTCATCACTGCTAGTATTTACACACTTGTGTAATCCTTTTTGCCTGGAATATGGGTTTAATCCAGTGACTAGTTTATAGCCAACAGACTATGGCAAAGGTGACAGGATGTTAATTTTACGATCAGGTCTCAAAAGATTATGACTTCTGTCTAGCCAACATACTCTCTCTGCCTCTGTCTTCCTGACTTTGATGAAGCAAGCTAAAGTATTGTAGAGGCCCACTTGGCAGAGAACTGAGGGAGGCCTCTGGCTAACAGGTAATGAGGAATTGAGGCCCTCAGTCCAAAAGCCCTGTGAAACTGCTACCAAAGGCAATGTAAGCAAACTTGGAAGCAGATCCTTACCCAGTCAAGATTTCAGATGAGACCATAGCCCTGCCCAGCACCTTGATTGCAACATTGTGAAGGACCCTGAAGCAGAGTATTCCTGAAAGCCGTGTCTGAATTCCTGAGGCACAGAAATTGAGATAATAAATGTTCATTGTTTGGGCTTCTAGGTTTAAAGCATCTATGTCTCACAGCCCAGGGCCTTCCCTCTCTTAGAAGAGTATGATTTAAAAAAGAAAAAGAAAATTAGTGGAAGGATTTGTTATTTAGCAACAGGTAACTAATATAAGTGGTTTTCAAAATGATTGATGGCCTTGTGCTTGGGTGACCACCTGTACAGCCTTGTTCATAGATACCCCCTCCTCATATATCCATGCACAAACATCCATAACACCTATCATACCTGTGATACTGGTTTCCTTAAGGTAATAAAGTAAAAATCTCTGTTATGATATACAGTTATCAGAGAGGGACAGCAGAGTAATAATGATAGGTGTGGTCAGAAGAGGTAATTATTGATGAGTCTTTGGGAAAATCAGGTCACCTCTCCTGAGCCTCAGTTTCCCATTTGTAAAATGAGAAGGCTGGAGTAGAGCTGGGTTCTCAAAGTGTGACCCTAGATAAGCAGCATCAACATTATCTGGGAACTTGGTAGAGGGGCAAATTTTCAAGCCCCATGACAGACCTAGAGTCAGAAACACATGGGGTGAGGCCCAGCACCTGGGGTTTTAACAAGCCTTGCATGTTGTTCTGATGTATGAAAATGTTTGAGAACCACTGGACTTGAAGTTCTCTAATCCTTTGCCACTTTGCCAGTGCTGATGATAGTAGTAACAAGAATTGGTTCTTGATCATGTGACAGGAATTGTGGAAGGACTTTATATTCATTATCTCATTTAATCCTCACAATACTCTGTGAAGCAGATACTTATTCTCCTCATTTCTAGTAATATCTCTAATATCTTTGTTTATTAAGGATGGGGCAGTTTTTTTTCAACTCTATAAATTCCCATAAAACTTACACAGGATTCATAGGTATATGTGGGTGTGTGTTTTAGATGGTACCCAATAAATGTTTAAAGAATGAATGAATGAACAACTGAATTGATGAATAAAAATAATAAGAAAGCATAACTGAGATCATAGGTGCAAGGGGCTCTCCAGAAGGTAGTTAGATGGAAGTCTGGGACAGTTGGATATTCTCATTGCCTCTTAAATCAATATTAGGAAGGTACTGCCTAATTTGCTTACCTGAGGCTGGCCTTGATGACAGGGTAATCAACCTCTTGATTCCTATTGACTTGTATTTGCAGGCTTCAGCTATGGAAGAATCTAATAGGACAATTATTCTTTTCTCTGTAGAGTGGCCCTGGGAGAGAAATTACCTTATAGAAATAAATTCATATTTCAACAGCATAAGCAAAGATTCGAAATAGTATTTCAGACATACTAATCAGAGTACACCCTGTGCCTTTCAGAAACTAGAGAGGAAACCCCAAAACAGTAAGTAAGCTCTGCTTCTCTTTCCTTGGATCTTTCAGTTGAGTTAGCAGGGTGATTTTGGTTTGTCTCCATGTCTTTTCCAGATCTGGTCTCTTTGTCAACTAAAGGAAAAAGCAGGATATCTGGAGCTGTCAAACATCTCAGTAAATAAGCATACAGTTAGAACTTACAAACTTACTCTGAGCTCAGCAACATATTGCATGTTATTCAGAATTATTGTGATGTCACCCCTGCTGTGTGTATGTGTGTGTGTGTGTGTACACTCCTGTCTTTCCCCCTCCTTTCCTCCATAACAATGCACACACTGTTCCAATCTCATGACAGGTCTTTTCTTACAATTACCCTGTACAGAGGCACAGTTACTGCTGTGATTTTGCGGATGAGAACACTGACACAATGAGGTAAAACCCTCTTGGTTTAGGTCACAGTCAAGAGCTGGTTCAAACCCAGGCAGTATGATTCCCAATCCAAGGGTTTTAACTATTATTTTAAATACTAATCTGACTAGACTCTGACTAGGCTTTATTTAATAGTGGGGGCAGTCACTGTGTCAGTATGTTAGAAATCCATGAACTTTTAAGTGTGACTTCTCATTCTGTTTCCATGTAGTAGAAGTTAAAGATGTCTATATAGGAGAATGCATGGTATATTTTTCTCTGTGTGTGTGTGTGTCTTCCTGTCTTACATACATGTGAAACTCTTATTTACCCTGTCTTGAGCAGCTAATAGTAAATTTGGCTTTAGAAAAGGCTTCCTCTTAGGTCCAAGTTTCAAGCCAAGGCCTGGATTACTAGATAGGTTTACATTTAGGTAGGAACCCAGTCATGAATAAGATACGTATTCCTTTCCTATGCTGCCCTAGCAATTTGCCACAAACTTGTTGGCTTAGAACAATATGCATTTATTATTTTCTAGTTCTGGGGGTCAGAAATACAAAGTAACTGGGATGAAATCAAGGTGTCATCAGGACCACACTTTCTCAGAAGGCACTGTTTTCTTGCCTTTTCCAGCTACTAGAGGCCATCTGCATTCTTTGGCTCATGACCCTTCCTCAATCTTCAAAGCCAGCAGTGTAGTATCTTTAAATCTGTGATTCCAACCGTTTGCTTCTATAATCATACCTCCTTTCTCTGTTGCTGACTCTCCTGCTTCCCTCTCATAAGGACATTTATGATTACATTGGGTCCACCCAGGTAATACAGGATGATTTCCCCATCTAAAGCTCCTTAAGTGAATTACATTTGTAAAATCTTTTGCCATATATGGTAACATATTCACAGACTCTTGGGATTAGGGAATGGATATCTTTGGTGGGCCATTTATTTTATCTACTACAGTTTGCCTTCTTTTCCCCAAAGATTCATGACATCCCACATACAAAATACATTAACCCTATCCAAACATCCCCAGAAGTCTCACCCACTACATCATTAATTCAAGGTAAAATAAATACCTCATCCTAACTTTATCAGTTCAAAAGTTCCAAATCTCATCACCAAAATCATCTAAATGAGGTATGGATAAGACTCATACACTCTAACCTGGGAAACATTTCTCATCATCTGTGGACCTGTGAAACTAGCAAACAAGTTATCTGCTCCCCAAATATGGTGGTGCAGGCATAGGATACCAGTTATATACAAAAAGGGAGAAAATTGAAGGAAAAAGGACTCATTTGCCCCAAGCAAATTAGAAATTCAGTAGAGAAAAACTCCATTAGATTTAGGCCTAGAAATGATCCTCTGTAGCTTGGGACTTCAGTTTCAGGGCCCAAGGCCACCCTTTGAGTCATCCTCCTTTTTCATGAAGGATAGCATGCATTTGCAGCCGAGTGGTTTCTCAGCTTGCTTCCTGCCTGTCGAATTTTGGCACTCCAACAGCCTTCTTTCACTTCACCCTCTTTTTGTCCCTTTCAGTCTAAGCTGCAAGTATTTCTGCTGGTATAAAATTTTCAAGATCTTTGTAGATCTCCTGTTTGTGTCTTAGGAATCTGCTCCATTAGATAAGAGGTTCCTCTGCACACCTTTGCTAGATAATCCCATATCTATTCCTAGCCTCTACTTAGATGGTTAAAGAGATCCATGAGTCACATGCCTGCTCTCTCCCAAGGCACCTCTGTGCGATTGAATCCTTCTGGGGCATCAGCAGAAGGTCGTCCAGTCACGCCACTGGTTTCATCTCCAGAGAAAGCTTTTCTGAAGGTGAATCTTCTCACATTGACATCTCTTGCAATCTGGATAGACAGAATCTCCCAAATCAAGCCCAAATTCCTTTTTGTTTAACAATTCTTCTGTCAATCTATCTCTTTCTTCTCATATTTTACTATAAGCATAAAAAAGAAACCACTCTGATCTTCAAAAATGCTTAGAAAATCCCTCAAGCTAAAGATTCACCTTCAACTGCTTACAAATTCAACTTTCCACATAATTATAGGACACAAATCCAGTCAGCTTTCTGTCATTATATATTAAGAATACCTTTTCCTGTAGTTCTTATATATCCATCATTACCTTCTGAGCCTCCTCAGAAGTGCCTTTAATGTCTATACTTTTGACATTTTTATGAAGATTTTTTGATACCTTTTTATGAAGAAGGTATTCTTTAAAATGTTATGGATTTTTCCCTATCAGAGTCCTCACTTCCTTCCATATCCTCTCGAGTAGAGTCATTAACATCCATATTTCTACCAACAGTCTGTTCAAGGCAATATAGATAGTGTCTGTCAAAATCTGTTTCTCTCAGTGTTAAACCAGAGAAACATAGTAACAGATATATTTTCAGAGATTTATTGCAAGACATTGGCTTTAAGCAGTTGTGGGGACTGGTCAGGCAGGTCCAAAATCCATAGAGAAGGCTGTCAGGAAGGCAAGGCTGGAATTCTCAGGCACAGGCCAAAGCTGGTGTCCAAAGTTGGAATTTCTTCCCTGGGAAACCTTGGCTCTGCTCTCAAAGTTAGGGACCAACATGAACAGAGTGGAGGTAAGAATGCTGAACAGGAAGCAGATATGAGTGGCCTTTAAAGCAAGAAATAAAGGGCATGAGATGGAGTGACTGCCAGAGAGAAAGAATTGGCATGAGTGAAAATGATGGCCAAACATTTTATATTGATTATATGTTGGGCTGGAATTTTATGTCAGTATAATCATGAGTCTGTAAGTTCTGCCTTAGTTCATCCAAGCCTCCTGCTTCTGAGGCCACTAAGGAAGATACATGGAAAGGGCAAGAGGAAGCTGAGGAATACTATTATTAGCAGAGACTTCTGCTTGAAATTCCAATGCGAAGTGGCATGAAGCTGGGGTGAACCATGTGGAAAACTCTGTAAGATACCAGAAGCAGTTTATTTATAGCTTAGATCCAGTGCAGGCCAAACAGCCTTCTATGTTTATTAAGTTCAGCCTGGACAGAAGATCTTCCACTCATGGTGTGGAAAGATCAATTTAGAGTGTACTCAAGTGCCAGAGGAAATGTGCTGGAAGCTTCAGGCATGAATGAAATGAAAATATTCACAAAGGAGAGAAAGAAGGGTTGGACAGAGCAGCCCTGAGCCTTTTCTCTTCTGACCTGGTTAAAGAAAGAGAGAAAAGAAACTGAAGCCACAAAAGCAGTAAATGTTACTCCATTTGGAACTCCACTCCTAGAAAATGTGGACAACCCGGTATCCTTGAACTCAACCAATCCTCCTACTCTTTGACAGGTAGAGTTTCTTGTCTTTTTTCCTTAGGGATGAGTGAGGCATAAGGGTGCCATGAGAACACTTCCATTGCATTAGGGGACCATCATTTTAAGGCTGGCTAATTGGCAGGATAGTGGCACTGTTGACTGAGAAAGGGAAGAGAGGAGGGAATTCTATTTGGAGTGAGGGTTGGCATATTAGACCATGTCTTTGCATAAATGATACAGCACACTCAAATTCAATGATTTTTTTAAGTGAGTACACAGGGTTTAAAAGAACATGAAAGGCCAACAGGCACATGAAAAGATGCTCCACATCACTAATTATCAGGGAAATGCAAATTAAAACCACAATGAGATATCACCTCACACCAGTTAGTATGGCCAACATTGAAAAGACAAGAAACAACATATGCTGCTGAGGATGTGGAGAAAGGGGAACCCTCCTACACTGCTTGTGGGAATCTAATTTAGTTCCACCATTGTGGAAAGCAGTATGGAGGTTCCTCAAAAAACTAAAAATAGAAATACCATTTGACCTGGGAATTCCACTCCTAGGAATTTACCCAAAGAAAACAAGTTCTCAGATTCAAAAAGACATATGCACCCCTATGTTTATCACAGCACTATTTATAATAGCCAAGATATGGAAGCAACCTAAGGGTCCATCAGTAGATGAATGGATAAAGAAGAGGTGGTACATATACACAATGCAATACTATTCAGCCATAAGAAGCAAACAAATCCTACCATTTGCAACAACATGGATGGAGCTAGAGGGTATTATGCTCAGTGAAATAAGCCAGGCAGATAAAGACAAGTACCAAATGATTTCCCTCATTTGTGAAGTATAACGAGGAAGCAAAACTGAAGGAACAAAACAGCAGTAGACTCACAGACTCTAAGAAGGGACTAGCAATTACCAAAGGGGAGTGGTGGGGGAAGGTGGGTGGGGTGGGAGGGAGAAAGGGATTGAGGGGTATTGTGACTAGTACACATGATGTGTGTGTGTAGGGGCGTCATGGGGAAGACAGTATAGCACAGAGAGGACAAGTAATGACTCTGTGGCATCTTACTACACTGATCGACAGTGACTTCAATGGGCTGTCAGGGGGACTCGATAATGTGGGTGAATGTAGTAAGCACATTGATTTTCATGTGAAACTTTCATAAGAGTGTACATCAATGATACCTTAATTAAAAAAATGTGTGTATATATATATGAAAGCTATTAACCACCTCTTGTCCTGCAACAGGAGAAAATGGTTAATGGAACCCAGAGACAGTGGTTGGCTCTATAGGGAGAGCAGTCTTAAGAGAGTGGCTATATGGCTTCACTCCATAGTCAACCCTGGTAACTGAGCAAGTAGGGCACTGGAGGAATACATACTCTGATCTCACTCTTCTCTTCTCCCTCCCTCGAATCATTTGTTGATGTCCCCACTGGCCAGTGACAAAAAAGCTTATATGAAGTTCATGTAAGGCAGACTGGGCTGGAGAAAGGTACAGGGAGGTTCTTCAGGGGCAACCAGAAGTATCCAACACAGGTTAGATTGTGAATTCAGTGGTGAGTGAGCTAATGGTTGTACTTGAGGGAGGAAATGGCTCTTACCTTATAAGAAAATCAGGCCTAATGATAGAAATTTGGGATACAGGTTATGGAATATTTGATCTGGAAAAAAAGACAGGATTTTTACTAAATATTTATTTTGTACTGGGCACAATGCTAGGAATTTTCATATGTTGCCTCATTTATTCTTCATAATAACTCTGTAAAAGAAGTATTAGCATTCTGAGATATTTGCTAGCTCATGGATCTTCAACTGGCAGCTCAAGGGCTGAGCATCTGTGTTTTCTTTGACCTGGAATGTGCTTCAAAAATCAGATTTTGCATAAAAATTCAGGTTTCTGGATTCCCTGAAAAAAAAAAAACCCAGAAGGTCCAGCAGCAGGAAGCATATACTCCTACAAGTTAGAGTTGTATGATAACTTTCACCTTTAGACTGGACGTGAGCTTTGGCACACTATCTACCATTCCCTATTGTGTGTAACTTCCAGACTAATTGATTGAAATTATCTGCTGAGTATTTTAATTTGCAACCCTGGTCTGCTTTTCTATTATTATACAGATAAATAAATTAAGACATGGAGAAATTGGATCACTTGTTCCAAATTTCACAGCTAGATAATGCCAAAGTTGGCCCTAGAACTTAAGTCTTAGGCCTCTGTATCAAGCTATTTGTGAAATCTAAAAGTTGGTTATAATAAATTCTATAATAATCAAGGCAGTGTGGTGCTGGCTTAAAAACAGACAAATACATCATCAGAAAAAATAGAATCCTGAAACAAATCCACACATATTTGGTCTACTGATTTTCAGTAAAGGAGCTAAGGCAGTTCAATGAAGAGAGGAAAATCTTTTCAACGAGTGGTGCTTGAACGACTGGCTAACCACATGGAAAGAAAAGTAATGTGTTCCCCTACCTCTCACTATACACACAAATTAATTCAAGATGGATTGTGAAATGTAAAAGCTAAAATTGTAAAGCTTCTAGAAGAAAACATAGGAAAATGCGATCTGGAAAAAGCAAAATTTTTTGGAGAGAACACAAAATGCACCAACCATAAAATAAAACAAGTGTTTAAAAGAATGGATGCACTTCTTATAAATATAGAGATTATACAGAGAGGTCAGGAGAGCTTAGTATGGGAGTGTAAGAAAGTAGAGACATTGGAGAAGCAGCAGCAAGAGCTAAATAGGAAGTGTTGGCAGAAATACAGTTAGAGGTTAGGATATTCTGAATTTTTCCCAAGTGTGGGTAAAGTGGGGTTCCTATGACCAGGATCCTCACCGAACTTAAACCACTTGATGATGTAACTGGCCTGTTGCTATGCTACCACTTCCATACCTTTAGGCAATAAGCCATTATTGTGTTAATATAAAGAGTTTCGCCCAGTGCTCTGCTGGCAACGGGTGGCGGGGCTGCAAGGCTGCAGGAGAGCAGAGTGGAGGCTGGAATGGTGGCAGCACCGAGGACAGAAGCCCAGAGGATGGCTGTGTGGGACGACTGGGCAGAGAGGCCCAGAGGCAGAGACTGGCTTGCTGCATCCGAAGCAGCAGTGATAACACAGACTCGCTCTGAGTGAATGGGATTTTAGTGACTGACCTGCCACCTGGAAATAAAGTTGGGTATAACCTTTTCACCCCAAGAACCCTTTGCTGTAAAATTTCTTTGGTCACAGTGAATCTATAGCTAACTTGCCTGGGCTGAAACTCATTTGCAAGACACCAAGGCTTTAATAACAGCCCACTTCATTTGGGTCTATAACATTTATTTGGAAACTTACTGAAAGCCTTTTCTCTTAGTAGGCTCGAGTAAACTAATGATTCAAATTGTGGATGCTGTTTCTTTTTGACATTTCGAGTCTTCTCAGAGGCATTGTTTAATTCTCTGTCCATGGTATGCTATGAGGCTTTATATTTTTCTCCCCAGTCTGAGTCATACTAGGATTTCTGGCCTTGGCCATCAAACTCTGTTAAGGCAACAGCTCCACATAGCGTCGGTTTGAAACAACCCTGTGTTTGCAATACAGAGGAACCTGAACTTAACACCATAGTCCTTCTAACTGGATCAATTTGTGAGGAGCAAAAATGGTGAGTATGAAGTTGAATGAGGTTCTTTCCATTTCTCCCCACAGCCTGGACACCAGGTCTTTTCAGCTGCATAAGTAGACAGTTGGTTTCCTCATGCTTAAAGTTTCCTCTCTTCCCTCCTAAAATATTCATTTTAGTGAATTATCGTATTCTTGATTTGTTTGTGGCAGACATTCATTTTTTGTGTCACATATGAAGTTAAAAAGAGTGGAGTTCTTTTTGGACTATGGTGCTCTGCTTCTAAAAAAGTATATTAATGGAAACTTTTATTTTTTGTTCTCTCATTGCTTCCAGAAAATACTGGTGTTTTTCAATAAAACAGATCTACCACTTCCACTTATCAGTCATCTTCTGTTTTCTTAATATAGTCTCTTGTTATGAACCTAAATTTGTTCCCACTCTCCTCTTCTCTTCAGATGTTATCATTTCTGTGTTTATTATGCCCTGAAGATCTTTTCTGTGTCTTTTATGCCCTGAAGATCAGTGAACATTTGAATTTAGGCAGCAAGATGGTGACCACCATCTAATCTCCTTTTCAACTTCGTTTCCTTTTTTAATTACTTCTTTGGAAATGGAAACTTACCTTAGTTCTTCTAAGACACTGGAACAGCCAAATGAAAGTTCAGCTCCTAGGGGAAAAAGAATAAAGGAACACAGAATACACACTTGGTAAATGTTCCCTGCACAGCGTTATGCACATAACTCACCTGGTATCTTCACAAAATGGATCTAACCTATGGTCATGTAAAATATGTCTTCTGATAAAGAACTTGGAAGGTAAAAAACCAGCTGTACGCTGTTAGCCTTGAAGTTGGGCAGGCTGAAGAAAACATAAACTGTTATAAGAAAGCACTATGGATCCAACACAGTGGCACTTGAATGTCAGAACTTTCCATGGGGTGGGCTTTTGTGTCTATTGAAGCTTGTATCTTCTATCTGAGTCTTTCTGCAGAGATCCTATCACTACTGTCATTCGGAGTCACAGAATAGATTAGGATGTCACAGAAAATGCAGACAACACTTAGGAAGAGCTTGTGTCGCTAGTTTGCAAACAAAAGACCAACCAGCAAATATAACTGCTACCCGCCCTCAGATGCTCTCCAGGGCCCATTGTCCCTCATCAGAACCTGACTGGTTTTCCTGAGACAGTTTGGTGTTTGCTAGTTTTGATAAGGTGATAGATTAGGCTTCTTTTTTTATTATATATATTTTCAGTATTAAAGTACAAATAGCACATCCCAGACAATTTGGGAAACAAGAAATGATTAAGAGTAAAAATATTATCAGTGAATTTTCAGCAAGTTCCAGGCTCTGGAATAATACGGAGCACTTTGGACACATTTTGCCATTTGTCATGACAACTCCTGTGAGGTTTGGTATTCTCCTTGTTTTACAGATGGGGATGAGAAAATCTAATAACGTGAATACGAACTGCCACTGGTCAAGTGCGGGACTGGTATCGAAAGCAAGTGAGTTGGATACCAAAGAACACATCCGTTCTGCTCTTGCTGGGCTTCCTCATGGCTTGTCTGCCCAAGAGGAAATGAATATCCTAACTTGAGCTGAATTCTGGGCTGACTGAGGGCAATTAGATAAATGAAGCTGACTTTCTGGAAGTTAAAACAAAGATGCATTTAACTGAAAGGCTATGGCAACGTGATAGAAGGAAATTTCGGGGAAAGTCCGTGTCCCACCGTTAGGTGGGATGGACGAGGTGCGGTGTGTCAATGCTGGGGGCAAGGACTCTAGGCTGGGATCTGTTGCTGAGAAACAAGTGTGATTCCATAATGTCTCAGCTAAGCATTTTATTACCTTATGCACTTCTCAATTCGTCTTAAGAGGTCACTGCCATTTTCACAAAGATAATATTGCCCAGAGACATACCAATTTAGATCTACTTTGGTTCCAATTTCTTTTTTCCCTAATATGTTCTCTGGCCTCAGGGTGACTGCAGGTGAAATACAGTCCCTTAGCCAGTCTTATTTTAATTCCCTGATCCCAGTCATCCTTTAAGCCTGTTCAGTTCACTAATTAGAACTCAGGAGACTCTTTTTTATCATGGGCTGAGTCCCCAGTGCTCAGCCAGATAAGCCCTTTGCAGTTGGGAGTGGAGGTGTTGGCGAACTGCTAAAGGAGGTTATTTCTGTTCTGGCTGAGACCTGGTATTTATCCTGCCTTGGAAATTGTAAAACAGAACTGGGTTCCTTTCACTGGGGGGCTGGGCCTCTCTGCCATCCCCAACCTTTCTTTCTGGCATCGCTGTACAGTATCAACCAGATGCCGCTGAGAGCTCAGAGCTGCAGCAGGCTGACAGCATCGCCTCCTTATTTCTGTCCTTCCCAGGCTATAATTCGGGAGCCCCGTTTACCTGCCGAGAATGGTGGTTCGTCTGTCAGCTGGCAGCCTGAAGCTATACTTTTTCCGTCTGACTCCATCAGCACTCATTATTTACTGTTCTGTTTAGCTGAGTATTATGTGGAAACTTTGAGATGTTGAAGAGAATCCGCCAAGTCTTAACAAAATATCTAGGAGTTGCAGATTGTGCACAGCTGTTTTCCAGCCATAGGTTAAAGCCCCCCAGCCCAAATGTTTGCATTTCAGAGGAAACGTGAACACTGAGTGGAAAATGTCTTATAAATTTGGTGAAGTATGAAGGTCAAGTTAGACTGTGCAACTCCTCTTTGCTCTCCATACAGTCTACCTTTTCTGTCACCTTAACTGCTAATGTATTTTGTTGAGGTGGAATCAGATATATTAAAGTAAGGATCAGGGAAATTTGAAGAGAAAAATAGTATCCCTGAAATGGATTTGGAAAAGTAAAGTGCATCCATTAGTTTTGTTTTGTTTTTGTTTTTTGTCCTGCATTTTGTGTTGAGGAGCTAAGGAAACAAACCTCTCTTCTTTGCAAGTAACCTTCTCTTGCTTCATGGATTGGTTTGCCTCCCCATATGACTGCCCTCTGGCATCATTATAGGGTCCCTTGGTTATGTGGGAACAAGGGACCATACCTTCATTTATACGTTTTGGAGACACTGACAAAATTTTGTATTTGACAATTCCTTGCTCATTACGTTCTGAACTAAGACAGTAAAATTAGCTCCCTCTAGAGGTGGCCACTTGCAAATGACGTTGTGCCGCAGGATGAGCTGGGTATTGGAAGCTACCAGAATTGAAGCCTCTGTAGGCTGAGTCCTCATCCCCAACTCCTTTGGGGAAATCCCATGGTGATGTCCAACGGGAATGGGTTAAAAAATGAGTGAGCGGTGAGAAGGAGATGTAAAGGCCAAAGAAAAGTAAGGCTGATATGCTCAGTGTACTTATTTTAACACTTGAGGAAAAAACACCTCATTCCTCATCAGATTCTAGGGTCAGGTTCTCCCTCCTCTCTCAATACCCCCGTGTGAAAAATTTATCTCAGGGGCAGGAATTACATAGAAGCTTTTGGAAAACAGTTTCAGGAAGTCTTCACGAGGGCTTTCATACTTGATAGGGCTTGATAATAATATGTACTTATTCTACCAAAATGGTCTAGATATAGAAAAGCAGACACAGGTAATTGAGCACTTTTATGCATAAGACTGACCAGCTTAGTAAAAGGCAGCTTGATTCTCATTCCTGAAAAGAGAGGTTCAAATTCCCAACACAACCAGCTCAGTCTGCTCAAGCAGATTGAACTGCAATGGCCCTTGGCACAATTCTCTAATTCTCCTCCCCAGTATCAGTCGTCCCTGTGGATCTGTTCCCTTTCAAATAAGCACTTCTGAGAAGACCAAATTAAATGAGATAGTAAAGGGAAGGAGGATTTTTTAAAAGAGAAAACTGAGTCTCTACTCCAAGCCTTGGAAAATGAACAAAGTAAACAAGTGACTCAGCCTATCAGACACTTTCCCTATTTCTTGTTTTCACATTCATGCAAGTGGGCACTTGGGTCTTGGTGTCACAGCCCTGTTGTCTTTATCTAAGTTTCCCTTGTTACTTACTTTAAAATATAATTTGACTTCTTATCAGTAGGAGGAACTTAAGTTGGGTGAGGTAATAGATAGAATGGCCCGGCTCAGCAGCTGACCTCCAAGAGACCCGATCCAAACTTAAATCATGGCCACCTTCCTGGCAACTGACCCAGTACCAGGCCTCTAACAGGACCAGCAAATAGGTTTCGTCTTATTTTTGGCTCTAATTGCCTCGTAGTGATTTCCTGATATGATTTTAAGAGAAAAGTTTCTGAAGCTATATCCAGGTAAAGAGAACAAATTCCATAGTTGATGTGAAATGCCTGTCATAGGCACTGGTTGGGTAGTAGAAGCATAGATGCCAAGTATTCACCACCCTAGAACATCTCATCCCTCTTTGAAGTGACCTCTCGGGCTTGCTACATCTAGCCCACATCCAGGTTCTTCATTCTATTTATCTCCTAAACTTACTGGGAACTCTCCAGAGTAATATTAACAGCTATCACTTATGTAGTCCTTATTATGTATCAGGCACTGATCTAAGCATTTTATATACCTTTACTCTTCACCACAACCCTATGAGGTTCTTTTATTTCCTCTAATTTAAAAATGAGGAAACTGAGGCACAGGAAGTTAAGAAAATTATTGGAGGTCACAACTGATATTTGGCAGACTCAGATTTTAAACCCAGGCAGTACGGATCTAGAGTCCCTGCATGTAAATTCTGCACTACCTCTAATTAGTGCAGTAGGTACTATGATCTCTCAAAGGGGTCAACCACTCACGCACACCAGAGGGGCCAATGTGAATAACACTCTCTCCTTCCTTCTTCCTCCCCTTTTCTTTTTAGAGAGAAACAAAAAATTACAGGTTACAAGACAACTCTATGATTGATTTCAATTTTTCATATTAGAATTCCAGTAACATTACTTTCTAAGGCCTATGTTATTCTAATACTAAAGTTCATAATAATAAGTTTATCAATTATATGTGACTGAAAGAGGAAATGGTCTAAGAAGGATGGGTTCAGAATCCTGGGTAAAGAGAGTAGAGGAGAAGAAGAGTAAGATAAAATAGCACAGTCAGGGCAAAGTAATTGGGAAAATAGTGGAATATTACCATTTCTAGAATTTGAAAATTTAGGTCATAAAATAAATTAATTCAGCAACCAAGTATTTTGTGTCTGTTGTATATCAGACAGACATAGAGCTGAACACTGGAGATAAAACAGAGATTAAGGCATAAGTCCCTTTATCTAAGAGCTTTATGTTTATCACAAAGAAATAAATACATGGAAACAAATCAAACATTTTGAGTTAGTCTCCTGGTCGTAGCTTCTCTCTGTCCCTTGCCTACTCTTCCCCTGGGATGAATAATGATTTTTTGATTTGTAACTGCATGTGTGTGGTTTAGCTCCTTCTAGGATATTCCTGGTGTCTCTCCGCCTGGAAAGAGCATGCATTCTGATCTGCTATCTGGCCCACAGAGAGGTTTACTGGGGTCCGTAGGCCCTGCACCTCTGAACTAGGCATATAATTTCCAGCTCTGACTGTGGCTATATGTGTACGTTGACTTAGGTGCAGTATTAATAAGACAATATCACCCCACAGATAAGCCACATGTTCCAATCCAATTTTAAATGGTAATGAAGCTAATATTCTGGTCACCATCTCTATGTACCTAACTTTCAATTCTATCTGAACTCACAGAGGGCTATTTCTTAGACATCCTCAAGCATGACCAGTTCATATAATGGTCCTGGGATTTTAGTGGACCCCAGCAGTCCCTAAACTTTTACATTGTAAAAATGGGCTGAGGAAATCGATCTAAATCTGGCCCCCAAACATCCTTATTGCCAAGGAGAAGTGAGTAATAGTTGTGACTCATGGACTGATTGGCAATTACTATCAGGAGTACCAGAAATTCATCTGGAATGTTTTGTAAAACTTAAAGAAATATCCCTGGCATGTGTTTCAGTGGTTTTAGTAGCTTGTCAACACCCTGGAATCTGAGGTTCTTGCTGACAAAACTCTGAGGGTGAGCATGTAGGGAATTAAGGTAATATCAAGGGAGCAAACACTGGGACAATTCATGCAGGGGCAAAGGGCTGTCAGAGCTTTTCTCAATGGGCTGCCTTCCCTTTGGGAGTTCATTTGTCATTCAAGAAACATTTTGGGCATCATTCCCACTGAAAGTCCTCTCTGCTCACCCTTTGTTATGCCACAGTACTCTGTTATATCATTGTGCATGTTCTTGTCTACAGTATCAGAGGGTAAACTCCCAAAGGACAGGAGTTGTGATAGTCACCTTTGTGTGACCTGCAAGCTGTAACTGTGGAAAGGAAGAAAGGATTTGAATATGCTAATTAAGCTTGACACATTCTCAACCAGAGGGTAGCCAAAGGAGATAGGCGTGAGACGATAACTAGAACTTTGGAAGATTGACTTCAAATGACAGAGGATAAAATGTATGGGTATGTGTGTGGGATGGAATCAGAATCGAATGCATTTTCTGCTCCTGTTCAAGTCGTAGAATTTGGCACATCGAGTACAATATTGCAGAATGAGAAGACTGTGGCTAGTATGAATAAGTTAAAGACCCTGAGTGGTTGTTAACTGACCCAATTCCACAACACTGTTCATAGGGTCAAGGCTAAGTTGACTAAACATACCAAACAAGAGCCTCTAGGTACAACTTTGGACAGGGAAACATGCTGTGGGGTGCTGGGAACTTGAAAAAGCTTTGGAAGGTGAATATCAGACCTATAGAGTAGAATGAAAAATGTAGGCTTTCTTAGCATTAGGAAAACAAGACTGGGTAGTAATTCAATAATGACTCTAAAATACATGAAGATTTATCCTGTGGGAACTTCAGTTTAAATCCATTACATATACATGGGTTGCTAAGTCATTCTACACACAATTGTCAACATTTACCCTTGACAGGGTTTAAGTGTTTTCACTTCTATTTTGTAATAAACATTATTGATTAAGCAAAGATGGGAATGCAAACATGTGGTATGTGGAATTTGATTTTTTTTTTGGTATCATTAATATACAATTACATGACCAACATTGTGGTTACTAGATTCCCACCATTATCTAGTCCCCCCCACATACCCCATTACAGTCACTGTCCATCAGTGTAGTAAGATGCTGTAGAGTCACTACTTGTCTTCTCTGTGCTATACTGCCTTGCCCGTGCACCCCTCTACATTATGTGTGCTAATTGTAATGCTCCTTATTCCCCTTCTCCCTCCCTTCACACCCAACCCCTACCCAGTCCCTTTACCTTTGGTAACTGTTAGTCCATTCTTGGGTTCTGTGAGTCTGCTGCTGTTTTGTTCTTTCAGTTTTTGCTTTGTTCTTAGGCTCCACAGATGAGTGAAATCATTTGGTGCTTGTCTTTCTCTGCTTGGCTTATTTCACTGAGCATAATACCCTCTAGCTCCATCCACGTTGTTGCAAATGGTAAGATTTTTTTCTTCTTATGGCTGAAAAATATTTCATTGTGTATATGTACCACATCTTCTTTATCCATTCATCTACTGATGGACACTTAGGTTGCTTCCATTTCTTGGCTATTGTAAATATTGCTGTGATAAACATAGGGATGCATATGTCTTTTTGAAACTGGGGTCCTGCATTCTTCCCTCGTTAACCTGTTAGCATTTGTTTCACATATGTAGGTGATCCTGTATTGGGTGCATAGATATTTATAATAGTTATATCCTCTTGTTGGACTGACCCCTTTATCCTTATGTAATGTCCTTTGTCTCTTGTTATTTTCTTTGTTTTGAATTCTATTTATCTGATACAAGAACTGCAACTCCTGCTTTTTTCTCCCTATTAGTTGCATGAAATATCTTTTTCCATCCCTTTACTTTCAGTCTGTGTATGTCTTTGGGTTTGAAGTGAGTCTCTTGTAGGCAGCATGTAGACGGGTCTTGTTTTTTTATCCATTCAATGACTCTATGTCTTTTGATTGGTGCATTGAGACCATTTACATTTAGGGTGATTATTGATAGGTATGTACTTATCACCATTGCAGGCTTTAGATTTGTGGTTATCAAAGGTTCAAGGGTAATTCCCTTACTATCTAACAGTCTAATTTAACTCACTTCATATGCTATTGCAAACACAACCTAAAGGTTTTTTTTTTCCTCCTTTTTCTTCCTCCTCCATTCTTTATGTATTAGGTATCATATTCTGTACTCTTTGTCTATCCCTTGATTGACTTTGGGGGTAGTTGATTTGATTTCGTATCTGCTTAGTAATTAATTGTTCTACTTTGCTGTGGTTTTATTTCTCCTGGTGACATCTATTTAGCCTTAAGAATACTTCCATCTTTAGCAGTCCCTCCAAAATGCACTGTAGAGGTGGTTTGTGGGAGGTAAATTCTCTCAGCTTTTGCTAATCTGAAAATTGTTAATCCCTCCTTCAAATTTAAATGATAACCTTCCTGGGTAGAGTATTCTTGGTTTGAGGCCCTTCTGCTTCATTGCATTAAATATATCATGCCACTCCCTCCTGGCCTGTAAGGTTTCTGTTGAGAAATCTGATGATGGCCTGATGGGTGTTCCTTTGTGTGTCATCTTTTTTCTCCTCTAGCTGCTTTTAAAAGTCTATCCTCGGTCTTTGCCATTTTAATTATTATATATCTTGGTGGTGTCCTCCTTGGGTCCCTTGTGTTCGGAGATGTGTGCACTTCCATGGCCTAAGAGACTATCTCCTTCCCCAGACTGGGGAGTTTTGAGCAATTACCTCCTCAATGATACTTTCTATCCCTTTTTCTCTCTCTTCTTCTGGTACCCCTATAATAAGAATATTGTTCAGTTTGGATTGGTTATACAGTTCTCTCAATATTCTTTCATTCTTAGAGATCCTATTTTCTCTCTGTGCCTCAGCTTTTGTATTCCCCTTCTCTAATTTCTATTCCATTTACCATCTCTTCTACATCTAATCTGCTTTTAAATCCCTCCATTGTATGTTGCATTTCAGATATGGAATTTCTTAATGATTGAGTGTCCATCGTAAATTCGTTCCTGAATTCTTGAATATTTTTCTGTGTCTACATGAGCATTTTTATGATTTTTATTTTGAATTCTCTTTCAGGAAGATTGGTGAGTTCAGTTTCATTTGGCCCTTTTTCTGGGGTTTGTGAGATTTGGGTCTGAACCAGGTTCCTTTGATGTTTCATATTTCTATGTGGCGCCTTCTAGTGTCCAGAAGTGCTAGTCTCTGGAGCTGCTCAGCCCCTTGAGTGGGGTTGGGGGTCACAGGGGAGCGGCACTGGTGCCAGCAGGGAGGAAAGAGCTGTTTCCTGCTTCCTGGCTGCAATGCCTGTCTCCAATGTCAGAGCCAGTGGGCTGAGCCACAGGTATAAACCTCTGTGCTTTGCATCTGTAGCTGTCATAGGCGGGGCCTCCCTCTGGCTGGCCTGAGGCCAGCACAGTGACTGCCAGTTTGCCAGCCAGTGCTGGCAGGCCAGGAGGAAGGCACAGCAGGCTGCATATCACAGTGTGCGGCCTCAGAGCTGAGTAGCCAGCCAAGGGGATGGAGCGCCTGAAGCTCCTCAAAGTTCCCAACTTACTGGGCAGAGCATGCCCAGACAACCTTGTCCACCTATTCCTTCTCCCACGCAGCAAGCTCCATGCAAACCCCACCCATTCAGCAGCCCTCTCACTGCTAGGAAGCCTGTGAGATCACCCGCCTTCCTTTGTCCCAGAGCAGCCAGAAGTGGATCCCTGTCCTCTACAAATGGCTGGAATCTCAGTCTTTCAAGTATTCCTCCTGTCTTAGCTTTCCAACCCCACTAATATCCAGAGCACCATGCAATGTAGGTTTGTGCTCCAAAGCATATCTCCAGGGCTGGGTGTTCAGCAGTCCTAGGCTTCCATCCCCTCCCCCTCTCCATTTCTCTTCCACCAGTGAGCTGGGGTGAGGGAAGGGCTTGGGTCTCGCCAGATCAAGGCTTTGGTACGTCACCCTGTTTCTTGAGGTCTGCTCTGTTCTCCAGGTGTATGCAGTCTGGTGCAGCCTTCTTTCCTGTTGCTCTTTTAGGATTAGTTGTATTAACTATGTTTTTGTACTATATGTGGTTTTGGGAGGAATTCTGTCTCACCTCTCACATCGCCATCTTGAATCTATCTGGAATTTGATTTTGCATGCAGCAGTTGAAGTGATTGGTTGACTTAGTTGATTAGGGAAAAGGCATAATTTAGCTCGGGTACTGGGCTAACTGTGACATAGGTGTATGGTATATGCTTAATGCAAGTGCTAAGAAGGATTGGTTGATTATGAGCAGTTTTAGTAAAACCATCACCCAATATGAAATGTGAAAAATAAATGGAAGACAAAAAATGAAAGACAATGAAAATGAAAAATTAAGCTCCATCCAGAAGGTAATATTATTAACATACAAGGGACAGCATATTCTAGAAACTAATGTTTTTAATTGAACATCAGTAGCTGCTTATGATGTCATAAATACCATAGGTTTATTAAACCTTCACATCTTGAGTTATTTTATCCAAACCAATCAATAGTCTCAGCTATTCCAAAATCCAGTTATCAGGAAGTTGAGTTCTCTTTCACAACTTCATACACTGGTGGCCTTGAGCAGTCCATTTCTTAGTGTACATTATTAGGACACTTCTTTATCCCTCTGACAACACTCCCCCTCTCTTGCAGACCGCACCCTAATAATAATTTGCATTTATTGAGTGTGTCCAATATATAGGCCCGTGCTAAGCACTCGTGCTCATTAGCTCTTTAGTCCTTCTACTGTGCTATTACTAATGCATTTTACAGATCAAGAAAGTGAAGCTCAGAGAGGCTAAGAATCCTTTCAATTCGACAAAATTATCAAGAAGCTGAGGTGGATTCAAACCTAAATCTAATTTGACTCAGAATCTCTATTTCTAAACATCAAATTATGCCACTCCTTTACTTGACCTTGTGCCAGCACTTAGCCTGGGTAGTTTATCTGACTGCTTTCACCTGCCATACCGCCACTCTGGAGTCAGCCAAAAGAGATGGACAAGAACTGATAGTGTCTGTTGTACTAAGCATATGGGTAGACACTTGGCATTATCAGAGTTTTTATGTCTTGCCAATCTATTGGGTGTAAAACAATATCTTATTGTGGTTTTAATTTTCGTTCTCTGATTACTAATGAAATGAACTCCTCTAGATACATTTGTTGGCTATTTTTTATATTTCATGTGAAATGCCTGTTCTTATCTTTAGCCTACTTTTTATTAGTTTGTTTTAGCTTTTTCTTATTTATTTGTAGGATTTCTTTATATATTCTGGATATGTGGCAAAGAAAGGCTAGCTGTTGATGACAACTATTTCCCCTCCAGCTGGGCACACAGCTAGATTTTCCATCCTCCTTTACTGTTAGATGAGGTTATGTGATGGACTTCTCACGAATGGAATATGAGAAGAAGCGAGGCTCACCAGTTGTCAGGCCTGCCCCAGAGTAGCCTTCCCTATAATTTGCTATTCTTTCTCTTACCCCATCTGCCTCTTAGCTACTTACAATCAGGCAGATCTTGCAAGCCAAGTACTGAAGATAGCAGAGCCTCCCGATGCCTGGAGTTCTGAATAACTGAGTTATGGAAAGCCCTTTGAAGTACAGACAGGAATTTACATGAGTGAGAAATTAACTGTTTTTGTGTTATGCTATCTTGATTTCAAGATTACCAGGTAAAGTAGTAGCTGATCTTCATAGAGGATACTGATCTTTTTCATGAAGAACAAATATCACAAAGTACAAATATCCTGGATTGGACCATGTGGCTTATGTATATGGCAAAAGTGGTCTTTTTAATACTGTATCTGAAAAGTCACCTTATCTACTCAGTAACAGACAGCTGGAAAACTACAGTCATAGTTCATAGGGACAGGGCCTACCCAAATAAGCCTACCCATGGCCTAGAGTGCAGATCAGAATACAGGCTTTTTCCATGCAAAAAAATCCCAAGAAGATTCTAGAAGAAGCTAAGTCACACAGCACAGTTGCAAATCGAAGTCATTTGTCCTTCCAGGGGAAGAGTGGGCAGTGCACAGAGAGGAGCCAGGACCAGTAGTCTGACTCTGATGAAGATATGCCTTCTCCGAACATGGAACCTGGATTCCCCTCCACATGAACCCTGGGACTTTCAAGGCTGCAAGGTACCATTATGATTGTGAAGATTGTTGTTCATAAAGTAATAAGTGGGAGTTTGACTTCTCATTTTAAGGAGTTCTTGATTAACTCTTTATTATCCTTCACTCTCAAAGTGGAGGAAAAATGTTGAGAGGCTGTAATGAAGGGCTGGGTGTTTGAAATACAGAAGAAGTAGAAAAGGCCTGAAGAATGGGAGAAGGTCCTGCTTAGGAAGCACTGCAGAGAACGTACTTACCTGAAAATGCAAGGCACCTTTGCATTGATGAATTTTGAAGGGAATCTCAACCTATGTCAGGATTTTAATTTAATTGAGTTCTCCACTAAACAATTCTTTCTGAGGTTATATAAAGCATTTAAGGATCAATGTAGAAAGGAGGGGAAAAACGATTATTTTTTAGAGCAGGGCATTTTTAAACTAAGGTGATTAATGACAGTGATGGTTAAAAGAGTATGGACTTTGAAGTCACACATAACTGGGTTAAAATCCCAATTTTGTCACTTACTAGTTATGTGACCTTGGGAAAGTTACTTAATTTCTTTCAGTCTCAATTTTCACATCGTCAAATAAGAATAAAATATTTAAAAAAACATAATTGTTGTAGGCTCAAAAGAGGTTTAAAAGTGCAGTGCACTTAGCACAATAGTTAGACATGATGAGAACTTAATAAATAGAGGTTACTATTACTTTCATTATCAAATGAGATAATATATGTGAAAACTACTTTGTAAATGGAGATGATCTGGCTCTGTGCTCCTAGAATATTTTTTCCTTCCTCTATGAAAGTTCTTTTCACTCTTTCACATCATGGTCGTCAGACTGACTATTCCCAGTGGGGCCTGGGACTCTGATGCATACCGTGGTTCAAGGGAAGAGAACAACCCTAAGCAAGATTCTGTGGGGCAGGTCCCCAATGACAATTGGGACATCTGGGAGAGACGAGGAGAGATGGGCAAAAATAGGCACTAGAATTAATGTAGCTATATAAGTTACTGTACTACAGAATGATTTGATACTGCCTTTGGAATGGACCAAAAGAGATTTTTTGAGCCATCAAATGCAGTTTGTATCCTTAATTTTGGGGATGGACAGAAAGGGACCTCTACTACACAACTTTGTCTACTTATTTTCCTCTAACACAACACATTCAAATATAGGTGTCCAGTTTCCAGCCAAGGTCTGAATTGGAGGCATCATTATAAATATTATTCTTTATTCTATCCTCAACCTTCAGCCCAATGCCAAGAAGATGATGAGTCAACAATACATGCTAATTGAATACATTAATTTAGATATATAAGAGATTATGTATTCACTTTGGTTGGACCCCTTGTTTCTTAGATACCCCTTGAGAGCCCTGACTTGCCAAAGCAGAGGCAACAGAGAAAAGCATAGGGCCATAGGGACCTACCATCCCAGCAGTCCAGTGACTAAGAGAGAGGTGCATACCATCATGAGAAAAAGAGCTGTTCTAAAATGAAATGGCTACTGTACAAGAGAGTGAGCTCTGGCCAGAGAGTGGAAAGGAGGTGGAGGTAGGGTGGCAATCAAGAAGTAGCTGCATGACCATCTGAGGGTGATGCAGTACAGAGATCCCTGTACTGGGCCAAAGTTGGACCATATCATCACCCCATGTCTGGCTAAAGCAGAACTACTGTGGATGGCATTTTATAAAAACTCATTTCTGGACCCCTTTCCCAGAAATTTTGATTTAATACATCTGAACTGGATTCAGTCATCTGTGAGTTTTAATTAACATACAATAAGGGTACCTATTAAAGTGCAAAGCTTGATGAGTTTTGACATATATGTATGCATATACCCATCATAATCATGACAGAACATTTACATAACTCCAGAAATTTCTCCTGGACGCTTTGTGGTCAGTGGTCCCCCTTCCAATTCTAGGCCTCCATGAATCTGCTTATTGTCACTATAAATGATTTTTGCTTGCTCTAGAATTTGTTATATGGCATGTGTAGTATGAACTAATATGTTTCTGGCTTCTTTCCTTCAGCACAGTGTTTTTGAGTTCATCCATATTTCCAGATGTATGAATAATATTTTCTTTTTATTGCTATGTCATATCTATTATGTGAATATTCCACAATTTGTTTACCCATTCACTCATTGATGGGTATATGGCCTGTTCTGAACTTTGGTCTATTATGAATAAAACTGCTAAGAACATTTATATGCAACTTTGTATGGACATTTTCATTTTACTTGGTTAAATACGTACAAGTAGAATTGTAGCATTGTATGGTAATTTATATTTAACTTTTCAAACTGTCAAATTATTTTCCGAAGTAGCTGTGCCAGTATATAATTCTTGTCAACAATGTGTAGCGATTCCCATTGCTCCATATTCCTGCTAATACTTGGCCTTGTCTATCTTTCTGATTTTATCTATTCATTTGAGTGTGTAGTGGAATCTTATTATGGTTTTAATTTTTGTTTTCCTCTGACTATAGATGTTGAACTTCTTTTTGTGTGCCTATTGACCATTTGCATATCTTCTTTTCTGATGTGTCTGTTCAGTCTTTTGCCCATTTTTTATTGAGTTGTCCTGTTAAGTTTTAAAACTTCTGTATATATTCTGGATGCAAGTCCTTTATCAGATGTAAATATTATTGACCTTTTATCCCAGTCACTGTCTTGCTTTTAAATTTTCTTATTCTCTATTATAGGCTGAATTGAGTACTCCCAAAATTCCTATGTTATAGCTAGCTCCCAGCACTTCAGACTGTGACAGTAGCTAGAGATAGGGTCTTTAAAGAGGTGACTAATTCATAATAAGGCCATTAAAGCAGGCCCTAATCCATTTTGACTTGTGTTCCTATAGAAAGAGGAAATTTGGACATGCAAGGAGACACCGGGGATGGATATATGAACATGGAGGAAAGATCATATGAGGACACAGTGAGAAGGTGGTCATCTGCAAGCCAAGGAGCAAGGCCTCAAGAGCAACCAAACCTGTTTCACCTTGATCTTCGCCTTCTAGTCTCCAGAACTGTAAGAAACTTAAGTTTCTGTTGTTTAAGCCTCCCAGTCTGTGGAATTTTGTTATGGCAGTAACAGCATACTAATACAGTGTCTTTCAAAGAGTTAATTGTTTTTAATTTTGATGAAGTCCTGTTTATCACTTTTTCTTTATAGATTGTTTGCTGTGCTCTGAGAAATCTTTCCCTATCCTAAATTTGCAAAAATGTTCTTTTGATTTTTTTTTCCCTAAAAGTTTCATAGTTTTAGCTTCTATATTTTCAGTTCATAGTCTATTTCACGTTAATTTTTGTATATGGTATAAGGTAAAGTTGGAGTTTAATTTCTGTTTCAAGTGAATATCCAATTGTTTCAGAGCCATTTGTTGCAAAGCCTATCATTTCCCTGTTTAATTTCTTTGGAAATCAATCAAACATACATGCATAGGTCTGTTTCTTGGTTCTCTGTTCTGTTCCACTGGTCTATACTGAAGTGTCTGATTTTTTAATAAACTCCATAGATGATTCTAACTTGTCACAGACAGGTTTTGAAACCCCTGGGATGGATGTTCTCTAAGAAACCTAACTCTTTAATTCTGAGAGCTCTCTCTACAAGTTATTGCCTCTATGAATCAACACTAGAAAGGCAAGGACTGGTAAAATAACTAATTTCTAAGAATCCTAGAGTGTTTGTCCTCTCCCTTTGGCACTTGACGTTACCTGAAACTCAAAACAGGTATGGATTAAAAGAGATTCTTACAGAAAGAAATGTCACCTAATTTTTAAAAATCAAATTAAGAGTGTTCTTTCTCAGAAGTGTCTGTTAAATAGAATTACATCATTTTATAGGCATCTGTTAAATCATACTATGTTTACAAGCTAAAATGGATATTATCTAGACATAGAAAGATTTTCTTCTATTTAATGTAACAGGAGGACAGGAGGAACAAAAGATGTCTGGAAGACAGAGTCAGATGAATGGAGGAGGTGAGAGAAATTGTAGCACAAAGCTTACCATAGAGTATATTCTTAATGGATACAGTGTGTCCAGTGCCTAGAATAGTTCCCAACACATATTTGATGTTAGCTAGTTGAATGAATATGCTAAGGAAACAGAGAAAAAGGGCTTAGAAAACTTTTAATGGAGTTAAGATCATGAGGCAACCAGTCAAGAACACAAATATATAAAAGGAAACAATTTAATGATGTAATTAAGAACAAAATCATTAGAGTCAGAAGATTCTAGGTTTAAATCCTGACTCTATTTGCCAACAGTGACCTTGGAAAAGGTATTCAACTTCCTTAAGCATTAGTTTCTTCTTCTATAAACATTGGGATAATGAACATCGTGCATTGTGATGTTACAGAGTAAGCTAAGAATTATTCATTTATTGTTTCTCTTTCTAGTTGTAAATTCTACTCCTTAAGGGTGAAGGCTGTGTCTTGTTCTTCTTTATTCCATAAATATTTGATGAATGTGTGACAAGATATAAAATACTACTGTATTTTGCATGTAATAACCCCATAGTTAATAATAGCCTATCATTATTTATTTTTTTATTCCACCTTAGGAAGGACAATGTGACAGTCCGCTAATTCCCCATTGATGACAGGAGCTGTCTGTTATAAAAACAAACAATCCTATTAGAGCTGGTGTAGTTAATGTAGGTACGATTCATTAATGGTCTACTCCTTGATGGATATTATGGGGTCACAAACTGTGACTGTGTCATATGCAATTTTCATGCTGATATTTGAAATGGTCAGTTATTGGTTCAAATGACATTTCTTTCAACAGGACACATCTCCATGGATAGCTGAGCATTGATGAATGCATTACAAATAGAATTAGCACCACATCTTGGTTGTCTCCATCATGAAATGTGCATGAAGGCAAGACATCAAAGTCTCTTCCTCAATGTTTGTATGGCTCTGGTTTCTACCGTCTTTAACAACATGCAGAGCAAACAGCTCATTCCAAAAGGCTAAGGGGAAAGGAGGCTGTTTGTGGTTAGTAGCTGGTGGATTCTGAACTCTCAACTGCTTGGGCAACCTTAGTTCTAGCTTTGTGATTATTTATTAGTTATTAAATAATCAGACAAGAGGTAGAGTTCAGAGGCTTTGTAAACTCACTTTACAGAGAGCACAAAACAGAGTCAGTGTATGTGTTTTCTTTCACACGCTAGTGCAGATTTTCTGAGAAATTGAAGTATTGGCATTCCATTCACTCTTAAAGTTAAATATTTGAGAATCAGTTATCCAAGGAGGACCAGTATGTCAAACTCCATCATTTCAGCAATGTATGGTATAGCGTTTGCTGACACAGACAATGGTTTTGAAAAAGTGGGCCTGCCCCACTGGTTGAATGGTGTTGGATCGAGCAGACCCAGATTGCTGGTTGAATAGATCCAAATGCTGTGAGTTGCTGGCTGACAGAGTTGGTAAAAATCTCAACCTGCTCTCTTCTGCTTCCCTCATCAACCCGTCAGTTTGGCCCAAGCACCAGAAGTTCCCATCTTTATGTATACCTTGGCCTCAGGCTGTTGAAATCTCCTATTAAAATGAAAATATGTTATCTTGAAGAAACTGACATTTTAAAAATCAGTAATTAATTCTTTAATCACTGATAACACAATTTGTTTTTTTTTAAAAAGGCATAGGCTTTGAAGTCAGAAATACCTGGGTTCAGATCCTAATTTTGCTACTTTCAAACTGGGTACACTATAAAGAGATTCACATTTTGCCCTGGCAATAGAAAATCTTAAGTCTGTATTGATTGATCAAAAATTCTTTTGATTACTAATTCCAAAAGCTATTCATGCTCCATACCAGGGAATATATGGGAGTCTTGAGACATTGAAACATTAAGCTTAGTAACCTCCTAAAGTATTGCCTTCATGAAGTTGTATTTTCATGTTATAATCTTGGTGTTTATAGGATATTACATACTAAAGCTGGTGGTTAGATTGGCCTTTGAAAATGCTATCTGCCAAGGAGGAGGGGTGCTTGCCTTTCCCTAATGTTTACATATTCGTACTATACCTTTTTCTGATGTTGAAAAATACATACTTGCTTTTCATTTGGCTTCCAGGAATCTTAGAGACACAATTAAAGATCAGCTCTATCTATTGCATAGCCATTTATGACAAACATATTTGTGTTCCTTACTTGGTCTTATTTTTATTGTTCAAATAATTTGGACCTAAATCCAATTATTTGTTTCTATTTTATAATTATTGTAGTTTTTGAATTCTAGTTATGAGCTGGTTTAAATTCTTTATGAGATGAGACAGGCAATAAATAAACATATGTAAATAAATTAACAAATACAGTAAATGGGTTATATTTCATCCTGTGTATCACACTAAAAGGAAAGAAATCTTGTAACTGTTAGAGGAGATGGTAGACCAGGCTGTCAAAGTGTATTCATTATGTATCACTGCGCAACAAATCACTCCCACATGTAGTGGCTTAAAATAATCCATTTTATATTGCTCATAAGTCTGTACATTAGTTAAGCTGTTATTCAGTCAACTGGTGGGGTGGTTAAAGTTTGATGGTCTAGCATGACTGCCCTCATGTGACTGGAATTTGTCAGGCTTGTTAGGCTAGTGGGCCTCAGTGACTTGTCTCTGATTTATTGGGTCTATTCTCCAGGAGACTAGCCTGGGCTTCTTTGCAGATGGTCTCAGGGAAGCAAGAGGAGACAAGTTAACACTGAGGAAGCACTTTTCTCACTTCTGCCTATGTTCTGTTTGCTAATGTCCCTTTGGCCAAAGCAAATTACATAGCCAAGATCATATTAAGGGGTGGAGAAACAGATGCAATTTTTTAAATGGGAGAAATGGCAACATCACATTGCGAGGGGGCATGAATACAGAGATGAAAAGAATCTGTGGCCAACTGCAATTCACCACACGAAAGTCAAGATTAAATAAAGACTGGTAGGTCTTTAATAAAGGGCAGACAGGAATTTTCATTAGTGTTTATTGAGCACTTACTGTGTACAAGGTATTTATTTGTATTTGTAGAGCATTAGATTTAGGGGAAGGAGGTTGTTTCAATTATAGAACTGGAAAATCAGTGACAGAGGATTTTGTATGACATTGTCTTGGCTGGTTTCCATATATGACGGCCTTATAAATTCATCAACTCTAGTCCCTCCTTCTCCATCTCAAGATAGGTCTTGGCATCTGGGCAACTGAGAGATACTAGAAGATTAAATAGTAGGAGTAACAGACTACTAGGTTCTCAGATTGAAGGGTCTGCCAATCTAGAGATGTGGGCAACTGCTCACCATGAAGAGTTTATGCTCTTATCCCCCTTTGTATTAAGGTTCAAGGAATTATGAGATCTCAGAATTGGAAGGAATGTCATAGCATTGTGTCCTATTGCCTTGTTAGGTTTTCTGACTCCCACTTAAGTCCTGTTTCTTCTAGGGGGACAGCATGCCCCTCGTTTGGGCTCTCAGTTATGGTTCCTAACTCACCTGCTTCTCCCTGACTTTGAATCTGCATGTGCCACTGCTTCCAGACCATTTCTGGGGCTCTCACCCCCATCGAATGGGATGGGCTTGGGGCTTCTGTTGATCTTGGTGAGTAAAGGAGGAGGATGAAAAGGAAAGATATTTTCCCTCTACTACCAGCTCAATCAAGGAGAATTTCATATTCTGATTCATCATTTACTGCATGCTTACTCTCTGCCAGAAAATATGCCAGATGATTCCACATATCTTCTAATTTAATCCTCAGGAGCTCTGGCCAAGATCAATTAAAGATTCTGGAGACTAAACTTGTCACTCTCAGACTGCCATACAAGGAAAATAAATACATAAAAAAGTACATTAAAAAAATGAAGCACTCAGCCCTTCATATTTTAAAACAATAAAAAATACAACTATTTTCTCTTCAAACACTTCATATTCCTTCTTTTGGGTTGGTGTGGGGGGTCTTTGCATCTATCATAGGTGAAGAAGGAAGATGTAAGTGGGGTATAAACTATGATAACTGTGCACCAGGCTTCTTTCGACTATATTTAATCTGTGAACAAAATCTAAACTAAGCTTTTCATTCAGACACAGAAATCTTGATGGATGAATATTCAAAATTCAAAATTCATTGACAAGTTTCATACCCTCATTCAGAGATAAGTGCCAAGTCCTTCCCTTAATTATACTCTGAACAACATAAGATATGTAGAAGAAGAGAATGCATTTTGAATTTCTGTTCACTCTCATTCCTGCTTCTAATTACACAAAGCATCTTTTGTATAGAAAATCCAAAGACAATTTTCTACTTGAAAATGAGGGCAGACTTTCTTTTCAAGTCAATAGCGCAGTTGTTATGTTGTTAGGTAAAGGCAAAGTGACATTGTGTAACAACACATTTCTTTACTGATGTCTGAGAAGTTCTAAGACTTATATGAGCTTCAAGAGTTTAAATAGGGAGCTATGTTCATTTGGGTGGACTTAATGAGTTATAGGAAGAGGGTGTGAGATGCTGATGGTGGGGATTAATGTGGGGCAGAAAAGAGGAGAGACCTTGTAAGGGTTGACAAGTAGAGGAAAGTTCTCTAGAGAGAAGTCCTCCAATAGCCCACTGAGCAGGTGGTGGAGTAAAAGATCAGTGGAGTAAAAGCCCTTGTAACCATCCTCTGCTCTGCTGGTACGAAATGCTGTTAAACACCAGACCATGTTTCTGGGAGTAGTGGGTCAAGGAGAGGGGCATGTAAACAAAATGTTAGAGAATACTGGTTAGAGCACCTATAGCAAGTAACAAAGAGGTATAAAACAATGAAAATGGCCTGACACAGAAAACCTCAGGGGCAAGAATATAAAGAAATAGATCCTTGGAAAGGGGCAAAGAATATGAAAGAGTTGGAGCAAATCAAGGTTCCTGTCTGGCCTAGGCCCCAGGTATGTCTGTGCATGGTTAGGACATCTCTACTTGGAGGGGGAAGGGAGAAGGGATCTCACAGTGATGCAAGCCACCTTTAACATGTTAACAAGCAGAAAACATCAAACAAAGAGTGAAAACATAGGCAGTTAAGTAGGTAGTGAGCCTGAGAACCCAGGTAGGTATTCTAATGGGTTACAAATGGCAGCAAAGCAGGAAAAAAAGCAAGAAAAATGATGTGAGGTTCACAATAGAGAGAGTATGGGGAAATACTGTTAAAGGCCAGTTTGGGAATGAGAACATTGTGATCGCTGACAGTCATCGAATGCTTTCAGACTAGGTTCTGCTGTAAGCAGTATACTCATTTATTCCTCATAATCCCGGAATGTAAGTACAATTATGATCCCTTATGTATAAGGAAGCTTAAGGTTTGGTGAGGGTGAGTAACCTGCCCCAGGTTATGTGGCTGAAGCAGGAGTGTGCTTCTGCGGAATGCCGCACTATTATAGTCGCTCTTGATCGCCATGCGGTCCATTTCTGCATGGCCCTGTAGCCAGGTGAGCCGGGGACAACCTCATGGCGATGCGCAGATGTAATGTGGCACCTAATGCCTTGTCGTTTGTTTTCCAGGCTTTAGAGAAACTGTTCAAGTCAGCATTGGGTGTATCAGTCCACTGTTAGCAGAACTGACATGGAAATGGAGGCCATTTGGTTATTTCATCATGGATTCACTACATCCTTTACTTAGCTTGGTTTTGAAATGATCATTTAGAGTTCTTTAGAGTTCAAGAATCCATGACCTACCCCATGGTTGGAGAGTTAGTGATCCGTACTAAGGAGGACTTCCATAGCACCCAGAGGACTTTTTAGAAGGATTTGAGTAATTACTTTGTAACAAGGAAGAGGGGCCCCACATACTTATTTTGTTCATTAGGTTTTATCAACACTTGTGAGAGTGTTCGTAAGGCAGAACTATCACACTGGGGAGCAAATAAAAGGAGGAGTAAACTGGGACCTGTGAGGCCAGAGCTTAGGGAACTCACACGGTGGTTAGGCTACTTTCCTCCTTCAGAAAGGTCAGCTGCCCAAATCCCCAGGTCTAAAGAGAAGCTGAGTGTTCATGTCATCTCTCGATTTGGGTCAGCATCTATGGGTTCTGGTCAAGGAGGCTGGAGTCCTTGAGAAATTTCAGTACAAGGAGGCAAGGCATCCTATTTGGGTCTATGCAGAGGCCAAGTCAACTGGCTATGTAAAGGGACAGAGTCTACTCTTGTGGGTAGGAAATAGGAGGGGTCTCAGGGACACAGCTTGATAGAGGAGGCCAGCTAAGACAAAACACACATTTTACAGTCAGAGCTGAATTTGGATTTTAGCTCCACTCCTTATTAGCAAGCTATTAAACTACTTTGAGCCTCAATCGCCACATCTGTGAAACAGGCATGATGACGTCTATGTTGAAGATACGCTGTGAATATTTTTAAGAGATGTTATGTGTAAAGCAATCAGTTCCTGATACATAGAAGATACTCAGCAGGCTAGCACTTATTACTACCATGGTGATGATGATAATGATAATGATGTTGATCATTGTGATTCAGAGCTGTGTACCATTCTTAGTGAAGAGCATGGTGCACACCCGGAATACAAGTGGGATAGCAGTGGAGGAGGATGTGTATAAGCCCAGCTGTTCTATTTGGGCACCCATGGAGGGCTTTAGGAGGGAGGTCAGCCTGGAAAACAGCCCATATGCAAACTGTAATCCTTACACACCCTGCTCAGGGCAACAGATCAAGTCTCACTCTGAATTTCCCTGTATCATTCATTGTAAAGCTTCTCCTATGATAATACTTGGTCTGGTTCTCCTAAGCGTGGAAATGAGCAAGCATGGGCTACAGATGGGAGGGTAGGCTGGGAGCAGCCAGGGACTGAAAGATTTGACCAGCCCCTTTCCTGCTGCAAGGCAAGCCCTCTACTAAAGAGCATGCTGTCATTTATTATGATTTTTAATATAATTTATTTTGGTATCATTAATTTACAATTACATGTGCAATATTATGGTTATTAAACTACCCCTTCATCAGGTGCCCCCCCCAAACCCATTACACTCACTGTCCATCAGCGTAGTGAGATGCTATAGAATCACTACTTGTCTTCTCTGAGTTGTACAGCCCTCCCCGTGCCCCCCCAACATTACGTCTGCTAATCGTAATGCCCCTTTTTCCCTCTTATCCCTCCCTTCCCACCCATTTCCCCAGTCCCTTTCCCTTTGGTAACTATTAGTCCGTTCTTGGGTTCTGTGAGTCTGCTGCTGTTTTGTTCCTTCAGTATTTTTTCTTTGTTCTTATACTCCACATATGAGTGAAATCATTTGATACTTGTCTTTTTCGGCTTGGCTTATTTCACTGAGAATAATACCCTCTAGCTCCATCCATGTTGTTGCAAATGGTAGGATTTGTTTTCTTCTTATGGCTGAATAATATTCCATTGTGTATATGTACCACATCTTCTTTATCCATTCATCTACTGATGGACACTTAGGTTGCTTCCATTTCTTGGCTATTGTAAATAGTGCTGCGATAAACATAGGGGTGCATCTGTCTTTTCAAATTGGGCTGCTGCATTCTTAGGGTAAATTCCTAGGAGTGGAATTCCTGGGTCAAATGGTATTTCTATTTTGAGTTTTTTGAGGAACCTTCATACTGCTTTCCACAATGGTTGAACTAATTTGCAGTCCCACCAGCAGTGTAGGAGGGTTGCCTTTTCTCCACATCCTTGCCAACATTTGTTGTTGTTTGTCTTTTGGATGTTCTCCATCCTCACTAGTGTGAGGTGATATGTCATTGTGGTTTTAATCTGCATTTCTCTGATGATTAGCGATGTGGAGCATCTTTTCATGTGCCTGTTGTCCACCTGAATTTCTTCTTTAGAGAAGTGTCTATTCATATCCTCTGCCCATTTCTTAATTGGATTATTTGCTTTTTGTTTGTTAAGGTGCGTGAGTTCTTTATATATTTTGGATGTCAACCCTTTATCAGATACGTTATTTATGAATATATTCTCCCATACTGATACAAAATGTAATCTGCTGATTCGGATATCAGAGTCTACATTCCTAATGTGCCAGCTGCGCTAAGGTGAGAATAGCTGAATAGAGAGAAGCATGCGGAGTTTTTTTTTTTTAAGTTGCCTTTTATTCTCAGCTACAACTTGGGGAGCTCAGAGAGAAACACTATACCCCGCTGCCTCTTTCTTAAGAAGATAACATTGCTTGGATGACGCATTGTTTTTCTTGCAGTGACTCACCTAAGATTGCTTTAGTTTGGCAAATTGCATCATATCATGAAATACAGTGACATCTTCGAAGCCAGAGCTCAGTATTTCTCCAAGTGACACACAAGAAATGTGACATAAGCCTCATTTGAGGAAACTGAAAAAATGACTTAAAAAAACAACAACACAAACTTAAATGCAATTTTTATGACAGCATACGCTGTTCAGTCCTTGCTACCCTAGCTACTTGGAGTTCAATGAATTCTATGCAGATCATCCTTCATACTGCTCCACATGACTGCTCGGAGTGAATTTCTTACATAGTGGTTTGGTAAATGTAGTATTAGGAATAGTGATACTAGTAGGAAATAATGAGTGTTTACTTGGTTTCAGAATCTTGCCTAATTGCTTCTCATGCCTTTAATCCTTTATAAACTATTGTAAACTCTATCTCAGTTTAAAAATACTTCATGAGCTAGGTATTACTATTATTATTTCCATCTTACAGATTAAGAAATTGAGACTGAATTCTGTAAATAACCTGCCCAAGGCCACAAATTAAGAGGTGGAATCAGGATATGAACCCAGGTGGGGTGACTGTAGAGTCTATATTGTTAGTCACTACTTGTAGGAGCCCCTTCCACCACTGTTGGATGGCACAAAATAAGCAAGGTGAAGACATGGGAAAATTGGAGGCCTAATGTTAATGGAGAGCTTACAAGGGTCCTGGACATTTTATACATGTAAAAAAGGTGCCAGGTCTCTCCATAGTCTCAGAGCGTAACAACCCTGTTTCCAATGACTTTCAATATTTAGCCCTTCACAGACTTCTATGGGAAATCAAATCAGCCCATGAATCTGTTTGGCCAGAGAAAGGAATTACATTGAACTTGAAAAACCCACATTTAGTCACTCCTTGGTTTAACCCATCACCCCCCAGCCCCCACCTCCTACCTCATCTCCCTTATTCAGCAGCACTGAGCCTTTCTTCTGCTTGAATTCTGGGTACCACAACTTTATCAATAAGCATGTTCTCAACATACCGATCTTCTTCCTACATAGTAATTATATGTCCTACTAGCTGCTAAAAAGATAAAATTGTCTCCAAGTCCTAATACTGTTGTCTCATTCATTTCTTACAACTCTTTAAGAGTAAGAATTATTCTGTCCCTTCTGTCAATAAGAGAACTGATACTCAGTGAAATTAAAGAACCTGATTCAGATCACAGTAAACTAGTAAGTGGCCTAGTGACAGCCTGAATCCCCATCTTTCTGACTTTAGATCCAGGGCTTTTTCCTCATGCCATTATTTAAATATTTAAATCCAGGCATAAAGAAACCTGAGAGCAAGACAAATATAACCTTGGGGCCAGTCTTTACTGGGACAGGACCAGATTCTCTACAAGTCAGCGCAGGAAGTTGGGCAAGGGCAGAACCAAGTCAACCAAGGGAGAGAACACATTTGCCTCATCTAGGGAAGTCTGGGGGTCAGGAAAGTGGCAATACTTGGAGGGTTGCAGGAAAAGCAGAGGAGACTCTTAGGAAAGAAGTTTAGAAATAGCAGATGAAGTCTGCCATGAGGGGCTGGGCCCAGCAACAGGGTGACTAGACTTGGCAGTTTGGGTTCTGAGCCTGAGAGTCACCCCACAGTGGTGAAGTGGCTCTCAGTTTTCTCAGAGGCCAGGGGTGAGACCACCAGACACTGTGAGGCCAATAAAACCCTTCTATCCATGTGGTTTCTGTATAGCATGCTCCAGCTCTGAGGGCAGTAGATGTGCCCCTGTTCTTTACCCTTTGGAAAATGTCTTCAAGTTCATGGATTTTTTTTTCCTACCTTGGTTTTTCCCTCCTTCCTTATCTTGTAACACCTTATAATGCTAGGCACTTGTAATCATACCATAATCATATTATGCATATATGTGCTCTCTCCATTTCTTCTCCTATTCTCTCTTAAACCCTCCTTCCATCAGGATTTCATCTTCACTATTTCACCAAAACTGGTCTTGTCAGCCACCCACAACCTCTACAAATTTAAGGGTCAGTCCTCAATCCTCACTATTCTCAGTCTCCTGGTGGTAGTTGCCATAGTTGGTCACTCCCTTCTTGAAACACTGCATACCTTCTTCCTTTGGTTTCTAGGACTTCACCCTCTCCTGATTCACCTCCTATCACACTGGCATCTCTTCTTCAATGAGATTCAGTTTCTTGGTGGTATCATTTCTTCTCCTGGCTTTTAGTACTATTCTATGCAATTACTAATTATAATTCTAGACAACTTACTAATCTACATCTGCAGCCTTAACCTCTCTCCAGAACTCCAACCAAAAGTTCAATTTCCTCCTTGATAATCCCACTGGGATGTCTGTCAAGGACCTCAAACCTAAATGCCCCAAGCCCGACTGATCTCCCTGCACTCCGTCCTCCTCATTTCGCAAGCTGGGAATCCACAACTCTTCCCTTTCCTTCACACCCTAAATCTAAACTCCTGACAAATCCATTTTTTCTGACTTCCTGTACATGCAGGCCCTGACTACTTTCTCACTATTTCCAGAGGTGCTATCCCGGGCCAAGCCAAAGTTACTTTACTTGGATTTTGGAAGAACCTCCTGAGTGGTATTCTTGTTTCTATTCTTTGTCCACTAATGTCAATATAGATCCAGAGTGATCAGTTTAAAACAAGAACTATATCACATCACTTCTGTGTTCAAAACCCTCCAATGACTTCCTATCTCAAAGTATAAGCCAGAGTCCTTACCGTGGCTAAATGGCCCAGTAGAACTTGATTCTCTGCGATCTCTCTGATCTCATCTAGTCCTCTCTCCATAACTTCCTCTACTCCGGCCACTCTGATCTCCTTGTCATTCCTCAAACACACCGGCAAGCTCTACTACAGGGCTTGTTCACATACACTGTTCTTTTCCTTGAATGCTCTGCATACATGGCTAGCTCCCAACCTCCTTTAAGGTATTGGTTCAAATATCACTCCTCCAGCAGTTCTCCCCATGGGCAAGTACTTCCTTTTAGATAAATCCTATTGTAGATAACAAGTAAAGCTTTGAATATATTTTAGGCACTGGGAAGTGGTCAAAAGCAGGTAGATAAGAGACAATGCTTGGAAGAAGAAGAACAGTGAGTGAATTTCTAGTTTTTAGGGGCAGGCCTCAGTCTGCCCTGTGTAAAGTAACTAACACTCTGAAATAAACCCCACCGTCTTACTGGTTTGAGGCAATCACAGTCATTCTGGGGAATCCCAGAAAATCAATAATAACAACAGTAGTGGAACCAGAGAAGGAGACCTCAAAATTCTGTGATTAAACTGTCAAAATCTCCAACAGGTCTCTGAAACAAAGCAGCCCAGTTAATTGGAAAAACTGATCTGAGATTCGAACTACAGAGGAGACAGAATTTACAGTTTGGATACAGCTCTAGTGAACCACTCGTCTGCAAATAATTAATTACTTTGCAGGAACATTCCCGAATCTCTGCAGCATGTCATTCCCAGTTGCAGGTTATAATCCAGAATTGTTGAACGTATGAAGAGACAGGAAAATGCGACCTGAAATTAAAAGAAAATCAATGGAGACTGACACCAAGATGACCCAGATGTTGCAATTGGTAGATAAGAATTTTAAATCAGCTATTATGAATATACTCAAGGTTGGAAAGGAACCATGCATGGTGAAAAGACAGAAAACAGAAATTCTAAATTTCTGTTTACAAAATAGAATACTTTTGTGCAGAGAAACAGAAATTAGAAAAAAGAAATAACCCTACAATGCAAAAACATGGTAGCTGGAATTTTAAAAAATGACTATGTATATATACTTCACAGCAGAATGGGAATTAAAAAGTCAATGAATTTGAAGAAAGATGAGTAGAAATTATCTAGTCGGAAGAACAGAGAGAAAAATAATTGTCAAAGTATCTAACGTGTGTAACTGGAGTCCCAGAAGAGAAGAGAGAGAAAGAATAGGACAGCAAAGAATTTTGAAGGAATAGTGACTGAAATTTTCCAAAATTAGTGAAAGATAATCATCACTTTCTCATTGAGGGCTTCTCAGACCACTTTTTAAAAATTAAAACCTCCTTTTCCCCATTATTTCACATCCTCCTTTCTGCTTTATTTTTCTTCATATCACTTATTTCCATCTAATATACTAGATACTTCAGAGGATTTAAGTTCATCGACAAGCATTTTTGTGTATTTTTTATTGCTGTATCATCAGTATGCTAAACAATACCCATCATATGGTAGATACTCAATAAAAATTCACTAAATGTTGAATAAATGAACCTCAATTTTATTTCCAACTTTGAATACAGAATTTCTAAGCATCGTCCCTGGGTGTACGATGCTCGTGCTCAAATGGCATTCACTGTGGGAGAGAGGGACATGGCAGAGAAGTATGGATGGCATTTTTTTCTTTCTGGTTCTCCAAGTTGCTTTTCAGAGTTCATCACACTGAAGTCAGTGAGATGGGGACCCTTTTCTGGGTTCGGCCATTGTAGTTTGAAAGTAGAGTGAGGAAATCGCCTGAGCACCTGATTTTTTTTGTGTGTGTCTGTTCTGGTTTATTCATCTCCCTGACTCATTCATTCTCTGTGGTGGACTGTCCCCAAGGCACATGTATCAATTTTGTATTCAGAAGCATGTTCCTAATACTGTGTTACACATCTCAGAATTCCCTGTGCATCAGATAAGTCGTAGGAAGCAGATGAGCCCATGCCCTGCTTGACACCTTCCCACTGTAGCACCATCTTCATCCTTTTCCTCAGGAAAAGTTGGAAGAACAACATTTAGGTCATGCTGAGTGCACCGGTTGCCATCCCTCTGGGTGAAGGCAGGCCTGTGGCAAGGCTCCCCCTTTGATGTTATGAAGGACTTGACCTGGGACTCACTGCGGAGAAGCAGCTGGATTGGGTGTGCATCCACTCTGCGCCAGTCTTGAGCTGCAGCTGCCCCAGCACTGTTCTTCATAATGAAAAACAAATGATTTATAAGGAACCCAGTCCCTTCCAGGAGTATAATCAACACAGCCAAGCAGTCTCTCCCCTTTCCTCTTTCTTTGTTTCTTCCACAAAAATGTGTATCCACTGTCTTTCTCATCCCAGGCCCCATGTTAGATAGTAGACCCTGTGTCCCTGCCCTCATGGAGCTTAGAGTTTAATGGGGATCTAGGAGAATAAGTGGCTGACCAATATATAATGTGGTCTAAGAACAAAATGCTGTGAGAGCATACAAAGGGCCACCTGATCTAATTTTACGGGAATGGAGCTTTCTGGAGGAAGCTTAAGCTTGAAGGATATGCAGAAGTTAGCCAGCTGAAGGCAGGAGAAGAAAAGAGAAGAGGCAAGGGGGGAAGGTCTGGCATACATAATGGAGCAGAAGCAAGAGATTGCCGCGTATGTCCAGAACACTGGCAGTGGTTTGGTGTGGCTGGAGATGCTGTGCAGGGTGAGGAAGAGCAGAAGATGCAAAAGAAATCGATGGAAGGCATCCCTGTGTGAAGGGACAGGCAAGCATTATGAAAGTGTCTAGACTTCATCCTGAGAACAAGAGAAGTCATCAGTGAACCTTTGGCAGAGCAATGATGTGGTCAGGTTTTATTTCAGGAAAATTATTTCAACGTATTGTATAAAATAGATCTGTGAGTGTGCTGTGCAAAATTGGAGGAGGAAAGAAGCTCTGGGTGGCTGTTAGACTAATAAAGGCAAGATTATGGGTCTGGAACTGCAGAGTGGGACATATCATTCAAAGGTTTAAAGTGCAAACACTTCAAAGGCACCATCAAAAGACTGTGTATATTTGGAGCTGAACCAGCTTTGCCATGCCGCTCTGCAGATGTGATCATAAATATTGTTTTATCAAACCTGTGACCCATATTCCGGCTTACTCCACTCTTCTACCCCTCACTTTCCCTTTGCTCACAGCTTGGGTGATATGTCACTGCCCCCAGGAGCTAATGCTGTCACTCTATTCTATACTCTCCCACTTGCTTCTGGTTCTTACCAGGTCTGAAAACATAAAAACGCTGGCCTGCTCAAGAAGTAGGAGAGGTTTAACTCTTTTATAGCTTTCCTTTTGTTACCTTACGATTTGACAAAAGTCTAAATAATTGAATTTGCTTCTTAAGATGCTTTGAAACTCCTAATTGAGAATAGAGATAGGATGATGATTCGGAGCTTGGTCATTCCAAAATAATCCTTACACAACAAAAATAAGGAGATATGGAATTCACTTAAAAATGTGCTATTCTCCCAAATGTCAAGAAAAAGAAATATAGCCTGTCTCCTAAGGGACCAGGACCCGATACCTCACCCAATTCTATTTCTCCGCCAAATAATGTATTTCCTCAAAGAGGCCTCTCTGCAAGGACCCTGGGATGTTAAAGAGTTACCAGACTGGTGTTGGGCCCCAGTGTGTGTTGCTATTTATCAGCCTCCAATCAGGCCACTCTGGACTTTGGAAGGACGGTGGGCTGTCCTGCTACCTCATTCCATTGCTCCTTCAGTTCAATGTGCTGTCTTAGGCTTCTGGAAAGGCATGGGGTGGTCCACTAAAGACTGTCGTATCTTTGTTTTGGTCTTGTTATTATTGTTACCGCTCATCCCTATCTCCCAGCTCTCCATACATTGCATCTCCAACCAGAGGCTGAAATTTCCTTGCGGATGTGGTTCTAGGCCAAGATGGAGGCACATTCTGAAGATGAGATCAAACATGAAAATCCAGAGGCAGACTGGCCACACTGAGAAGAAAATGTTCTTTAAGACTCCCCGAGATAGCAAATTTAGGATATATCTGTATCAGTATTCATATTGGTGTCCATTCCAATATTGACCCAATTGCTTTTTTTGATCTGGATAAATTGTCAATTTACATAAGAAGTTGCGATAAGAAAAAATTCATATCTCTAGGGCATTTTGAACTTTTGTTGAAACATAGCTTTCTCTTTTCCTTCTTATTTTTTTTTTAATGTTCCACATAGCCTAATGGTATGAAATATAATCTTTATGCTTAAGAGATTCATTTGCGTAGAGTTTGATGCATCCTGCTGTATTAAGAATCATTTAACTGCATACTTCAGTAGCAATATAAAAAATTATAAAAATGAATTTTCTGACACAAAAAAGACTTTACAGTAAAATTGCTCTTTTAAAAGATAACATTTTCCCTTCTCTAGATGAAAAATGTATGAATAATCTCTAGTTGTAAAAGGATAAACCAAGTATTTGTTTTGAATTGGTACCACTCAAAAGTAAATTTGGGTAATCACAATATTTGTGAGCATGATGACATTTCAACCTTCCACTGCTATTTTAATTCCTTTGAAAAAAAATCCTTTTTATTTCCCTCACATTTCAAAATATTGAAAGGATCCAGGGATCTAGGAAAGTAGGATAAATCCAAATGTATACACTTCCCTCTTATTTCTACATATTTCTTTATAGATTCTGGGGTGGTGGAAGAGGGAAAGGACCTAACTTTTGTTGATAGAATCTCTCTGTGCCAGGCCCTCTGCTGGGCCATTCCCAGACATTATCTTATTTTAGCTGCACAAATTGTTTGCCAGGTCTCCTTATTCCCATTTTTCATATGAAGAAACTAAGGTGCAAATTCACACAGTTGGTGGGTGAGGAGCTAGGATTCAAAATCAGGACTCTGATTTCAAAATGTGTTCTCAATATTGTAGGTGTGCCCCCTTGTTCTACCCTAGATTATAATTCACTGGAAGTTAATTTGTTATTCAGGGAGAATCCCAATTTCATGAGCTCCAAGGGACATCAAAATTGTTAAGCTGTAAGCATTGCCCATAAATGTGAAGTGATGCAGAAGAATTTCTCTTGTGTTTATTAGTTTCATTATATGTAGAAAATGTTTAATATCGCTCATATTTTTTTAGTACATTAACAAAAAGAAGGGGTATATGGTATAAAAAATAATGATTTGTCACTTCCCTTGCAGTGGAGCCTGAATGAGTAAATTGACTGTTCAATTACTTCTATTTCTGTATTTAAACTTGTTAAGCCTTTATGCTAAAAAATGTCTTTATAGTAGAAAAATTATACAGATAAACCATCATCCAGAGATAACTAAAACCTGTTTTCTTGTATTTTATTCCAGTATGTGTGAATATATGTAATTTATTTATAGAAATTGGATATTTTACCTACTGGTTTAAAATATGAGTTTTTCCCACTTATGAAATCTCTCCAATGCTCCTTCTATGCCATAAATGAACTTCTATACGCATTTTAGAGATTAATGTATTCCACTGTAGGAATGTTGCATAATAGTAATTTATGTTGTTCCCAATGTCTTTTATTTACAAACTGTTATAAGCATCTGTGTCCATCTTTGTAGACATCCCTGATTATTTCATTAGGATAAGTTACCAAGTATAATTATTTTAGACACAACATGGAGTTCTCTTATTTTTAAATGCCATAGGAGAAATACATTTTGGGGGCATTTGGTATTCAGGGTTCAAGCTGATCTATACAATGACAAAGCATTTTTCAACTCAGGATGGAAATATCAGATATTTGAAGGTAACAGTTTTGTCGAGACACTTATGAAATGTCCCAAGTCTGAATTTTAAATCACTGATTTGAGCTCTAGAGGACATTCTTACCTTTCAGATGAGGACATTATCATTCATTGACATCTCTGTCATTCCGTGATATGTGAAGCCCCTGAGAGCCATGTTCTTTTCAAATTTATATCCTAGTACCTAGTATCATGCTTTGCTCAGATCACCTGTTCAATAAATATTCATGGGTAAGTAAATAAAATTTAGGTCTTGATAGGCAAAGGATTTACTAAAGGTCACACAGCTAGTTTAAGGTTTGAACCCATAACTCAAATTTGAACCCATCACTCTTGACTTTTACCTCTGTGCATCTTCTCAGTTTTACCAGTGCCTCAGACTTAATTCCCCAGGAAGCAAAGGCTGAGGCAAAATTTTAGATCCAAGTACTTTATGAAGGAATGCTGTTATTTCTGCGAAGCAGAAGAGAGGGAAAGGAGGAAGAAGGCAAGAAAGCAGGGTTTGCTATTACAAGGTACATTACCAAGGACACCACCTTTGGGTATCTAGGACAACTGACGGCTTGCCATCGTGGGATCATTTTCTGATGATAGTGAAGGCTTATAAACAACAGCAGTTCAGCATAGTCTGCTGGTTGTGGGAGGAAGGGAGCCAGATGTGTCCGCCAACTGCAACCTCCCTTGGAGGACTGACCTCTGGCAGGGCATGTGCAGGCACTGAGCAGGCTCCTCTGGACTGAGAGACTGGGGATAAGACACATTGTGGGGTTGGGCGTGCCCACGAATTGGGGTAAAACAAGTGGCCAAGGACCTCAGAACCAGAGGCCATTGAGAGGATGTGATTAGAGTCTGTGAGACAACTAACTTACACAGGGACGCACTTTATCAATAAATATTAAACATCTGCTTGTACACAGTACTGAATTGATGGTGGGTATATATATACTGGGAAACCAGATGAAGTTCCTGTCTTTCAGAAGCTTACAACTTTAACTAAATTTAGTTCTTGGGCTGATTACCCAATCCCTTTTTGGTTTCTGATTTGTTCCTAGACTTTTCTCTATTCTACTCCATTTTTCAGAGAACTACATTTGCCAGTGAAGGCCCTAAGGGGAAGGTAGAGAGTGGAAGGAAGGTGGGAGCCTCTCCCCTTGACCACCCCTGCTTCTGGTGGCATCTCCAGCAGCAGCTGAATCTCCTCCAGAGTTCCAGCCCATGGCAACCTTTGCTGTAGTTCTGGCTGCAGGGCTAGGCCTGCCTCCTACAGCCACTTACTCCCAATGTCACTCTAGCCTGGAGCGGTAGTGGCTTCCTGCTGCTGCTAGTCCAGGGATTGCCTCAGTGTCCCCTAAGTGGTTTTAAAGCTCTTTCATTACCTGATAACCAGTTTCTGAAATCAATTCCTTCTGTTTATGAGACCTAGAATTGTTTCCTTTTTCCTAACTGGACATCAACAAAAACACATTCACCCCAAGGAAATCAATCAGTAAACCTTAGTAGTTTCACTGATCTTGAAGCAAATAATAATCCGTTACAGTAATATTAAAAGAGTGAATATTTTGCTCATAACCAGTAAATAAAATCATCAGGGCAATAGATTTTTTAATGTAGACCTGGTCATTACAATCTTGCTGTATTTGAAGCTCTAAGGGGTTAATATAAAACTGTGGTGTAGTGGGTGAGCTTAATCATGTCAGGATGAACTTTTTTCTTCATGAACAGAGAATATTATTTTTGCCATGAGGTCATTAGACAGCAAACATATATTGAAATGCTGATTCTTTATTTTTGAAAGAATGCTGCACATGCAAACTCATAAAGGAAAAATAAACTATTATTTTCTCTTTGACATTCCAATGCTTTCATTTCCTTTCTCTGAATATAAAGATGGACGTGAAGGGAAAGATATGGGAAAGGTTTTTAGGGAGGTCAGCTCTCTCTCTCCACTCATTGTGTAGCCTCAAATGGTCCTTACGAAAAATGCAGTGCAAACATTTGCACAGCTGAGCTCTCAGTGTGGTTTTCGAAAAAATATTATGGTATTTGGAGTTTTTATAAACTCTAATATTAATATTATTGCTAACATTATAGCTTGTATTATTACCCGTCATTCACTCTACTAGATGCTTTATATACATTACCTCACAAATCCTTATAAAATCCTGTAAGTGGTATCATTTGTCCTGTTTTACAGATGTGTAAAGCAAGGGAGATGAAGTAGTATGCTCAGTGTTGCAGAGATAGTAAATATTAGAGCTGGATATCAAAATCCAAGTCTTTAAGACTAAAACTCGCTCTTTCTTTCTCCACACTATATTCCACTACTCTCTTAAATTTAAACTCATTTTCTATTTTAAGATAAAGCCTGCAAAGTAAGAGTGATTTTATATGTGTGTGTGTGTGTGTGTGTGTATAGATTATATTTCAAAACGTATTGTGATTAAAATTTTTTTCTATGTTTTTTGCAAGTGGAGAATGTGAATCATTTGTCTTGTTTGTTCTCTTCCTTAGGAAGAAATTCCTAGAATTATGAAATAGAGTCTATAGAGAATAGTTGGTCCAACCTCCTAATTTTATAGGTGAGAAATCCTAGGTCCAGAGACAGGAAATGATTCAGGCAAGGAAGTTACTCCCTCTTAGAATCTCCATTTGAAGATAGGCATTAGGGAATTGAGACTTAAATGGAAGAGAGGACAATGGAGTTTAAGTAAAACATTTGGCCAGTAACCAAATGGAACAGATGGACATTACATTTTACATGTAACAAGGGTCCACAGTGAGGCTGCTTTTGCATATTCCTTTGGGGTCTCTAAGAAATAAGGACTTTTGTTGGGCATTGAGGGTTCGAGTTATGTGAAGGAATAGGCCTCCTTTAGGAAAATCAACTTATGATTAACACTCATGAGAAAAATGATATCCTATAACTTTCTGAAGGCTATCCTGGATTGAGAAGACACCTGACACAAACTGGGAGAAAAATCAAAAGCAGTTCCCATTTAGTCTTGGGATCTTGGTTAAGGAAGAAGAGGTGACTTTTAAGGTGATAGTGTGAGATACACTTTTTTGGCTCATCCTGTAAGGCAATTTAAAAAAAAATCTACAAGTACAAGCCAAATATTACAATCCCAAGAAATAAGGACCCAGGATAAACAAAGCATTTACATGCAGCTTTTCTCTTTCTCCCTTTTCTCCCTTCCTCCCTCCCTCCTTCCTTCCTGCCTTCCTCCCTCCCTCAATTGCACCAGCCAGAAATATCTTATTTTTCCCTATATATGCTGTAACCCAATCCATCAGATTTTGGTTATAGTGCTTAATACATAGAGCTCAGTGTTAAACAGACCTGAATTCTGAATTTGCTCTTTCTTCTTTTTTATGACCTTGGAGCTGGTTACCTACTTAACTGATCTAGTCTCAGTTTTTTAAATCTCTAAAATGGGAGATAATAATACCCTTTGCTTGGCTAATGTCATTAGAGGTGTCTAGTCCAACTAACAAAAGCTATACCATTTCCTCTGTAATTACATGATGTAGTATCTCTGAGAAAAAGGTTATTGTGTCTCCCCTATCAATTAAGGCCATCAGTCACACTTGATTAATTCAGCCCACTTCAATGCATTCAGCAGCTTGATAGTCTTACAAAGGGGGGCAGCTACATACCAAGGGAATGTGCTGCACTGGGTAATAGAAGAAGAAATCAGCTAGTAAGCTGCCAATATTTGAAGGCTTTGTTATCCAATAAAGTGTCTGTGGCTAATGGTGTTTTTTTTTATAATTTATTTTGGCATCATTATTCTACAATTACCATGTGCAATATTATGGTTATTAAACTAACCCCTTCATCAGGTCCCCCCCACCAACCCCATCACAGTCGCTGTCCATCAGCATAGTGAGATGCTATAGAATCACTACTTGTCTTCTCTGAATGGTACAGCCCTCCCCATGCCCCTCCAACATTATATCTGCTAATCATAATGCCCCTTTTTCCCTCTTATCCCTCCCTTCCCACCCATCTTCCCAGTCCCTTTCCCTTTGGTAACTATTAGTCCGTTCCTGGGTTCTGTGAGTCTGCCGCTGTTTTGTTCCTTCAGTTTTTTTCTTTGTTCTTATACTCCACATATGAGTGAGATCATTTGATACTTGTCTTTCTACACCTGGCTTATTTCACTGAGAATAATACCCTCTAGCTCCGCCATGTTGTTGCAAATGGTAGGATTTGTTTTCTTCTTATGGCTGAATAATATTCCATTGTGTATATGTACCACCTCTTCTTTATCCATTCATCTACTGATGGACACTTAGGTTGCTTCCATTTCTTGGCTATTGTAAACAGTGCTGCGATAAACATAGGGGTGCATCTGTCTTTTTCAAACTGGGCTGCTGCAGTCTTAGGGTAAATTTCTAGGAGTGGAATTCCTGGGTCAAATGGTATTTCTATTTTGAGTTTTTTGAGGAACCTCCATACTGCTTTCCACAATGGTTGAACTAATTTTCATTCCTACCAGCAGTGTAGGAGGGTTCCCTTTTCTCCACATCCTCGCCAATATTTGTTGTTGTTTGTGTTTTGGATGTTGGCTATCCTCACTGGTGTGAGGTGGTATCTCATTGTGGTTTTAATCTGCATTTCTCTGATGATTAGTGATGTGGAGGATCGTTTCATGTGCCTGTTGGACATCTGAATTTCTTCTTTAGAGAAGTGTCTATTCATGTTCTCTGCCCATTTACTAATTGGATTAATTGCTTTTTGTTTGTTAAGGTGCATGTGTTCTTTATGTATTTTGGATGTCAACCCTTTATCAGGTACGTCATTTATGAATACATTCGCCCATACTGTACGATCTCTTTGTTCTACTGATGGTGTGGTTTGCTGTACAGAAGCTTTTCAGCTTGATATGGTCCCACTTGTTCATTTTTGCTTTTGTTTCCCTTGCCCGAGCAGATATGTTCGTGAAGAAGTTGCTCATGTTTATGTCCAAGAGATTTTTGCCTCTTTTTTTCTAAGAGTTTTATGGTTTCATGACTTACATTCAGGTCTTTGATCCACCTTGAGTTTACCTTTGTGTATGGGGCTAGACAGTAGTCCAGTTCCATTCTCTTACATGTAGCTGTCCAGTTTTGCCAACACCAGCTGCTGAAGAGGCTGTCGTCTCCCCATTGTATATCCAAGGCTCCTTTATCAAATATTAATTGACTGTATATGTTTGGCTTAATGTTTGGATTTTCTATTCTGTTCCATTGGTCTGTGGGTCTGTTCTTGTGCCAATACCAAATTGTCTTGATTACTATGGCTTTGTAGTAGAGCTTGAAGTCAGGGAGCATAATTCCCCATTTTATTCGTCCTTCTCAGGATTGCTTTGGCTATTCGGGGTCTTTTGTGGTGCTATATGAATTTTAGAATTATTTGTTCAAGTTCATTGAAGAAAGCTGTTGGTAGTTTGATAGGGATTGCATTCAATCTGTAGACTGCTTTAGGTAGTATAGCTATTTTGACAATATTTATTCTTCCTAGCCAAGAGCATGGGATGCATTTCCATTTGTTAGTGTCCTCTTTAATTTCTCTTAGGAGTGTCTTGTAGTTTTCAGAGTACAGGTCTTTCACTTCCTTGGTTAGGTTTATTCCTAGGTATTTTATTCTTTTTGATGCAATTGTGAATGGAATTGTTTTCCTGATTTCTCTTTCTGCTAGTTCATCATTAGTGTACAGAAAGCAACAGATTTCTGTGTGTTAATTTTGTATCCTGCAACTTTGCTGAATTCAGATATTAGTTCTAGTAGTTTTGGTGTGGAGTCTTTAGGGTTTTTTATGTACAATATCATGTCATCTGCAAATAGTGGCAATTTGACTTCTTCTTTACCAATCTGGATGCCTTGTATGTCTTTGTTTGTCTGATTGCTGTGGCTAGGACCTCCAGTACTATGTTGAATAACAGTGGAGAGAGTGGGCATCTCTATCTAGTTCTCGATCTTAGATGAAAAGCTTTCAGCTTCTCGCTGTTAAGTATGATGTTAGCTGTGGGTTTGTCATATATGGCCTTTATTATATTGAGGTACTCGCCGTCTATACCCATTTTGTTGAGAGTTTTAATCATGAATGGATGCTGAATTTTGTCAAATGCTTTTTCGGCAACTATGGAGATGATCATGTGGTTTTTGTTCTTCTTTTTGTTGATGTGGTGGATGATGTTGATGGATTTTCGAATGTTGTACCATCCTTGCATCCCTGGGATGAATCCCACTTGATCATGGTGTATGATCCTCTTGATGTATTTTTGAATTCGGTTTGCTAATATTTTGTTGAGTATTTTTGCATCTACGTTCATCAGGGATATTGGTCTGTAATTTTCTTTTTTGGTGAGGTCTTTGCCCGGTTTTGGTATTAGAGTGATGCTGGCTTCATAGAATGAGTTTGGAAGTATTCCCTCCTCTTCTATTTTTTGGAAAATTTTAAGGAGAATGGGTGTTATTTTTTCTCTATATGTCTGGTAGAATTCAGAGGTGAATCCATCAGGTCCGGGGGTTTTGTTCTTGGGTAGTTTTTTGATTACCACTTCAATTTCATTGGTGGTGATTGGTCTGTTTAGTTTTTCTGTTTCTTGCTTAGTCAGTCTTGGAAGGTTGTATTTTTCTAAGAAGTTGTCCATTTCTTCTATGTTTTCCAGCTTGTTAGCATATAGATTCTCATAATATTCTCTTATAATTCTTTGTATTTCTGTGGGGTCCGTCGTGATTTTTCCTTTCTCATTTCTGATTGTGTTTATGTGTGTAGATTCTCTTTTTCTCTTAATGAGTCTGGCTAGGGGTTTATCTATTTTGTTTATTTTTTCAAAGAACCAGCTCTTGGTTTCATTGATTTTTTCTATTGTTTTATTGTTCTCAGTTTATTTCTTCTCTGATCTTTATTATGTCCCTCCTTCTCGTGACTTTGGGCCTCATTTCTTCTTCTTTTTCCAATTTCAGTAATTGTGTCTTTAGACTATTCATTTGGTAATGTTCTTCCTTCTTTAAATAGGACTGGATTGCAATATACTTTCCTCTTAGAACTGCCTTTGCTGCGTCCCACAGAAGTTGTGGCTTTGTCTTGTTGTTGTCATTAGTCTCCATATATTCTTTGATTTCTGTTTTGATTTGGTCGTTAACCCATTGATTAATTAGGAGAATGTTGTTAAGTCTCCATGTATTTGTGAGCCTTTTTGTTTTCCTTGTACAATTTATTTCTGGTTTTATACCTATGTGATCTGAGAAGTTGGTTGGTAGGATTTCAATATTTTTGAATTTACTGAGGTTCTTTTTGTTGCCTAGTAGGTGGTCTATTTTGGAAAATGTTCCATGTGCATTTGCGAAGAATGTGCATCCTGCTGCTTTTGGGTGTAGAGTTCTATAGATGTTTGTTAGGTCCATCTGTTCTAGTGTGTTGTTCAGTGCCTCTGTGTCTTTACTTATTCTCTGTCTGGTTGATCTGTCATTTGGAGTGAGTGGTGTGTTTAAGTCTCCTAAAATGAATGCATTGCTGTCTATTTCCTCCTTTAATTCTGTTAGTATTTGTTTCACATATGCCGGCGCTCCTGTGTTGGGTGCATATATATTTATAATGGTTATATCTTCTTGTTGGACTGACCCCTTTATCATTATGTAATGTCCTTCTTTATCTTTTGCTACTTTCTTTGTTTTGAAGTCTATTTTGTCTGATACAAGTAATGCCACAGCTGCTTTTTTCTCTTTGTTGTTTGCATGAAATATCTTTCCCATCCCTTCACTTTTAGTCTGTGTATATCTTTGGGTTTGTGGTGAGTCTCTTGTAAGCAGCATATAGATGGGTCTTGCTTTTTTATCCATTCTGTTACTCTGTGTCTTTTGATTGGTGCATTCAGTCCATTTACATTTAGGGAGATTATCGATGGATTTGTACTTACTGCCATTGCTGGCTTTAGATTCGTGGTTACCAAAGTTTCAAGGGTTGTTTCTTTACTATCTAACAATCTAACTTAACTTTCTTGTTAAGTTATTGTAAACACCATCTGATGTTTCTTTATTTCTCTCCCTTTGTATTCTTTCTCCTCCATTCTTCATATACTAGGTGTTGTATTCTTTGCCTTTAGTTAGTGTTTGGATGGTCTGCTTTCTTTGCTATGATTTTATTTTCTCTGGTGACATCTTGTTAGCCTTAGGGGGGCTTCCCTCTAGAGAAGTCTGTTTAAGATATCCTGTAGTGGTGGTTTATGAGAGGCAAACTCTCTCAACTTTCGTTTGTCTGGAAATTGTTTAATCCCTCCATCATATTTAAATGATAGTCATGCTGGATACAATATTCTTGGTTCGAGGCCCTTCTGTTTCATTACGTTAGATATATCATGCCATTCTCTTCTCGCCTGTAAGGTTTCTGTTGAGGTCTGATGATAGTCTGATGGGTTTTCCTTTGTAGGTGATCTTTTTTCTCTCTCTCTCTGCCTTTAATACTCTGTCTTTATCTTTGATCTTTGCCATTTTAATTATTATGTGTCTTGGTGTTGTGTTTGTTGGGTCCCTTTTGTTGGGAGATCTGTGGGCTTCCGTGGACTGCGAGACTATTTCCTTCCTCAGTGTGGGAAAGTTTTCAGCAATTATTTCTTCAAAGACACTTTGTATCCCTTTTTCTCTCTCTTCTTCCTCCAGTACTTCTATAATGCGATTATTGTTCCATTTGGATTGGTCACACAGTCCTCTTAATATTCTTTCATTCCTAGAGATCCCTTTATCTCTCTGCCTCAGCTTCTCTGTATTCCTGTTCTCTGATTTCTATTCCATTAACAGTCTCTAGCATCTCATCCATTCTGCTGTTAAGCCCATTGATCGCTTGTCTGATTTCTGCATTGTCTTTCCTCACTTCCCTCACTTCCTCCCTTAGCTCTTGCACATTTCTCTGTAGATCCATCAGCATGGTTATGACTTTTATTCTGAATTCTTTTTCAGGAAGACTGTTCATTTCCATCCTTTCAGGCTCCTTCTCTGGGGTTGTCTGGTTGATCTTAGTCTTGACCATATTCCTCTGTCTTTTCATGGGTATAGAAGTGGTCGCTGGTAGTTTCCACATATATCAGCTGGGCTCTTTAAGACTTTAAAAAGAAAAAAAAAGAGAGAGAAAGAAAGAAAAAAAAAAAGAAAAGAAAGAAAGAGAAGAAAAAACAAAAAACAAAACAAAAAGAAAACAAACAAAAAACGCCCACCAGGAGTAGATTCTGTGGGGATGCTGTAAGTGGCGCTGTTGCTCCACTATTACGCAGCTGTTGCCGCACCACTCTGCAGGGCCCTTTATAGCTTTGCCTTGCCGGGTGCCGTGTCCTCTCAGGTGCAGCTGCACACTGTGTGCTTTCCCGTGTATTCTGGTCTCTCTTTTAGGAATAGTTGTATTTGCTGTATTTTCATAGATATATATAGTTTCAGGAGGAGCTTTCTGCCGCCCTGGTCACGCCGCCATCTTCCCGGAAGTCAAACTGCAGTCCAGCACGCTGTCTCTCTCCTCTGCTCCTGAGGAAGCAAGCCTAATGGTGTTCTTGATAAACAGCACAAATAGATGGAGAATGAATTTTCGCTTTACTAATTGCTAACAACCATATAATTTTATTATATACTCATGAAATGATGACAGTAACAAGGTGTAAAGAGAACAGGATATTTCAATTATGGTGAAGACAAAATCAGATGCGTTTGGATATGATATTTTGCTTCTTGGATAACTCTTCCCCTCCTAAGTCCCTGTTTGTTTCTCTAGTTCTCAAAGCTATTCAGTGGCAATTTTTTCTGCCTAGCAGTCTTTCCCTTTCACATCCTAGGGGAAAGGGGCCCTGTCACTGTATGTAAAATGAGTCTCTGCTTTGAACACAGTAGTGATCTAGATACAAGGTGTTTGTGTCATAAAGCTTAATTGTGGTAACATTTTCCCTGTTTTCTTTGATGCTATTTTAATAAAAGCATTACATGTGCAATTGAATACTATTTAGAATGAAGAATCATGTAACAAAGGAAATAAAATCATTCACAATCAGGTGTGCTCATTTTTAAAACAAAAAAAAAGAGTTTAGTTCCAGATTTAGGTGCACTAAGTGAAGAAAGAAGCAACACTCTCAGTCTGATGAATTGTAGCCTGAGCTCTGAATGGTAACCGAAGTAAAAGACAATAAGAGACATCAATCAGTGAAAGAAAAACTATCCATAGACAAGATCAACATCCAGTTTCATTAAGAATCAAAGCTATTTTAATTTGTGCTTTTTAATCAGAAATAGGGATACCCCCATCATGATTAAAACACATGAAAGAGACTAAAATAGTATAAACATAACCAGAGTTGAGAGCAAATCAATTATATTTTAAAAAGCAACATAACTATTCCACTTATAAATAGAAAAAACATTGTCCATTAAAATAAAAATGTAATTTATTAAAAATATAATTCCTTGTACAACGCCCTTCAGGTTAAAAAGCTAAATTTATTCCTGAGATTAGCCCTTTATTATACTTAAGAGGCAATTATTGACGTTACTTATTATTTGTGATTTTTTCCCCCATTTTAGTAATGAAGAAAATGAGGTTCAGTCAGTCACCCAAGTCATACAAGTCACTCTCACTCTCCTATGTGGTGTATAATGTTGCACCTTAGCTCAAATTCCAATATTTCCTAGGAATAGCTCAAATTAGTATAATTGAATGTTACTCAATTTTTGTAATCCAAGAATATTTTCTTAATGTAAATTGTAGGAAGAACACAAGAGCTTAGAAAGAGCTACATTGATAAAATAGAAAAGAAAACCATGAGTTGGGACTAACTGGTCCTCCATCACTGTGACGCTGTTCTGAAGCCTCTCAACAGAACTCCAAGAATGGTTTAAGAACTATTCATATAATTTTATGTGTTGTTGTTATTTATGTTTTAAGTGAGAGAAAAAATATACAAATGGAAAATGGTCACATATTAAAAAAAAAATAGAGCTGTGATCCACAATATGCAACAACAGCCTGGAAACCAAGCCATTATCTATAGTAACCAGCCCTGAAAGCCAGCCTACTATCTATAAGTCATACTTATGGGAAGTCAGACCACTATCTCTGGTAACCAGCTCAGGATGCCAAACAATAACTCCTGGACCAGTCAGCCTCCAAATGGCCAGGACTTGATTACTAACTGACAGCTTCCCTAGTTTTTGTCACTGTCTGCAACTTAAGACCAACTGGAGAAAGCCAATTACATAGCCTGCCCCCAACTTTGCAGTGCCAGCAGCTCCCAAGGGCATGCCTGAAGCCACCCCTTCTTTCCACAAGAAAGCTTTCCCACTCCTCTTACTGACTTGAGTATCAGCTAAAAATCAAGTGATAAGAGGCAGACACTCTGGCTATTATTACAAGCTTTGAATAAATAAGGCTTTGCTTTTCTTTTTTGGGTGGTCTTTTAAAAAATTTCCACACAAGAAAAGCTGTATTATTTTTTATTAAAAATGATACATAATCATTATTAGAAAGCTCAAGCAATACGGAGGGAAAAAATAATCTTGTTAACCAGAAATAACCATCTCCATTAAGTGAACATAATAGCACATATTTCTTTGTGTCTAAGATAGGTAGACAAGTAGTTACATTGATGAAAGAATGGAGGGGTAAGATAGATGGATGGAAATGGTTTTTGTAAAATGGCATCCTGGAATACATTCTATTTTAAATTGAATGTACTAAATTATTTGTCCTGTAACAAATGAAAAATAAACAGAAATGAGTTGAGCATCTAATAACTATTTCTTCCCAAAACACATATTAGTTCCTAAAAATTAGGTGAAAATACTGTGAAAAAGTAAGATGGGCCAGTCACATTTTTTAACTCTGGGTTTCAAGTTTAAACTGTACTTTCATATAAAAAAACAGGAAACATTAGGATTTACATGTCTCCCTTCTCCATTTTCCCTCACATCATTGTATTGATTATTTATACTAGTATATGTATTTTGCCAAAATTGGTAATATTTAACATTATTTTCTGTAAAAAGATTAGTGGGTGACTTTTATCGAAATCTATAGATTCCAACACTGTTCTAATCACACCTGCCTGCCTGCCTTCTGTTGGCCTTTATGATTCACTCCCACACCCCCGACTTGCTTTTTTCTCTTTCTCCCTTTTCTCCCTCCCTCCCCCTCCCTCCTTCCTCCCTTCCTCCCCCTCCCTCCCTCCTCCCTTCCTCCCCTTCCTCCCCCTCCCTTCCTCCCCTTCCTCTCCCTCCCTCCCCCTCCCTTTCTCCCCCTCCCTCACCCCTCCCTTTCTCCCCTTCCTCCCCCTCCCTTCCTCCTCTCCCTCCCCACTCCCCTCCTCCCCCTCCCTTCCCCCTCCCTCCCTCCTCCCATCCTCCCTGCTCCTTCCTCCATCCTCCCGCTCCCCTTCCCCCTCCCTCCCTTCTCCCTTCCTCCCCCTCCCTTCCCCCTCCCTTCCTCCCCCTCCCTTCCCCCTCCCTTGCTCCCCCTCCCTCCTCCTCCCAACTCCCTCCTCCCCTCCCTTCCCCCTCCATCCTCCCTGCTCCCTTCCTCCCTTCCTCCACCCTCCCCTTCCCCCTCCTTCCTCCTCACTTCCCCTCCCATCCTCCCGCTCCTTCCCCTCCCAGTGTCCACTGCTCCCTTCCACCTCCCTCCCTCCCCTCCCTCCACTCCTCCCATCCTCCCTGCTCCCTTCCTGCTCCTTTCCTCCTTCCCTCCTCCCTCCTCCCTTCCTCCCTCTCCTTCCTTCCTCCCTTCCTCCCTCTCCCTTCCCCCCCTTCCCCCTCCCTTTCTCCCCCTCCCTCTCTCCTTCCTCCCTTCCTCCCCCCTCCCTTCCCCCCTCCCTCCCTCCCTTCCTTCTCCTCTCTCTCCTCCCTTCCTCCCTCCCTGCCTTCCTGCCTTTGTTTTGTGCCTTAGAGCAGGAGCAGAGGCAGGGGAGGGGGAGGAGCTCAGCAGCTCCTGGACAGTGACAAAACACTAAAGCACATAGGATTTTTCTCTCTTCTAAGACACTGTTGAACATCCTGTACTGTTTGTTTCACTTGGTTGGAGAAATAGCCTATTTTTCTTATAGAAAACACGAAGGGTTCTGTTCATTCACACAATTCAAACTGTAGCTGTAGAAGATCGGGTCCCTCCTGGGTTTTCTTGCTACCGCTCACCATCATCCTCTAGTGTGGCACTTACTCTTAAGAATTTGCTTTGACTGTTTCTCCTGCATTCCTACTTATTCCTTTGGTCCACCTCCCTGAAGATTAAAGATGCTGATGAAACCCTCACGGTTTGGAGTGCTCCTCTTCTCTCCCCAAGTGCTCCCAGGGGCGACAATGGGAGTACATGTTAGAATCTTCCACATGTCATAGTAAAGTTTTATACTTTCCTTGGGCTGCTGCTTTTTAAGTTGATTGCATTTGCCACTTTGAACATTTTTGCAGTTTCTCTCTGCTTTTTGCTATTTTATGTGCATTTTTTCAGGTATAGGAAAGGAGCATTTGTAACCATAAGCACCAGGAGTGCCAAATCGGAGCAGCATATAAATTCTTTGGGGCAGCAGAGTCAGGAGTTGCCCTGACCTTTGAGTCAGGAGTAGAGGACCCCTTGAGAGGTGCCGAAGCTTTGGAAGAGATTTTCAAATGCCTTTGTATTCCAAAAATTGTGTGCAGGCTGAATAAAAATAGTACTTACATACTACTGTATTTCACATTAATTCAGGTGCTGTTTTATGGTGAATAACATAGAAGGATATTTAAATGCATTACTGAATTCTTTATAGCTCTTTGTCATTATCTATTTAGGTGAGGCAACATAGCAGTACCAAAAGGCTGTCGACAGAAAGCCATGTCACCCTGTAACCTTGAGAAAATTATTTAACTACCATGACCCTCACTATAAAATCAGTTGATAATCGTGTCTACCTCACAAAGTCATTATAAGAGCTAAATGAAATAATACATGCAAACCATTTGCCACAGTGCCTGACCCCTAATAAGCACGCAGGGTTAGTAACTACATTTGCAATCAAGGGATCCTGTCATAGGAGGATCTCATGATTGGTTAGAAGAGGATCTCCTCATTTTAATGTTGGGAATCACAGTGGGGCCAGATAAGCTTCTTGACTCTTTGGACGTGATTTATCTGCCTCCATTAGGTTAAATTACATAAGTAGTTCAGCTGAAAGAAAATGTTTTGAGCTTGCCTAAGAAGAAACAAGTGTAACATTGCAGCATTCATTCAGATGCATGAGGTGTCCCAGCTTGATTTTCACTAGAAGCAGACACTGACAAAATCAGCATGAGGAAGTTTATTTGGAGGGCTCTCCGGATCAACACTTGCAGAAGGAAAGGGAAAAAATCAGGATTGGGGCAGAGGGGGAAGATGTGTGTTCATCCAGTTTCAAGGAAGGCCATGGATGACCCCCACAGGGATTATATGTCTGTATACACATGTGTGTGTCTTTGCACACATATATATTCAGATCTTTTGGGTGAGCAAGTTTGGTTTTACATATTCATGTAAGAGTGGCATATTTTTTCCAGGATCAGTGCCAGGAACCCTAGGAAACAAAGAATAAGAAGCATGCCAGTCCTCAGAGAGCTAAGAGGAGATAAAACACATGCAGTAATTATTTAAAGCAGACTACTTTTAAAGAGTTAAGTGGGCTGATACAGACATAACAGCATAGACAGGAGAGCAGAGTATTCAGAAGCACAGAATATCCAGCCAGGCTGCTTGGGTTCAGGTCCGAGTTCTGCTACCTCCTAGTTCTGTGACATAAGGCAAGGTGCTCGACTTTTCAGCACCTCACTTTACTCATCTGTAAAATGGGTTTAATAGTACAACTACCACAGGGTTATTATGAGGGGTACATTAGTTAACATATGGGTATGAATACTGTCCATGATCCGGTGCAAAAATCATGATTTTTTTCTTTTAAAAAAATCATATAACGTACTCAGACCTCCTCCCTCCCTGATTAAAAATTCATGCTTGTGTAGGGAGCCGAGGGTTATAGAAGAATCATAATGTTTGAAGAATATTGGACCGTGGCCTTTTGTTCTGCAGTGCGCACTGGTCATCACTGTTATGAGCACTTGCTCCTTGTGAGGCCAAGAGCTGCACCTGTAGTCGCTGGCCTCAGGGACACCTGACAGTCATTCTCATCTGGGACCTCCACCTCCCTGGTTGTAGAATGTAGGGCAGTACATCGCTCACCATTGCTTCTGAACTCACCAGCCTTCTACTCCCCCATCTCTGGAAAAGCTCTTTCCCTTTCTGCTCCAAGGGCAAATTTATGACCTTTCCCAACTCTGAAATCCTCCTCAGATAATCTACTTCCATATTCTCATATGACCCTAGACTCTTTGCAAAGAGTTTGGAAATGATCTTTTGGATAGGCTTGTGTTTTTTTTCCAGTTTCTGGGAAAAGCAAAGACAAAAGCCTTGCTACGTTCTTTCGACGAAGAGGTGTAAATTATTTATAGCAGTGAGAATAAAATCTAAATTAATATTCCAATACATTACTCCACCACACAGAGATTGCTCTATGTTAAATAGGGTTTATTTCTTCCTATCTGACTTTCAGTTCAAGCTATTATAAAACCCGTTGCCTGTGCTGGTTTGAAATGAGTTTCAATATTTGTAGAATTCAAAAGTAGTTACTCCAGCAATCTGTTGCTAAAACAAGGGTGAAATATCAAGAGGAACCTTTTTTTTTCATCCTTCCTCATGTATCTGATTGCTAAATTGTCCACAGATGGTTCAGATCACAAGGTTTCAATTTTTTATTGAAAAAGCAAGTGCACTTTTTGAAAGTGTTGCTCCCACACCTGTATCCCATTTTCCAGTCATGTTCTCTGGTGTATTAAGGTGTTCTGATAAGCTTCTGTCAAAATGATACTGTTACATTCCCAGAGACTGGATACTGAGCAGGTACTGGATACTGAATGTGAGCTCAAAGGAGGTATGTGTTTTATTGAGTGTGAGTGATAAGAAGGGTGGGCCTCTGTAAAATAATGGTTTTGAAGAGTTCTAATATCAAATGCAATCTTGGACTCTTTAGATACAACTCAAGTGGAAATAAGTTGGCAAGTGAAGAAATTTAGAAATAGCAAAGAGAGGTATTATTAACAGAAAAGAAATGATGGAATCTTAAATATTTAGCTGTATCTTATGATTGTCACATCAAATACTTTGGTAAGCATGGGAAAAACTATGAAAATAAAATTTGATTATACATATGTTGAAGAATTCCTTTAGAAGGATAATTTTTTAGAAAAATTCTTGCAGTCTCCTGAGGGATATACAGTATAGGTTCCTACGAATCTCTGGTAACAACATTGTCCTCAACCAATCAATATATAACCCTGTTTTATGTGAATTTCTGTGTATAGGTGCCATATTGCCATATTTATTACATATGTGTTATTTATTAACATTTCTTTCATGGCCAACAGCACTGACTCACGTCTGAACAAAGCATATCTAACACACGCATTTTTTCCATAAGGCACATCCCAGCTTTCTCGGACTTAGGAAGATTAGCACTACTCCTGGGGCCTATTTTGAACAGTGATATCACCAACAGAAAGTAAAAAATGTAAATAATGTGACACCAAATAAATTGCAGAAATGACACGTTTACAATATGAGAGCTGAAACAAGAAGGCAGAACTTTGTCTTATTGACATCAGCAGGGAGGATATATTTGTGACTCAAATATATTTTTTACCACACTATGCATATCTGTGAATGTCCATGAAAACAATGTGAGTACTGAGTTTGGGATTACAAATAAATTTTAGTGAGTAGGCGAATTCACAAATATAGACCGTGAACAATGAGGATCCACTGTACTGGAAATAATGCTTATTGGGTGCTCTAAAGGGATAACCTAACCATATTTTTTAGAGGTTGGGTTATTTGAACATTTAAGGCACTTTTGATTGGGTCATAATTATTAAAATCAAAACCTCTGTAATCTTAAAATGAGTGAACAAGGAATTGATATCCTAGCTAAGAAAGAGCATGGGCTTTGGAGTCAGGAAAACTACTATCAGTTTGGGTTAGTCATTTGATTCCTTCAGGCTTCCTCTGTGAACTGGTACAATAATACCTTCATCAGAGGTGACTGTAAGTGTTAAATGAGGTAAGTCTATAAAGTACTTTTCCTATGTACTAGTTATCTATTGCTGCATAAAAATTACCATCAAATTGAGTGGCTTAAAACAATAAATACTTATTATCTACAGTTTCTGTGGGTCAGGGTTCTGGGCCCAGTTTAGCTGATTGACTGGCTTAAATCTCTCATGAGGTTGAAGCCAAACTGTTAGCTGGGACTGAAGTCTCATCTGAAAACCCGACTGGAGAACAATTTGCTCTCAAGCCTACTCAGCTGGACCTGAGCCCTCAGGACTGTTAGGTTGAGTGCCTCATTTCCTTGCTGACTACTGGCCAGAAGCCTTCTTTCCTCAGTTTCTCTTCACGTGGGCCTCTCCACAGGGCTACCTGGCAGTGTGGCTGTTGGTCTTCTCCAGAGTGAGCAGATCAAGAAAGACAGAGGAAATCCAGGACAGAAAACCCTGTCTTTTCATAACATAATATCAGAAGTGACCTCCTACACTTGTGCCAGATTTGTTTCATTAGATGCTGGTCAGTAAATTCACTCAACAGAAGGGGATTACAGAAGGGTGTGAGGCCCAAGGAGTTGGGGTTGCTGAGGGTTGTCTTAGAGGCTCTGTACCTTAGCTCCAGGCCAAGTGCCAAGTTCTCATGGACATTAGCTGTACTAATAGTTCACTTTCCATGTGGACTGAATCCAGTTGGTTGTTTAACCCTTGATCATGACTATTATAACAGCAACCTGTATATGGATCTTTTTATGTGCCAAGCAGTATTCCAAGTGTTTTTATGCATATTAATTAATTTAATCCTTACAAGTTATCATGCTTCTTTTATAGATGAGAAAATAAAGTTACAGAGAAATTAAGTTGCCCAATGTCAGCACAGAGCTATTAGGGTTTGGCTTGTGATTTGAACACAAGACGTTCCAAGGTCTAAGGCTCTAAATGTTATGCTACACTACCTCACAATTAGTGGCCCCCTAACCATTATGAGTTTGGGACCTCTTTATGAATCTGATAAAAGCTATGAATGCTTTTCTAGAAAATATACTATGGCACATTTTCCCTACCATTTTCCAGGGTTTTCAGAAACCCTGAAGTTCACAGACTAGCACCTGATTTAGAACCCTTGTCTATAATTCTCCAACTTGAAAAGAATTCAGTAAAGCCTAGATTCCTACAAAATGTGAGCTGGTGTATGGAGAAGAAGCAGACTGTGAATCAGTAGAATTAAGTTTGGATTCCAGCTCAATAGGCAAGTCATTTAACTTGAGGCCACATGTATTTTTTTTTAAATCTATAAAATGGACATAATAATCCTTTTTCCATGTAAGAACTAACATACCGTGAGGGCAAAAACTCACATATATTGCTTTGTGCTAGGCACTGAGCCAAGTGTTTTTCTTGTAGTATCTCACTTAATACTTACGCATCTTTCAATTTCCCCCGTGTGACAGACATCATTATAATCCTGCATAAGATGAGGAAACTGAAGCCCAAAGAATGAAGGTAGATTTTTTAAGGTCACATAGTAAGGGGCAGAGCCAGAATTTGAACAAAGACAATCTGATTGTGAAGTCTATATTCTTAAAAGTTATACACCATTACCCCCTAGTGTACTATAAAAATAGAGTAAACAGGAATATATAAAACCACTATCAATGGCAAGTGCTAAAACATTCCAGATATATAGTTGAAAGAGAAATGGAATTGATTTGCATCCCCGTCACATAACTTCACAGCTGTGTGACTCTGAACGAGACTTTTAATCTCTCTGGGCCTCTGCTTCCTCAAGTGTAAACAACAGAAAAATCATACATCTCCTCCCTTCCTTAAATGAGATACCTACAGGAAGGCATTTATTTAGTAAACAATGTAAATCATTAAATTAATATAGGTTCTTCTTTAATTTGTATTTCATTTGTATTTCATCTAGTTCAATTGAGTCCTTAAAATGGATAAGTGGTATTTTCAATGAAACAAGACCTTGAGTTTCTTTCATAAAAGAACAATCTCCAAAAAAGTAACCTGCTACATTTGCTGATGTCTCAAATATATATTTTTAACCAGGTATCACTTGGCTTATCATCTGAACACACTGACCCACCTGAAGTTTAATTCTTCAATAATTGTTTTGGCTTCCTCCATGAAATTTTCTGTATTTTCCATCACAGAGAACACTTTTTAATCCTAACTTTTCATTAAAAGACACTAAATAGTTAAATGTCAAATAACTTAAGAGCTGGATTCCAGTTTGATAAATGATGCAGTTTCACTATATATGCATAAAAAAGGCATCATGGTAGCAATGAATTATCTGAAAAAGAAATTAAGAAAACATTGCCATTTATAATAGCAACAAAAAGAATGAAATACTTAGGAATAACTTTAACCAAGGAGATGAAAGATCTATATACTGATAACTATAAAACCTTGACAAGAGGAATTGAAGAAGACACAAATTAATGGAAAGATAGCCCATGTTTGTGGGCTGGAAGAGTTAGTAATGTTAAACATCCAAATACCCCAAATAATCTACAGATTCAATACAATCCCTATCAAAATTCCATTTTTTACAGAAATGGAAAAAAAATATCAAAATTTGTATGGACCCATAAAAGACCCAAAATATGTAAAGCAATCTTGAGCAAGAAGAGCAATGCTGGATATCGTACTTTCTGATTTCAAACTATATTACAAAGCTATAGTAATAAAAATAGTGAGGTACCGACATGAAAACAGACACATAGATCAATGGACAAAATAGAGAACTGAGGAATAAGCCCACACATATATGATCAACTAATTTTTGACAAGGGTACCAAGAATACACAATAGAGAAAGGATAGTCTTTTCAATAAATAGTGCTGGGAAAAGTAGATAGCCATACAAAATGAAAGAAATTGGACCGTTGTCTTGCATTAATCACAAAAATCAACTCAATGTGGATTAAAGACTTAAATGTTACTGAAACCATAAAACCCCTAAAAGAAAACATAGTGGAAAATTCAACTTTGGTGAACACTATGATTTTTGAAATGTCACCAAAAGCACAGGGGACAAAGGCAAAAATAAACAAGTAGGACATCAAACCAAAAAGTTTCTGCATGGCAAAGGAAACAGAGGGAGGGAGAGAGAGAGAGAGAGAGAGAGAGAGAAAGAAAAATAAAGGAGGGAGGAAAGGAAGAAGGGAGGAAGAAAAGAAAAGGCAACCTATGGAATGGGAGAAAATATTTGCAAATCATATATCTGGGTTAGGGTTAATATTCAAGGTATGTAAAGAACTCATACAGCTCAGTAGCAGAAAAAGAAAAATCAGAAAAATATCAGGCAAAGAATCTAAATAAACATTTTTCATAGAAGACATACAAAGGGTCAACAGGTTCACGAAAAGGTGCTCAACATCACTAATCATCAGGGAAATGCAAATCAAAACCACAGTGAGACATCACCTCATACCTGTTAGGGTGTCTATTACCAAAAAGACAAGAGGTAACAAATGCTGGTGAAGATGTGGAGAAAAGGGGACCCTTGTTGTTAGGAATGTAAGTTGACACAGCCACTATGGAAAACAGTATGGAGGTTCCTCAAAAAATTAAAAATAGAAATACAATATGATCCAGCAATTCCACTTCTGGGTGTATATCCAAAGGAACTGAAATCACTATCTCAAAGAGCTTTCAGTGCTCCAATGTTCGCTGCAGCATTATTCATAATAGCCAAGGTATGGAAACCACCTGAGTATCCACTGATGGATGAGTAAAGAAAATGTGATTTACACACACAGACATATGCACACATAATGGAATATTATTGAGTTATTCAGCTACAGAAAACAAGGAATAAAGAAATACTGCCATTTATGGCAACATGGATGAACCTGGAGGGCATTAAGTGAAATAAACCAGAAAGACAAATAATGCATGGTATATCACATGCGTGTGGAATCCAAAAAAATATAATTTGAACTCAAACAGAGAATGGTGGTTTCCAGGGACTAGGGAATGAAAAAAATGGAGAGATATAGGTCAAAGGATATACATAATTTATAAGATGATCTAACGTACAGCATGGTGACTATAGCTAATATGGCATTGTATACTTGAAGTTGGCTAAAAGAGTGGTCTTCAGGGTTCTCATTTAGAAAAAGTAACTATTTGATGTGACAGGTGTTAATTAACTTGATTGTGGGAATCATTTCCCAATGTACATGTGTATCAAATCATCACATTGCACACTTTAAGTATGTTACAATTTTATTTGTCCATTATATCACAAGATGGGGAGAAAAGAAGGCATCACACATAGTGTTCAGAGGGTTGACTATGGACTCAGGCTCCCTATGTTCAAATCCCAACCTTACCTCATGTAAGCTTGTGACCCTAAGCAAGTTGCCCAACTGCCTCATACCTATAAAATCCTTATAAATCTATAAAATGGAGGTAATAATAGTACTAGGAGTGTGGTATGGGTTAAGTGAGGTTTGTACACAACATATTTAGAAGAGTGTTTGGCATGTATTAAACATCAATTAATGTGAGTTGTTACTAAATTTGAAGGACTTGCAGTCTCTTCTCTTTCCTATATCTCATTTTAATACTATGAAGTAGAAACACTATTACATTTTATTTCGATCTGGATTGTAATACTTCTCCACCATTGCTTGGGGAATGTTTTAAACTCTGTAGGTACTATGGATCTACAAAGGATAACTGTTGTTCCACTTTTAAAAGGGGAAGATAATTACTATGTGATCTTTTTTCAGAAGATTAGTCAACAAAGTTTTTTTTTCCTTTGTTTTTTAGCCCACCCACGGAGTTGCAAGCTACTGTGGGATGGTTTAAATGATTTAGGAAATTCGATTTTGGACTGAAGTGGAATGTTTTTCTCTGTATCAGAATTTTTATAACTGCAATATCAGAGCAGGAGAATATCACTTTTCATGTGGAAAAGAAATCCTTTCATAAGAAACACACGGTATTTTACAAAGCGTAAGTAAGGAAGCAATCTATTTTACACTGCCTCTCCTCTTAAGAAAAATAAAAGTGTATTTGTCTTTGCATATTATGTCCATGACTGCCCTCAGCTTTATTAGAAGCTCAAAGGTATACAAGGCATCTACCAGGTCAGCATCTCACCAGGTGCATTTCTATTTTTGTTTCCTGATAGGAAACAACAAAGCTTACAGGCTGTTTGGGACTGGAATTTTTCCCCTTGTCACCACGAAGGACTAACTGAGCCCTCCCAGTGCCAAGCCCCCTGCCTAAGGGCTCTGACAGAGACTGGCTGAATGGAAAAAAATTAAGTTGAGTTTTTAAGATAAATAAATATCTGTTAGTGAACGACCATGACTAAGAATCTTGTCCTTAGCAGGACTCATTTAATTAGAGGAACAGAATATCATGGGCTCACTTTGAGCATCATAAAATCTTTTCCAAAGCAAACCCCACCAACATCTGAAATTTAAAATCAAGCAAAAAAGGATGCTTACTTTTTTCACTAGTTGAGCACAAATAGAATGTGAGTCTTGTTTAGCAAGATTTCCTGATCAGTTTTGCCAGACTCTGGTCCCCAAAGAATGGACAGGGTTCTTTGCTTATCAGGATATATATTGGGGGGAAAATGCAGAAGGTAGTGGGGGAAGCATTGTAACATCCTGAACGCAGAATGCATCCAGCTTATTGCGAAATGAAATCAAAACAGGACAAGTCCACTTATGCCTGAGTGAGGTGTGAAACCTCGCGGTGCTGGGAACCAAGGTGCCTGTCGTGCATCTGTCATGGGTCAGAAGACCCCACTGCAGAGATTAAGGGCAGAAGTTCAAGCCACAACTTGGGTGAAAGGTACAGCTGGGTCTTAGAGCTCAGTAATGCCGGTGACAACAGACACCCAAGTCAGCAAGGATGGGGAGGGGAGACTGAAAAATTTCCTGGGTAGAATTATTGCTTTGGTCCATTAATATAAACAATACACCAAAGCATCCGTGGATACTGGGAGAGCCTTAGTTCCCTCTTTTTAGGATGGTAGGTAAGTCCCCTACGATCTAGATAGTCTCCTAAGAGAAAGGGGGAGAGGAGGAACCATAAATCTGCTAGCCAAAAGAAAATGAGTTACAGTTGGAAATGTTTAAGTTCTGTTTAACAGGGAAGATTAAGTTTTTGCCTCCTAAGCACAAGAGGCAAATGTAATTACGTTTGTACATCTGAATTTGGTGCATTAGGCTTTGTCACAGAGGGTGAGAAAAAAAAAGAGGCATGCTCAACTCGGCGTGCAGAAAACCAAATGGCATAGAAAAATTAATACATTTTAGATTCTCAGAGACAAAAGTCCTCTCAATTGCATTCTTGTGTCTCTCCTTACTCTGGGAGAGGAATGGAAAAACAGTTTACTAGGGCCAGTTACATTTGGAAGCCCTGATTAAAGTTTGGCAAGGCCTGGAGCTGACTGCCCATTTTCATGGTTTCAGCCCAGTTCAATATATCGATTGCACCTTTCAAGTTTAAAAGATTTGTAGTAAACGACTGGCTTTATTTCAAAATCTTCACAGATACCAATGGTTGCATGGAGATTGGCAATGACTTAGGAAAACGGTACATCTGAGTTTTTAAAGCCTCGAAGTCCTTTGATGTTTGCCTGCATTTTCCTTTTTGTTACCCCCGTAGCCAGCTGCCAAGGCTACAACTGAAATGAAACCAGTACGGTTCCCAGAAATGAGGTCCGCTGTGTTTTCCCTGGCAAGTGAGAGTTACATTGTGTGAGGCCAAATGTTGAATGCATCTGAAGATTGATTGACTCAAATAATTGCTTTTTTAATACATTACAGTATAGGTCAATTGATAAAAACAAGTTTGTGGTTTTTTTTTCCTGTTTGGGGACAAATACCAAGTGTAAGAAAAAAAAAGGAAGAAGAATTAGGATATAGAATGAGAATAATATGGTGAGGTTAATTTCCGTTGTGGTTTGATAATCTAGACATGAAAGAGAAGTCCTATATTTAAAATACAGAAAGAGCAGGTAAACCAGTGTGTCAAATACCAAGTTGGGAAACTAGCAGATTATAGTAGATAGAGCCTAGAATGGGAGGCCAGGCCAGGTCACCATGTGTTAATTAAGTAGACCAATATTGCTTTAACATTTGCCATATACCAGACACTGTTGAAGACACTGGAAAATAAAAAAAGTTGCTGCTGTTATGGTAAGAAACAGACAAGAAAGCTATATACACATAAACAAATGGGATAATATGATCATTACTGGTGGTGTTGGGTGAGGGGCCTCTTGAATAGCTACGTCTTACAGTTTCCCCTTATCCCAATGTAAAAGTCACCTATTCTTGCCATGCCAATGGTGGAAAGAGACTCCAGCTCTCTGCTCTGCGATCCTGCTGCCGTCCTCTTCCTACACTGTCCAAATGGGGCAGGAAGGAGGACAGCCATTACACTGTATAAGCAGGTGTCCAAAGGGGAAGGAGATGCCTCTATCCCTTTCTAACAGGCATGCCCAATATCTTCTAATAGTTTTTTTAGAGCACCCTTCCCCATGCCCTGTACACACACACACACACACACACACACACACACACACACACGTTTGGGAGGTGAGCATGCGTACCTGTCACCTCTCTAATGGACACACACATCTGTTTGGGAAGTGAGGGTGCATACCTGTCACCTCTCTCATGGACAGTTAAGGGGAAAGCCTCAGCTTTTTCCTCTACATAGATTTCTTATGATCTTGTGCCCTGAAATTCTTCTCTTCTTATATAGTCTGGGAGGTACCAGGCAGTGTAGGGGTGGTGATGCCTCAGGTGGATAATGGGGGTATCACAGCCAGTCAGGCTGTTTCCTAATAAAACTCGAAGTGGGTATGTGGCCTGCTACTGCTTTGCATCACTTTAGAAGGATTCTTATAATCTAGTTTCAGAAATTTATGTCTGATAATTCATTTAGGAGCAACAGAAAAAATTCCACTTATCATCCTATTTCAAATTATTTATGGAAAGGAGTTATCTACCTTACATACCTTTCTCAAGGAGTAAAATAAAATGACAGGTGAAAAGCACTTAGGGAAATTCTACTGAAAACACATGTAACAATACCAAAAGAGCCTAGCTGTGGATACGAATAGCAGCTTTCTCCTGTGAACTGGACTGAGGTTGCCGAGCCAAGGGATTGCAAAGGCCCTTTTGAACTGATCGCTCTAAGTGTAGAGCGTATTAGACTTAGTTTTCACAAACTGTTGCAGATGAATCTTCAAACCAAGGGTCTGATGGTAATAAGATAAAAATAAAATTAACCACCATGTAAATAATAATCTCTAATATCTTGAATTTAAATGGTATTTTGAAATTTTACCAAATTATATTTATTACCTATTTTGATTTTCACAATAGGCCTACCATGATGGTTAGAAAATGACCATAGTCACCCTGACCTTGCCATTGAGCAGAGTAAGAATCATCTCATTTGAGATCAGTAGGGGCCTTAGATAGTCACCTGAGAGAGTGTGTTAGCTGCAGGTCTTCCACCTGTACCCTGCCACACAGCCAGCCACCAGCTTCACTTCCACCAGACTGCAGCAATATCCTGTTAGGTGAAGATCAGATTCAAAATTTAGAACTTACAGCAAAAATTGAGTGAAGTTAAAATGACTTTGAAAAATTACCAATAATCACCAGCAAGATCTGGCTGCTTTGAGCCTTAAAAACAACTAACTTTTTAAATAATGTATTATTTTTTCATATATCCAATTCCAGTAAATTAATGTATGGATGCAGCCTTACTGAATTCCTGTAATAATGTTTGAAACCAACACCATTACCATTTATTTTACAGAGAAAATGTCTAATGACCTATAAGCTCCCTTAATTTCTCCTCTAGGATTGTTATTCTCTGCATAAACAGAACCTCCAAGACTCCAAATTTCAGAGATATCCTAAGGGGTCTAGGATTCAGTGCTGTGGTCATCAAACAGAACCATTATTATAAAGAACTAATGACTCCATTGTCTTAGTTTTGTTGCTAAACAATTCTTCGCAGCACAGTTTTCTCTCCCCTTGTGTTTGGACTTGAGCTCACCCCTCGTACTTTCTGGGAACTATCCCAGATCTTTGAACATATATAGTGAAAGCAGAGGATTCACATATTGATTCTTTGCTGTTACAAATTTAATGGTAGGAAATCTTCCACGTGGCTTACCCTCAGGACCCAGTATTTTTTGATTAGGGCAGCTAGAAACAACAATTGTGAGTCAAAGAAGATCCACAAATCCCACTTCATAGCAAGGAATTAGAAGAAATAGATGTTCAGGAATTTTACTTTTTGATGCTTCTAATTTTCCCTAATATTCTATTATGTTCGACATTTTGCACCATAAACTATATCATGGTAACTTATGGAAACTCTTAGTTCAAAAAGACATTTCTAATGGATGATTGAGAGCTTAGAAGCCAAGCCTGTTTCTGACAAATCCCAGGCTATTTCTAAAGCAATTTTCAATAAAATGAAGAAATCAAACAACAAGAAGAGTAATAAAATCAATTAAGGATTTTAATTTTGGAGTTTAATTCTATTTTTAACACATTTCAAATGGAATGATGTGATGGTTAGGGTATATTTGCAAAAAGCACTGGCTGAAAAACCCCTAAGTTCTGCCACTTATTGGCAGAAGGACTTTGGTAATTCACTTAAACTTTCCAAACTTCAATTTCTTGCTTCTCCATTTCTGCCTCCTTTCAAAGAAATGGCGCAAACGATCTAGTGGGAAATGATATTTTCCCTTCCTTTTCCCTTTCACTGTAAGGTAGTAAGCCTGCTTTGTAATTTCTTGCCTTGAGAACATTTGTAATGTATTCTGCAGAAAGCAGAAGCTGGAACGTGATCTTTCTGTTCTGTTAAACTTCATGTTTAATAATATTAAAGCCACGAGGGATTATGTCAGTGTCCTGAAATGGGGAGCGGATGTATGGGTCAGAAATAAGATAAGCAAGGAGGGGCCTCTGAGAAGTTGGGAGGGCGGGAGTGGGTCTGCCTCCTGAGAAGAGAGGGCACTCATGCCCAGGGGTTTGGATTCCCGTGGGGTGATGGCAAGCCCTCAGAGGGTGATGACTGCTGCCTCCTAGGCCTCCAAGGCTTGCTTAAGAGCCACGGGCTCCACGGCTCACTGGAAAGCCACAGAGTGAGTTCTCCTGAGCTGATCACAGGAACTGGCAATGTTGATGGGTGTGTGACTGGGCGCCAGTATGCATGGGTGAACGAAGACCAGATGGGCCTCCCCAAAGTCTTACTGCTATTTTGATCTTGGTCTTTTGACAACTCTGAATGGAAGGATGCAGAATGATCTAACAACAGGTTAGATGACCCTTCAACCCATTATACTAGGGAACAGAGTCAATGTTAGTTTGATTGAAAATAAATTTTAATGAGACATTTCTTGCACACTTTATATTATGGGCTGAGAATCTGACAACTTGATATACATTGATTTTGCCTCCTCTTTCCCTCCTTTCCTTCCCTTCCCTTCCTTCCTCCCTTCCTTGGTCTTCCTGCAGTAGATCTAAGACTTAATCGTTGCTGATTTTCTGGGCTGCTTAGCTCAATGGATTAAAGCATGGTGTTGATGGAGCATCGCTCCTGGCTTTATTCACGCATTGTCCAGGAAGCTTTGAACAACAAAAAGGGCTATTCAGCAATCAAGGTCAGCCCCATTACTCTCCATCAGTCACAAATTCCCCAAATAGGAATTGATTGGTGCAGAGAAAATGAAAGTTCCTATGGCCAGAATTCTCACCTGACCTTAGTCGGCTTGCTCTCTGCACATGTGTGGGCAATATGTTATTATGGCCTGTATGTAAAGAGCTCCGCTCAGTGCTCTGGGTTGCACGGCTGCAGGAGAGCAGAGCTGGAGTCCTGGCAGCGCTGAGGACAGGCACTCGAATGACTGTTGGGGCAGGAGGCCTGAGGCAGAGACTAGCTTGCTGCATACAGACTTGCTCTGAAGCGGATGGGTTTCTAGCGCTTGACCTTGCCACTGTGAGAGTAAAGTTGGGTATAAACCCCTTCACCCCAAGAACATTCCATTGTTGTTATTCAGTCTCACTGAATCAAGAGTGAACTAGCCCAGGACTGAAACCCACTGGCAAGATAGTTGGTCAAGGGAATTTTAGAAAATAATTTTATGCATAAGTAACTAAAAGAGGTGTGTTCCCATGAGCATGACTTAGTCCTGCCAGCAGCCAATGTCTATATAGAGACAGCAGCACTCGACATGGTATTCAAGGCAAAACATGGGTCTTAAGTGTCAGAAACGACAGCTTCTTAATTTAGAAGTAATAATGGTGCCTCTCCTCTTTTTTTTTGGGGGGGGGGCAATTAATTTGTTTTTCTTTTATTTTTTTCTTTTTTTTTTAATATAATTTATTTTATTCTCATTAATTTACAATTACATGTGCAATATTACGATTATTAAACTACCCCTTCAGCAGGTCCCCCCCAACAACCCCATTACAGTCACTGTCCATCAGCGTAGTGAGATGCTATAGAATCACTACTTGTCTTCTCTGAGTTGTACTGCCCTCCCCGTGCCCCCCCAACATTACATCTGCTAATCTTAATGCCCCTTTTTCCCTCTTATCCCTCCCTTCCCGCCCATTTTCCCCAGTCCCTTTCCCTTTGGTAACTATTAGTCCGTTCTTGGGTTCTGTGAGTCTGCTGCTGTTTTGTTCCTTCAGTTTTTCTTTGTTCTTATACTCCACATATGAGTGAAATCATTTGATACTTGTCTTTTTCGGCTTGGCTTATTTCACTGAGCATAATACCCTCTAGCTCCATCCATGTTGTTGCAAATGGTAGGATTTGTTTCTTCTTATGGCTGAATAATATTCCATTGTGTATATGTACCACCTCTTCTTTATCCATTCATCTACTGATGGACACTTAGGTTGCTTCCATTTCTTGGCTATTGTAAATAGTGCTGCAATAAACATAGGGGTGCATCTGTCCTTTTCAAATTGGGCTGCTGCATTCTTAGGGTAAATTCCTAGGAGTGGAATTCCTGGGTCAAATGGTATTTCTATTTTGAGTTTTTTGAGGAACCTCCATACTGCTTTCCACAATGGTTGAACTAATTTGCAGTCCCACCAGCAGTGTAGGAGGGTTCCCTTTTCTCCACATCCTCGCCAACATTTGTTGTTGTTTGTGTTTTGGATGTTGGCCATCCTCACTGGTGTGAGGTGATATCTCATTGTGGTTTAATCTGCATTTCTCTGATGATTAGCAATGTGGAGCATCTTTTCATGTGCCTGTTGGCCATCTGAATTTCTTCTTTAGAGAAGTGTCTATGCATGTCCTCTGCCCATTTCTTAATTGGATTATTTGCTTTTTGTTTGTTAAGGTGCGTGAGTTCTTTATATATTTTGGATGTCAACCCCTTATCGGATACGTCATTTATGAATATATTCTCCCATACTGTGGGGATGTCTTTTGTTCTACTGATGGTGTCCTTTGCTGTACAGAAGCTTTTCAGCTTGATATAGTCCCATTTGTTCATTTTTGCTTTTGTTTCCCTTGCCGGAGCCATGTTCATGAAGAAGTTGCTCATGTTTATGTCCAAGGAGGAATTTTTTGCCTATGTTTTTCTAAGAGTTTTATGGTTTCATGACTTACATTCAAGTCTTTGATCCACCTTGAGTTTACCCTTTGTGTATGGGCTGAACAGTAGTCCCGTTTCATTCTCTTACATGTAGCTGTCCAGTTTTTCCAACACCAGCTGCTGAAGAGGCTGTCATCTCCCCATTGTATATCCAAGGCTCCTTTATCAAATATTAATTGACTGTATATGTTTGGGTTAATGTTTGGGTTTTCTATTCTATTCCACTGGTCTGTGGGTCTGTTTGTGTGCCAATACCAAATTGTCTTGATTACTGTGGCTGTGTAGTAGAGCTTGAAGTCAGGGAGTGTAATTTCCCCTGTTTTATTCCTCCTTCTCAGGATTGCTTTGGCTATTCGGGGTCTTTTGTGGTTCCATATGAATTTTAGAATTATTTGTTCCAGTTCAATGAAGAAAGCTGTTGGTAGTTTGATAGGGATTGCATTGA
>JAVSCE010008475.1:0-195732 GCA_032199065.1 Smutsia gigantea
CTTTTTAAACAAAGGTATACAAATGAGGTCACACTTTATCTTCTACAACTTGCACTGTTTTGTTTCAATGATATGACAGATCTTTCTGTCCAGTCATTCTATCAGTGATATGATGTTCCGTATTTCCATTACAGCTGTAAGGCTGTGCCATACAAGAATTTACTTAACCTGTACTCTGTTTAGGGACACATAAAGAATTTCCAGTTAACAAGAAAAATTAAGTACAGCCCAAACTTTTAGTTTGTTTCTTTTTTGTCCTATTATGAAGTGCTACTGAGTATTTCTGTTAAGAATTCTAATTCTATGCCAAAGCTGAGGGGAGGAAATGTAGATCTTGCCAAATCCTAAAAAAGTGAATTTATAATTTCTCTAGTGTTCTTTTCCAAGTTCCTCCATATTAACCATTTACCCTGCTGCATAAAACTGTAAGGTTATAGACCAAATCTGGCTTCACAAAGCAAACAAAAATCAGGTCACCTATATAAAAGACATTACCTTTTACAGGTAAAGTGGGGACTTTTTCTCCTAATGGCTTTCAAATAGGAGTAAATTTATTTTCAGAGTGAGCAGACCTGCTGAGCATCTGCCCCTGAAGTGCGGTCAGGGGGATCTAACTGATATTCACAGCAGGATGCTTAGATGTCTGGTGACTGAAGGGCTGGTAGAGATCAGACAGGGGGTAAATTAAACTTAGGTTCGCAAGTGTTTTACCTGGAGGTGGCTTTGGGTGAAAAGAAAATGTCTCAGGTAAATGTGTGTGTATGTTCCTGAGCCCCCCTGGCCAGCATTTCTTCCACCCGGGACACAACCTTATTGTAGCTACTGGGTGGGACTGAAGACAGGACCATCCTTGCATTGTGTTCTAATCTCAATTAGGGTAATACACCTGGCAAAACCCAAGGGAGATGGCTGCTGGAAACCTCACATCAGCAAGGTCTCACTGCACAGTGAAGGCAAAGCAAAAGGCCGACAAGGAGGTGTGCTGGGGGAGACCCTCACCTGCATAATGCTGTTGAGACGAGGCTGGAGGCTGCTCAGATACTCCTTCTTCACCTCAATCTCCTTGAGGATCTTCTCCTTGTTAGACAGGCATTCTCGGTACTTCTCTGCCAGCCTGTTGAAGGAGGACAAAGCACTGCCACTCAATGCTCCCCAGGGCTATCCTGACACACCTATTCATTGTCAGAATTCATCTAATGACAGCAGTCATGATTAGCTCATGTTTACCTAGCACTTACTATGTGTCAGGCACTTTGGAGAACTCTTTTAAGAATTATTGCATTCATCCTTATAAAAACCTTGGAAAATAGGGATCTTTCTTATCTCTAAAGAAAGAAATGAAGGCTCAGGGAGGCAGGTAACTTGCCCAAGGCCAGCCAGCTATGAGTAAGCACAGAGCTGGACTTTGAATTCATGCCTGTCTGGCTCCAGGGGCTCTGCCCATAACCACTAGAGAATGCCCCTGTGTTATCTCCCGCTTCACTGCTTGCCTCTAGAGGCTAGATCCCAAACTTTCACAAACATGTGAACCTAGCAGCTAATGGACCCAAAAGAGGCCCTCAGCCTGGCTTGAGTAGAGCAAGATGGGGATGGATTCCAGACCAGTGCCATAGGAAAGCAACACTCAGGGCTTAGCCTGTGCCCAGGGCAAGTGGTGTACTGGATAGGGGAGTAACAGGCCAGCTCTAGCTGATAAACAACAGACACTAATTCCCCAATAACCAGACTCAGTGCTTACTAAATCCGTAACATGAACCGAAAGCATAGAATGCATTCTATAACAGAAAAAAGCAAGGAATTACAAACGGCTGCTTCTTCAGCAAAAAACAGCAAATACGCCAACCAAAAGCCCTAGAATTCTTGTACAAATATGAGAGAAAGGTCATCATAATGGAATGGATGCAGCCATGAAAAGTCCAGTATGAAAAAAATAAACTATATTCTTAGAAAGACTTGATTAAGCTACAAACTAGAAACATTCTATTTGCAGTTAACAAAAGCTCTTTAATAGTACAGCACAGTTTTATATGTAAAGGTATTCCTTGAAGCATTATTTATAATAGCAAAAAATGGAAACAACTTAGAAGTCCAATCCAGTAGGGTAATGTTTATGTGAACTACTATTTGTTTATACAAGCAAATGTTGTACAACCTTCTAAAATGTTTGCAAAGCTTTAAAATACCACAGGGATATTCTTATGGGGAAGGAGAAAAGGCAAAAACATAATTAGATTTTATGGTACAAAAAGTGTTTTTAGGTCTCAGGTATTAAAATTTTAAAGGAAAAGTTATCCTGATTTTCTGTTAACAGCCTTGAACAATTCCAACCTCACCCATAATGTGGCTGGTCAAGGTAGAACTGTCAGATGTGAATTAATCACAAAATGGGATTTGGTCTCAGAGACTGCTATGTTGGTTCCAAGTGCTTTGTTGTCTGATTGTAGGTCATGACAAAGCACAGTCTCCCATGGTTAAAGGTCCATATCCACACAGGTTAAAGGAGGAAACATTACCTTTTCCGCTGCTCCAGCTCCCAGTCCAGACGTGCAAGAGTTTGCTGGTGTGGGTCCCCCATGGTGACTTCAGCCTTGCTGATATCTGGAGGAGCCTCCTTATAAAATTCCTCTAAACTGACCAGATCAATTTCTTCATGCTTTGATCTACAGGCAAAAACTAGATGTCAAGCTGCCATTTTCAGGAACCCAAATTGTGGCTTAAGCAGGCCTACAGTTTCGCCGGTGTATGCCCAGTTAGCCATGGCCTACAACTACTCAGGAAGCTGGAATCCAGTCTGGTCAGCAAATGCTCATTAGCAGATGCTTCAGTTTGAAGACAGGTAGTTGGTGACATGCCACAGGCTCCTTATCCAAGCTTTCCAACCTTTTTATCCATGAATTAGCCAAAGACCTGGAAGGGATGCTTATCAAGTTTACAGATGTCTCTAAGCCAAACCAGAGAACTAAGAGCCTAAAGAGTCAAATAAAAAACCCAACAGCCTAAGCCTAGACTGTCAGGTTGACACCAAGAAATATAATTTAACAGAAATAAACATAAGGGTCTGCACTTAAGTTCAAAACACTAACTGCTTAAGTATGGGTTGGGGAAGATCCAGCATGGCATACCCAGATCTGAAGATCTAGAGGCATTAACTGCTGCATGTATAGTGACACATGTATCACAGAAAGGAAATCCAATACTCTTTCCCACATCAACATAGCAGTGTACAGGTTGTGGACAGATGATGCTAATAACAGATGCTACTATGTATTAAGTACCCACTCTATGCCATCCTCACCTCACTTAATTCTTACGGTAACTATGATATAGGGATTTTTTTATCTCCATTTTTCAAATGAGATGAAGGTTTCCATAGTTAAGCAGCTTGCCCTAGCTCACACAGCTAGTGAATGGGATTGAACAGAGGTGGGATTTGAACCCAGGCTGTCTGACTCCCGGGCCCATTGTGGCCACCTGCCTCTCCAATAGGCCAGAATTCCACTGTTTGTGAATCTGTCAGCTTTCACTTGAGTGATGGTTACAGGTGGACGCATCATATTCTTTTATTTTGTTTTTATATCTTTTTATTTTTAAACAGTTTAAGACTCATCAGAAGTTTAAAAAATAATGAGAGTTTATTTCCTCCATGCACCCATCCCCTGGGTTCCCCCAATGATACAATCTTATCTAAGCATTGTACCTTTCCAATCAGGAAACTGACAATGGCACAAAACTATTAATCCAGGTACAGCCTAACATAGATTTCACCTTTATTAGCATTTAAGTATTATGTGATGAATTTGTGGAGTATATAAAGATGCCTCTTAAAAAGCAGCATAATTATTAAAAATACATCAACTCCTATGTCTAACGTGCCCCCCTCATCATAAGTTTATTATAAATAAATTCTGCTTCCTTTCAGTTTGCACAAATAGGTCTGACCAAGCAAGAAACTGTTCCCTTCTCTTCCTATCTATTCCTTCCTTCCTATCTCTCAGCTTGGACTGCCAAGAGGAATCACATGTAAGAAGGACACTGACAAAGTGTAGTTTGTTCACTTGAAGGCAGCTAAGCAGCAACAAATTCAGATTCTAACAAATAAAAATGATTTTCAAAAACAGACTGCTGAAACCTTAGGGAGGAAAACTGAGCCAAAAGGTTAAGGCACGTGACTGAAGTGCATTGTTCCTATACAAGATGCCCAGGAATCAAACTGATAATGTAAAGGCCCCTGCTGGGGAGAGACAACTGCTTCTGACCAGGTACAGAGTTCAAAACTCAAGAGAGTCAGATAGGCTTCTGAGTTCTTTGTGCAGCCTGAAAATACTGCTTCCAACTCTCCCACTCAAAGTGATCTACTCACTCTTCTCCCAGATCCTGCAGTCTCTAAGCTCATTTGACTTATTTTTAAATAGACTAGTTCTAATGTTGGGGGGCACAGGGAGGGCAGTACAACTCAGAGGAGACAAGTAGTGATTCTATAGCATCTCACTACGCTGATGGACAGTGACTATAATGGGGTTGGTGGGGGGGACCTGATGAAGGGGTAGTTTAATAATCGTAATATTGCACATGTAATTGTAAATTAATGATAATAAAATAAATTATATTAAAAAAATTAAAATAATAATAATAAATAAATAAATAAATAAATAAATAGACTAGTCCACACTGAGCCATACAGGAAAAAGCCGTTACCAATAGACCATCTCGCCAAAGCCCTGTCCTCCAAAACTCACTTAAACTCCAGACATTTGGTGATCTCCTTCTGTAGGTGCATCACCTCGTACAACAGGTTCTGGAGCTGGAGGTGATAGGCATCTACTTTCTGCTTGGCCTGAAAGGAGGACAAGGTCAGAGGTGAGTGAGGCAAGTTGGGGTGGGACACAGCAAGGTGGCAGCAAGCTCAGACAGGAGGTAACGGGGATTAAGAAGGGGATGAGAGGGAGAAGAGGGCTAAACCTCTCAGCTCTGACCTCGTGGGTCTGGTCTCTTCCTTTCTTCAGCCTGATGTGGGCTAACCGGTTAAGCTTCTTTAGAGTCATGAAATGCACACAGCTCTGGATCTTGCGATCTTCAATCTCAACTGCCTGCGGGCAAAGAAAACTGGTAAGGACCTTGACAACAGGTGCTGGCTCAGCTTCCTTCCACCCCTCACTGTTGGCCATTTCTCATCCAGGGTCAAAAACAGACACTAGAAGCTCAGAACTACAAGAAGTGTCATAGGGAAATGGAAGACTGTATAAGGGAAATGCTTAAGGTTTCCAGGCAAAAAAGCAATTTCTGCTTGGACCAGAGTTAACAGGAATTGAAGATGAAGCAAGATAGATAGTATCTATCCCTACATATTATACAGAGATCCTAACAATAGCAGTATCTAGCCATACAATTTGAATAACATTACAGAATATTTTAAATGAAAATAGCAGAACTATAGCTGTAAATTAGGCTACAATAAAAGAGATAAGATGCAATAATCCTAACAATATAAACACAAATAAGTGAAATTGGCCAATATAAACACAAATAAGTGAAATTCCTGGAAAAAATATGGCTTGTTTTGAACTTATCCACCTAATTTTTAGTCACGTTCTTTAGTTTCTCTACCCTAAAGCCTGGTTTATTCATTTACTATTAACAATGTCATTTTTTATCTTTACGATTTACTTGTATATATTCATCCTTATAACAGCAAGGGAATTTACATGTACCATCATTTCTCAACACTGAACAAAATGCCTAGCACTTAATAAATTATTAGTTGGATGAATTATCAAATTACCATTGTGGGAAAAAAGTAATTATCCTTTACTTTTATTACTGTAATTGGTGACTGGGTGGTGATGAGATATTCCAAAAAATTAATAGGCATGTCTCTGGAGCCCTCAGGCTCCATCCACCTGATCATGGCTAGGAGACAAGGGCTCTCATAGATGCGGAACAGGTCCATTTGTGCAGACTCACTAGGTTCATGTTTATCCAGTCCTACTCCTTACCACATCCTTGCCTCCCCTGCTCTTCACGTCCTGGATCTCAGCCATGAGCCTCTGCAACTCCTGGCATGTGTATTTGTACAGCTCATAGTCTTTGCCAGGGTCCCGCTGGTCCACTTCAGCTTCCTCACTGTAGTATTTACCTTCCTGTGGAGCAAAGATACAGGCTTTGGGTAGGGAGTAAAAGTCCCCCTGTCAGACCAGGGACAACTGGCTGAGATCAGTAACGACGATGCCCCAAATCAGGTCTCTAAAGGATCTAGTCCTCAAATTAAATGTTTTTCTTCTTTTCAAAATGGAAAAGAATTCCTGTTTTTCTCTATAAAGCAATGCATGCTTGGGTCAAATATTCAGAACATAGGGAGGTGCTATCAGAATGATAAATTGCCTGAACTCTTACCTCCCAGCCTGAAAAACTCCACTGTTAATACCACGTATACATACAACTGTTATTTTTTTTTAAGTGGGATTATATTGTCCATGCTATTTAGTACAATTTCTCACCCCAATTAATATAGATCTCTATGAAAATGGCTGCTTGATAAGCCATTATATAAATAAACCAGAATTCCTTTAACCAAATTCCTACTGTGGGTGTTCAGATGGTCAAATCAAGCTTCAGCAGAGACTAAAATATAATTTGTCTTCCAGCTTTCGGATACTCAGGTTTTGTATAGCCAAGAGAATTCCAGCCACCTCGTCAAACAGAGGCCACTGGGGAGGTTATCCCTATGCCCCTCAGCTGCTGCAAACCCACAGCCAGGTGCTTGGCCAAAAGCTGGAATTTCTCAGCAGCAAGACAACCCTGGCTGATCTCACCTGCTCAGTGTCAGAACGATTACGCTTCCCTTCAGCTGGAGCTCCATCACTCCGTATCACTTTGGGCTTTCGTTTTTTGCTCGATTCTGATGACATGGTTGTTTGGTGAGGTCAGAGGAAACAGCAGAGACCTATTATGAGGAGAAAGCTTTTGAGATTTTCCTTAGCTGGAACCGGAGATTTTCCTGGATTCATAATACTCAAGTCTCAAGAGCAGTTCCGGTCACTTTCCCCTTGATAATTCATGAAAAGTCACTCAACCCTCCAAAATTTCAGTTTAATCCTCTGTAAAAAGGGGACTCACCCTCACCCTGTCCAGATGAACTCATCTTCTCCACCTCCACCGCACAGACCAAACTCCTTATCCTGGCATACAAAGCACATTCCCGATACTGACGGATCCCTATGTGCTGAACCTTGATTTAAGCACTTTATGGGTATGTTCTCATTAATTCTTATAACAAACTTTTCAGATAAGAATGAGGATCATTTTACAGATGAAAACACTGAGGCTCAGATAGGCGAATGACTTGCCCACGGTCACATAATTAGAATGCTAAAGCTTGGATCCATTTGATGCCACATCAATGCTCTTGAAAGCTACATTATTGTGCCTCTTAGTCTTGCCACCATCTCATCGGGCAATACCATCGACCTCTGGTTGACCCTACAATTTTTTTTAAGCCTTTACAGTTTTTTTATATTGTGAAATGATTATCACAGTAAGTTTAGTTAACATCCTTCAACATACATAGTTACAAATTATTTTTTCTTGCGATGTGAACTTTTGAGGTTTTTTTCTCTTAACAACTTTTCAATGCACAAGACATTATTGCTCACCATGCAACGTACAAGTTCCAATACAGTGAACAAGCTCCCACAAGGTGAACAATGCACGGAACATAGTGAACAAGTTCTCACAAGGTGAACAATGCAAAGGCAGTCACATCAGAGAAACTAATTCAGTTACTATAATCAATCAAGTCAACTATGATTATTCATGATTTTTTTACTTAAATTATAAGTGAATCCCACATTTCCCCCTTTTTTGTTTTAATTGACGCAAATGCATATGCATATATTTGTGGAAGGTACCAGAATAATGATTAGCTGGGCTCGGCCTGTGACATAGCTTGTCACAGGCAATGTCTCTCTCGTCTGGAGGGGTGGGGTTCTATGCCTCACCTCAGTTGGCCCCCACGTTGCTCACCTGAGGTCCCTTGCGACTGTGCCTGTCTTAGGTTGTTCCTCCCATGAGGAATCTTACCCGTCTCTGGCTAACCAGCCATCTCCTGGGACCAAACAGGGAGCTAAAATACCAAAGAGAGGACAGCCAGCAGCTATAAATCTGGATAAAATCACAACATACATGATTATTTTCGAAATTGCAGCAAATGCAGGTGGGGAATCAGTATATGATTTGACAAAGTTGTTTAAAAGGAATCACTTATTTCCTGAAATTAATTCTTGAAAAGTAGCATATGCTTGTATTGGCTTTAAAAGACCAACAACTGCCTTCCGCACACATACTAGGAGAACAGGAATACAAGTGCATTAGACCTACAATTATAGGCCATATCCCATGAAACAAAGTAAACCAATTTAGACCCTACAATTTAAAAAAATGGAACCTTCATTTCATGGGGCCCTAAGGTCACAAAGCCCTCCCTCTGCTACCTCTCCTGGTTGTCATCACAGCCCCGAGGTGGGAAGCACTATCCCCCCTTAACGAACTTGTCACCAACACTTACCGAGGGAGCCAACAACTCATCCTCTTAGTAGAATTAGGGGAGCCCTCAGTTGGAGTCTCCACTCTACTATTTTATGGCTATGGGTCCTGGGACAAGTCACTTCACTTTTCCCTGGGTCTGTTTCCTTATAGATCAAAAGAGAATAACAACCCCTCCCTCAGGGTCTGTTGTGGACATTAATGGAGGAGGCACTCCAGTGGGACATCAGTGCGGGGCTTTACACGGGTGACCTGAAGTAATAATGTTGAACCCCGACATAAAAAGTTAATCCCTCTCCCATTCTTTTTTAGAAACTGTTGATTGCCTCAAAGAGAACCTCTCATTTTCCTAGTTTGTCTTTAACATCTATGAACGCCAACGTTCCTTTGCTAATGAAAGCACTGTCTCAGAGCCTTGACAGTGAAATTTACCCAGATTTAGCAATGCTGTTTTCATATTAAGTATATTAATTTTCATCATTACATTCTGCATGACAAGTGAAAATAGTTTTCCACTTACGGTAGATACAAAAATTTTCAAGTAAACTTAAATTTTAAAAGGGTCTCGACTGGAAAAAACCTTTAGTAAACAGATGTACGTGGTAAATTGATTTGGCAAAACCCACAAAGGCGGGACCCCGAAGGCTTAAGTATGGGAAATCCTAATTCTAGCAATGCAGTAAAGCGCGCCTGGCGCACGGAAGCTGTTATCACCGCAAATCGTCGTCGTCGCCTAGAGGCTACACCGTGGCGTCTGACAATGCTGCACTCAACATTTTCCCCAGGAGGACACTGCGCGCGCGGCGCAGCCGGCCGGAGACCCCAGCGAGCGAGCGAGCGAGCAGAACGCCGGTCGGACTCCAGCGCGAGTACACCCTCCAGGCGGTCCGCACCTCAGCCCCGGCGCGCCGGCCCCGTCCCGGTCCCCTCCTCACCGCGCAGCACTCCGAACGGGGCCCGGCGAGAGATCCACTTCCGGCGGCGGGGAGACTGAAGCCCGCCCACTTTAGAGAGCCGGAAGGAAGAGGGACCGACCGGAAGGGAGGTGCAGAGCCCAGAAGCGAAGCGCGGAGGCCCGCAACCACCGTCGGCGTGCTTCGCGGACAGTTCCTGGGCGGCGTGGGAGGAAGGAGGTTGCAGCCCCTGGGCTGCCGGGACGGGTTCCGGCCGCCAACACCCTCACGCTGCCCTCTGCAACGAGGAAACTTTGACTGCAAATGCCTAATTCACTCTCCCCCGCGCCTAAAGCAATGCCAAGCAACTGGTGGGCGCTTTGCCAAGTATTTGAGGCTGTCGTATGCCCAAGGATGGCGGTAGTGCCAAGATTTGGACCCCTATGGATTTGCCTCCATAACCTGGATTCTTAACCACTGTTATAGTCACTCTGACATCCCACATCGAGGGCAGCAAATCAAGGAGGACTTCAATCCTATCTTAAATTATTTGTCTATAGGTATATCCAGTTTCCCCATTTCAGAACAAATTTGCCTAGAACAGTCACAACTCTACTGAAGCTTCCCGTGTTTTCTACCCTTTGCACGAACTGTACAGCCATTGCTTAAGACACTTGGTGTAAATACTACTTACCTAGAGGTAGAAACACTGGTGTCCCAAATCCCTGGTTATAAGGCAGTTCCTCCTGCCTTGGAAGGGGGGCCCTCTCTGAGAGTAACTCAAGATCTTAACAATACTTTTTGGGGGTTAGATCAGCCAGGTGTAACTGGGAAGCTGGCCCTGCCACTGTTCCTTGTGGATGAAGAAAAGACACCATGGTTTATTGTAAACATTTAATTGGTTCCATCAACAACTCCAGCACAAGTTTTCCTGAAACGGAGGCAAAATCAAGCAACTCAGAGGTTCATGAGGTGTGGGGGTCACCAAGGAGAACCCCAAAGTCAATGACCCACTCCACACACCCAGAGGCCCAGGAGAATGAGGGTTGATGAATGTAAAAAAGCAGAAAGGAAGGCAGGATGAGGGAAATGCACGTCCTGCCCCATATCTTTGCCTGCAGGAGGGAAGAAGGAAGTGTAGGAGACTCCCTATGCAAAAGGGCTGGAACTACATATTTCAAATTCTCAACTTCATTATGTAGGGAAAAGCGGATGAACCTCTTTCCAATTGTGTTATATTAGGAACCTCATTGAGTGGTCTTGTCACTTCTGTTCTTTCCAATTCTGTATTCCAAATTCTGCAATTCAACCCCAAGTTTTGAGTTTTAAGTCCTACCTTCTGCGTTCTTGTTCCATTCTGTTTTCTGCCCCCAGATCCTTCCTGGCTCCCATCCCTTTTCCAAGCTTTTTGGATGGAATATGTAGACCTCCTGCTGATTTTGCTAAGTGAGGATTTTCCCCTTTACTTAGATGTTTCTCCAGGAAAAGGGACTTAACTCAGACTGAACAGCAAGTGGGTGGCCTAGTGGATACCAGGTAATTCTTAAGAGCCTGGTCTGCCTGGTCTGACTTCCTCCCTTCCCACCCACCTCCAATCACTGGACATACTACCTTTTGTGCAACTAAAGCTAAGCTGAGGATTTCCACAGTGGTAATTGGGGGCTGGTGGTCTTGAGATAAGGAATTTTATGGGGAAATGTAAGGAGACATAAAAGGTTGCTGTTCTTCAGAGAAATTAAAACTGCTTCCAACATAGGAGAAGAGGTGGGTGGGGAAGGTAGGAAGCATCTGGGCAGAGCTGTAAGTCCTCAGAACCCTGTCATCCATCAGCTGTCACTACCCACATCCCCTGCCCTCAGAGTCCTCCCAGATCTGAGACAAAACCAAGACAGCAGGACCGGGAGTTGCTCTGTCCATGGCTGCTCTGAGGGAGAAGGGGAAAGAGGTGGAGCCACAGGCAGTATCACTGGAGAGGTGAGATCTTCAAAGGAATCATGATCCGAGACTCCATGTGTCGCACCAGGGGAACTGCAGAGAGAAAGGCAGAGGTCACGGAGGGGACTGAGGTGAGCCAACCTCTGAAACTGGCCTTTGAATGAGGAGGTGGCCTGGAATGCTGAGACAAGGAAAGCCCTACTGCCCTCCTGGAACAGCCCATGGAAAGAGCTGTGGGATAAGAGGGGACTCAGGTGGTTGATGAGATGCAACATTTCTTAATTTTTCTTATCACATATGAATTTTCCTGTGTGTGTGAGAAAATATCTAGTAAAAGAAAAAATGACTCACAGATATCATTGCTCAGGAGAAAGCTAGGTGAAGACCAAAGTAGGGGGATTTAAAGAAAAATATCAAAAAAATAAGTATGGCAGTGATATACTGGCAGGACAAAAGCTGCCAGGGTGTCCTGAAGTGGTTGAGGTTGGAAAAAACACTGATTTAGTTCAACTGGCTCATTTTACAGATTGGGAAAGCTGCAGCCCAGAGGGGGTCAGCCCAAGGTCACCCAGGAGGTCAGACTCTTTCCTCCTGCTTAGAGATGTTCAAACTTTACCATGTATACAGATTGCCTGTAATTATTAAATGCAAATTTTGATTCAGAGGGTCAGGGAAAGGGGTAGAGATTCAACAATTCTAACAAGCTTCCAGGGGATGCTGATACTGTCATTTGGGACCACATTTTGAAAAGTGAGGCTCCTGATAACTCCTTCAGGAGATGCATTCTCCCTCACACTAGCTGGTAAGTGTGGATGCTCAACTGTAGGCTCCCCAAGGGCAGGGACAGGCTCCTGTTCATTCTGTGCCCCCAGCCACATCACCCCCATCAACACCTACTGTCTCCAGGTGGTTCTTAGGTCCCAGCAAAGTGGCAAACACCTTGAGCAAACTCTTGCTTGAAAAAATTTGCTGTGTGCTTCCTCTGCCAGAGTTGGGGTGAAGAAGCACTTTTCAAAAATTAGCTCCTAGAATCCTCCCTCCAGCCATCCAAGGGAGGCCCCATCACCTGGGCATCTTACACAGGAAGAAACGGCCTCAGTGAGGTGAAAACCTATGCCTAAGGTCACAGTGCATGCTCAGCGATTCTGCTTCTTTGAGGCAGTGACTGCCTGACTGTGTTACTGTCCCCTAGAGCATTCACCTAGGACTACCTGGATTAAGTAGATTGTGCCCCTAGGTTAGAAAACCACTTTTGTTCTAAAAGTGAGTTCCTTATTATTGGAGGTAATCAGGTGAGGCTAGCTCTCCTTGCAAAGGGGATTCCATCCTCAGGGCTCTTAGCAGATGACCTCCAAGGGCCTCACTGACCCCCACCCTCCGAGGAAGTACTCACCTGTGTAGTAGACATTTTGGTCCCAGCCCCTCTTCCTCCAGGCAGCGTTTCGAGTCTCCTCCCGAGACTGCAGATCTCTATAGGCTGTGGAAAGGGACTGGCTCATTCCTTGGACACAGAGGATTTAATCTAGTACCCAGCAAAGGGTCCATCTTGCACTGTCCCAAACCCTGCCCTGCTGTCTCTTCCTCCCTGATGCCAAATTTTTATTTCTAGCCCAGAAATCTCCCTGGGGTTCCAGACTCTCATAGCTAGAGCCCATCTGACATCTCCACTTGGATGTGTCAGCGTCTCAAATATAACACTTCTGAGGGCCAAATTTGCACTCCTGACCCCTCCAACCTGCTCCTCCTAGGGTCTCAGTTAAGTGACCCACGGCTGCTCAAGATGGAATCTGGGAGTTTTTGAGTTCTCTTCTTCCTCCTTCACCACCCCCAGACATTGGCTCCACCTCCAGACTAGTGAATATTAGACTTATCAACAGCCTCACTGCCTCCAACTTAGGCGAGGCCACTGTCCTCTCCTGCCTGATCTAGTATCACCATTTTCTGATGCCGTTTCCTCTCTTGCTCCCCTATAAAGCACTCTTGGCAAAGCACATGGCAGCCAGAGGAATCATATTTGAACACAAATCAGTTCATTTCATGCTGCCTAAAATGCTGCAGCAGCCTCCTGTTACATAAATCCCAACTCTTCCCCACAGCCTACAAGGCCCGGTCTGTCCCCATCTCCTCACACTCTTCCCCACTCTCTCCACGCTGGCCTCTTGCATTTCTCAAAACCCTGAAGGCCTTTCCCTACCACAGGGCTTTTGCACGTGCTGTTGCCTCTACTCAGAATGCCCTTCCCCGGCAGTTCACAGCTGGCTCCTTCTCACCCTTTAGCTAGGCTTATATTTTACCTCCTCAGAGAGGCCTTCTTTGTCCATCCAAGCCAATGTAGGTTCCCATGTTTTCTTCATCACTTTTCCCGGTCACTTTATTATTTGGAATAATCTGAAATTATCTTTTCTGTTAGCTTATGTCTGAGGTAGTGTCTCTCTCTGCTAGAAGATAAGCTCCACAGGGCACTAATGTATTTCATTTGTCTATTCAGAGTGACACTGGGGAAAGGGGGCTAGCAGAGGGCTCCTGGAGAGTCCCAGCCTACCCCAGAGATGGTGCACAACGTAGAGCTCTCCTATCTGCGAGAAGAAGCCGCCCACCGCCTCCTGGTTCTCCTGCCGGTACTTGATGGCCCGAGCCCTGAGGATGGCAGCAGAGTGTGAAGCAGAGGCCAGGACCAGTGCAAAATGCCCTCTGAGGTGTCCCCAGGCTGATTTCTTGGCCACAGTTCAAAGAAGGGGCCTGAGGTAGGGCCCCTGGCTCTCAGAGATGGTCAGGGAATGGGGTGATGGAGGTACAGCCACTGGCTTGGGAGGCCTCACCGTCCTCCAGGAGATCCTCACCTCCTGGTTGGATCCTTTTCCTGGATCCAGGAGGGGCAGAGGATGCTGAGTTCCCTGACATATGGCCCTAGGAAAGGTAGTCCACTAGGGCCTTGGTGGGGCAGGTGGGCAGGACTCCCCCAACCCCCCAGCACTGCCACTCACCAGTTGTTCCCCCACTCAATCATGGTTCCTGGCTGAAAGAGAACCAGAGGAGAGGATGGAATGAGCCCCCACTTCGGATTCCCAGTGTCACTGCTCAGTGGAGATGGGAAACTGTCATGTCTCCCCAGCCCCAGGGGCCACTGACTTGCACCTGAGTGTGCACGGGTGTGCACGTGTGTGTACACTCCTCTGTTCTGAGCCTGGAGGAGAGGAGAGGCCAGAAGCCTCAGTCCAGGTGTTGGGCACAGGGCCCACCCACCTCGGAGTACCTGTAAAGCAGCACTGCAGCAGGGAAGGTGGGAGGCAGGCAGGGATCTGGCGGGAGGGAAGCACCTTGAGCTTGTATGTCCTCAGCTCATAGATGTTGGGGCCTGCTCGGGGCTGTGGCTCATTCCAGAAGCTGAACTCAAGAAGCATCTGATTTCTCCTGGACAGCAGCATCTGGCTCCGCTCCTTTCGGAACTCCAGGTACTCCTGTGGGCATGGCAGTCTGGGCATGGCAGCCAGGATGTGCCCCTATCCCAGCACTACGTCCCATGGGTCATCGGTGGCAGCCCCCAGCACAGGGCTGAGTCAGAACTAATATTCAGAGAGGTCTGCCAAGTGGCTGCCAACAGACCTTGTTATTTTTGAGCTTGTTCATGCAGTCCATGAGGGCTGGGTAGCCGCCTGAGAATCGCCACAGGTGCACTGTTGGGGGACAAGAGGAGGTAGGATGTACAGGTCAGGGAGCCACTGGGACCCTGCCCTGTTTACCCCAAGGCTGGCTGAGTGTGTCTGCAAGGGGGCAGTCCCAGCCTGGCCGCCTGTGCACCAGGTCTCTGAGCTCCCTTTGCCTTGGGCTGCAGTGCTGAGCAAGGCTAACCCCAGACACAGCCCAGGAGAACTAAGTTTGAGTTCCAGCTCTGCCAGCTGGCTTTGAACCTCTAGGCCTCGATGTCTCCACTTTAAAACGGGAATAATGCTCCCACTCAGCTTCCCTTAAATAGCACAAGAAGATCAAGGAGCAATAGCACACATGAAGTTGACCACTGGGCCTGTAAGGGGCAGGCTGGACACAGGGAGGGGGTAGGTCCAATGGCTAAGATGGAACATTCCAAGAGAGTGAATTCAGAAAAGAAACCAAGGAGCAGAACAGCATGTACAGTACGATACCATATGTGTTTAGGGATGGGGCGGGGGACATACCAGACATGCTGGTCTGTGTTCCATCTCTTGATGGCGATCCAAGAGATTGTGAAGGAGATGCCCCTGGGGCAGAGAAACTGGGACCCGGGGATTGCAGGCAGGCAGGAGGCTGACTTTTCACCAAATACTCTTTGTACTGTTTGAATTTTTTATCATGACCTCTGTACCGGATTAACATGTTCCCTCTCTCCCCAAGCTCATGCCTACCCGGAACCTCAGGATGCGACCTTATGTGGAAGTACGGTCTTTGTAAATGTAATCAAGCTAAGATAAGGTCATATTGGGTGGGCCCTAAATTCAATGACTGATGTCCTTATACAATGGGGAAGATTTGGACACAGACATAGAAAAGATACCATGTGAAGAAAGAGACACAGAGAACGCTATGTGACAATGGAGACAGAGACTGGAGCGATGCATTTACAAGCCCAGGAATGCCAAAGATTTCTGATAACCAACAAAAACTGAAAAAGGCAAGAAAAGATTCTCCCCTAGAGCCTTTGGTAAGCACGGCCCTGCTGACACCTTTATTTCATGCTTCTGGGCTTCAAAACTTGAGAGAATAGATTTATGCGATTTTAAGCCGCCCAGTAGTTGATACTTTAAGGCAGCCCTAAGAAACTAATACACCTTCCAATAATAAAGAAACCTAGTTACTGTGAAACAGAAGAAAGGAAACAATCTTGCTATCCCTGGGAATAAGGCTGAGACAAGGCAGGATGTCCCCAAAGGGTCAATGGGCCAGGCTTAAAGCAGCGGGCAGTTGGCTGACCAGCAGTTTGGAAGCTTAGACCCTTGTTACTTCCCATCCCCACCCTGTCCCTCACCTGCCTTTTGATGCCATCTGTGCCTTGATTTTCCCATCTGCAAAATGGTCTGACACTGGTTTAAAGACCTCTTTGCCCAGAGAAACAGCAAGACTGCTATATGGATGGAAGTCCTTGAAGACCAGGAATGCTGACCTGTGTAAGAGGGATTTACCTAACCCTGAGGGGCCAACAGGGAAATGTGACAGGGCCTAGGGCATCCTAGGCCCACGAGAAGGGAGAATTTTCTAACTATCATTGGAGTCTCGCTAGAGGATAGATAAAAGGTTCTTACAAATTAGAGTCTGGAGCCCTACTCCCAGGGGATGGCTAGAGAGTCTCCTCCCCAGCTGATTCTATCCAGGGAACACCACCTCAAGATACACAAAATGTAGGACACACTTTAAAAATTCAGGATCCCATTCCTTGAAGTTTATTTTCCAACTAGCACACATTCAAGAGAACCCAAAAAATACAGCTCAAGCTGACTAAATCATGCTTCAAATGGGAAATCTGTACAGGCTGGAACTGAAGACATGTTGCTTTTATCTGCCTAGCGATGTGTCTGTGTCTATTACTGGAACAGAATAAATGACTAAGGGAATCCATCTACCTGCGAGACAGATGTTTTTAAAGACACAATGATCACAGCTGTGGAAAGATGAGATAGGTTTGCTTATGAGGGAGCGAGCTCCCTGTTGCTACAAGTGTTCAAGGGAAGCTTATAGGGCCCTCTATCAGAGCTGCCCCAGGGGAGTTCTCGTGCTCTGCAGTGTCTAAATCAGCACTGTCCAAAAGGAATTCCTACTATCATTTCTACTGTGACAGAAATGTTCTATAGTTGTGCTGTCCAACATGGTAGCCACAAGCCACATCTGTCTATGAGCAGGCACTTGAAATGTGACTAGTTTGACTAAGGAACTAAATTTTTCCTTTTCTTTAATTCAAACTAATTTAAATTAAATAGCTACATGGGGTTAGTGGCTACCATCCTGAAAATGCAAGTCTAAATGCCAAGGCCCCTGTTAGTAGCTGAGATGCTGTGCGTCAACCAAATTCAGTATGTGCCAGCCTAGCAGTTGGTGCCAACTGAGGTGGGTATGTTGGGGTGGCATAGGGCAGGTTTGGGGGACCCCTGGGAAGCTGTAAGGAACCAGCTCACATAATTTTATGTGTTTATTCCCCAAGTATGTGCTGCATCCTTGGGATTCGGTGGTGAAGAAAGGCAGGGGCCCCGCCCTCCCAGAATTTAACACCCATATAAGGGAGACAGACAAATACATTATGGGGCACACAGTCAGGGCTGTGAAGAGGGAAGCTAGGGGAGGTGCCTGGCCCAGCTTGGGTGGGAGAAATCAGAGGAGGCCTCCAAGAAAAGGTTATGTCTAAAATAAAAGATGAGTGGAGGCATATGTGGAGTATAAGAACTAAGGAAAAAAAAAAACTGAAGGAACAAAACAGCAGGAGACTCACAGAACCCAAGAATGGACTAATAGTTACCAAAAGGAAAGGGACTGGGGAGGATGGGTGGGATGGGAGGGATAAGGGGGAAGAAGGGACATTATGATTAGCAGATGTAATGTCGGGGGGGCACGGGGAGGGCTGTACAACTCAGAGAGGACAAGTAGTGACTCTATGGCATCTCACTACACTGATGGACAGTGACTGTAATGGGGTTGGGGGGGGACCTGATGAAGGGGGTAGTGTAATCACCACAATATTACTCATTTAATTGTAGATTAATGATATCAAAATAAACTTATTAAAAAAAAAAGATGAGTGGAGGAGTGAGCCAGGTAAAGCAGGCAAGGAAGAAAGAATGCTTTAGGCAGAGGAAAGAACATGAACAGCAGTCTGAACCGGTGGGTGAAACTGTCAGTGTGAAGACCGGAAAGAAGTCCTGGTGGGACGGCGCAGTAAGCAAGGAGGAGTCGGCAAGATGAGGTCAGTGGCTGGGCAGGGAAGGACCCAGAGCCTCGTGGGCCATCCTGAGGGCAGAAGGGAGCACCAGCAGGCATCTGACCAGGGGACGGGCTAATGAGGACTCTGCATTTAGAAAGACAGGGAGTGGGGGGCAATCAGGTGTGAGAGGAGCCAGAGACCTGAGCTGGGTGGCAGTGGAGCTGAAGAAGCGGGCACCTCACCTGCCTGGTCCTGTTCTCCGTACCATGTGTTCCAGTTGCCCACAAGCGAGCAGGGGTAGTCCTCATCCCGGTGTAGCTTGGGCAGCACAGCCTCCCTGTGGGAGGGGCACAGAGAGCAGGGAGGGTTCACATCAGCCACAAGGGCCTCTGAGATAAGGGTTCCAACTCAGGCCCTCAGTGCTGGGCCTCAGTCTCCCCACCTCTAGGATGCAGAGGCTGGACAAGATGTCCTTAGGACTTCTAGCTCTGAAATTGACATGCCCTGGATGTCTGCAAGGGGAGGGAGGCTGGGATAGAGTACCCCACCGCAGGAGGGCTAGGACTGGTGGATGGAGTGGGGTGCTCACGTCAGGCTGTTGTAGGCATCCAGGCACTCAGGCTTCACATTGTGAACTGCAATAGAGGGCAGAGAATGGGAGGTGAAATGGAGGATACGTGTGTCTGCAGGGAGCTGGGGTGGGAGAAGCCCCACAGGGCCAAGGCTCCCAGGACAGCTGGGGATGTGCCAGCCCTTCTCATGTCTCAGCTGGAGCCTTATGGGCCCCAGAGGCCCTGGGAGGGAGGGCCAGGCCAGCTCAGCAGCCACTCACACTGGATCTTGTAGAGGTTGCTGGTCTCCTTCTTGGACAGCAGGGTAGAGTGGGCATCCTTCCGGGGATCCACTTTGTGCACAAAGAGGGAGCGGAACCAGCTGCCTTCATTGTCCTTGGAATAGAAGCTGCAGAACAGAGGAATTCAGGGGGACATGCAGGGCTTGGGGGAGCCCTGGCTCTTCCACCTGCTTCCCCAGGCTGGTAACCCACATTTCTGGGAACAGGGCCATGTAATCCAGTGGTGGCTCCAGAATGTGAAATGTCACTGGAGCCAGCTGAGCAGACCTGGTCCTTTCTACAGAAATGCAGGCTGCCCAGCTCATTTCTTGATGCTTTTCAGGGCCCCAGGAGAGGCAGCCCCACATCCCACCTCTCTCCAGCCTCCACCTCACCCCCTTCCAAGGGGTCCTCCACTTTGGCCACACATGTGCGGCCCCTTATCAAAAGGATCAATTCTAAACCCACTTTGCCTGATGTCCAAAGCCCTTGATAGCCCAACCTATCTTGTTGGCCTCCCCTTCTGTCACCTCCCCGCCCTGTATCCTATTCTTCAGAACAATATTATCCTCCCTGGACACACCAGGCTCTATTACTCTGTGCTTTCTTTGCAATTTCTGTCCCCTCTGCCAAGAAAGCTACACTCACCATCCTCCCCAGCGCTCACACTACACTTGGCCCTTGGCCCTTTCCAACCCTTACAGATGGAGAGCCAAAGATAAGCTTTGTCCTTGAGGAGGTCACAGTCCTCCGGAAGAAACAGGCCTTTTACAGCCAGATGTCTTTGGGGGAGCCCAGGAGAACAAGCCTGAACTTGGCCTCTGGCGATATGCATGAGCTCTGCAGAGGAGGTGATCTGACCAGTCTCTGAATCTCCAGGGCTGATATGGCAGGTAAAGGCAGACAGATGGAGTAAAAGGCCTGGCAAGGCATGATTCACCCATTCATCTAACCAACACTTAATTCACAAATATAATAAAATATCTGCCCCGTGCACCTTGCTAGGATGCTGTGAGAAGTAATAAATGAATGATGGGCTTTGTTCAGAGCCGAGGGACCTGCCATCAAGTCCTGCCGGACCATAATGGTATTCCCCACACGAGGTCCCAGCAGAGGTGGGGCTTATTTTTAGGCTGCCAGAGGCTCTAAATCTTGCTTAACAGCATTGGTGCAACTTGTAACCAGGCTTGAAAAGCAAACCTCTCACTGGATGATTTCCATCTTCCAGGGAGCCTAGCAGTGGAGCCTTGGGTGTCCGTAAGTCCTATTATTTTTTGAGTCCTTTCTGTGGCTAGAATAAATGTCTTACAAATCAAAGAACTACTTTTTTCCAAAATATGGACCAGCCCTGGGACCAATGAAATACAAAAAGCATCTTAAAGTAGTGATGCACTTGTGTATGAGCACAGAGAAAGATGAGTAAGGGTATCTCAAACCTAATACTGCTTCTCTGGATGAGCGGAGAGGGAAATGGCTAAATTTTTCTTCACTTATTAAAGTTTTTTGTACAGCTAAAAAAATTGTTTTAAGTGTTTCTGAATTCATAGGCTTTCTGTCATTGTGCATCTATTTGCTTCACTAACAAAACACAAAAAGAACTATTATCAGATGGGCAGTGTGGTCTGTGAAAATTTTGGACCAGAATAAGGGAGTTTTGCTATAGATACAATTCACTGAGGACATCCTCTGTGCCAGGAAATCAGTGATCAACTTTTCTGGAGCATGATCCTGCCGAATCTAGGTAATGATGTTATATGTTGATATTATCAGTGTCCCCATTTTTGAGATGAGAAAATAGAAGGTCAGGGATTTTAAAGAACTCGCCCAAGGTCACACAGCAAACCAGGGGCGGAGCCAAGGCAGGAACCAACCCAGAGCTCTTTCCTCGAAAGCCAGCCCCCCACCTCAGGTGGGGAGCCAACCTGGGGGGCATCAGTCAGATAGTGTGAAGAACCAGGTGTTTCCACAAAGCCACTGGCAGAGACCTGACCTTTGGTTTGAACATAGAGGAGCTGCTTCCCCTGGCAGGGGTCATGGCAGAGAGTAGAGCAGCTATTTGTCAACCAAGACCTTTGCTCCAGGATTGGGCTTTGAGTAATTTATTAACATCAGTACAACATCAGTACTGACCAAGATAAACAGCCAAGTGGCCAGACCTGAAGAGAGAGCCCGGGGGCTGGAGTGCTGGGGAATGGAGGGGAGAATCCAGGAGCTCCCGTGGGCTCCCATCTCTTCCCATCAGTCTCTTATCTTTCCTGCCTCTGGGCTTCAGTTTCCCCATGAGTCAAATGAGCAGAGTGGAGCAGCCTATCTCTAAACATCTTTTCTACAGGTAAAGCCTAACACAGAACCTGTCCAAGATCCCACAGCAGGGTCTGAACTCGAAGCCAGTATCTTTTCAAGAGTTCAAATTTCACTTTCTCAGTGAAATTGCAACATTCTCCTACCCTTGAACTCCCCAACCTCTCTCACCTTGCTATTTTTTCCCTAGCTCCTTCCAACACATTATACTTTTTTTTTTTTTTTTTGCTTATTATGTGCCTTATTTTTTGGCTCCTCACTAGAAGCAGCCCCACAAGGACAGGGATCTTGTCTGTCCTGTATCCCTGCTGTATTCCCCATGTCTGGAATGGGGCCAGCCCATGGCACATGCTCAGTCCACATTTGGGAAATGAATGAGGAGTGGTAGCTAAGACAGAGCTGCATGAAGATGATAAAGGCTGGAAGGTCAGGAAGAAAGAGTGGGCCTTGGCTCAGAGTGTGGGCAGGGCTCAGGGACCCTTTCCATCCCCACCACCACAGCAGAGTCAGTGTCTAAGAGCACAGTTTCTAGCCAAATCCAAGTGCTAATCCCAGCTCGGCTGCCTCTCTGAGCCTCATATTCCTCATCTGTAAAACAAGGACAACAGGATGGACCTTTTAGAGAAAGGGCCTGGCATAGCAGTGCACCTAAAATCACAGTTCCTGCTCCCATCTTCCCCCATTTTTCCTTATCTTCTGTGGCTCCCCACTGAGTACAAAGCAAAGGCTGGATGTCTCCACTTGGGATTCGAGCTCTCATCTACTTTGCCAAGCTTTCCAGAGTCAATGGCCTTTTAAATTTAGTAATCAAAGAGCCAGGATTCCCTAGTGTTTCTCAAACCCACAGCCATGAGTGTGACCTAAGCAATTCTCAGGCCCCATCCCAGACACACTGCAGCAGAAACTCTGAGGGTGGGCCTAGCAATCCCACCCAGGGATTCCAATACCCACTCAAGTTTGAGAATCATAACTCTACAGCCGTCTCAATTTCTTTTTCTTTTTCTTTTTCCATGTAATCTCAATAAGTCATCTCAAAAATGCCAAAGATTTTGGTATCTCAATGTCATTAAGAATGCCTCTTAGGCATAGAAAAACACAATACAGCTTTGTCTAATATGCAGGAAGGAGCTGCCCCAGCTGGACCAGTTCAGCCCCTTCCACAAGAACACCTCTCATATTTCTACCTCAACCCATCCATCATTTTCATATGAATATGTCTTGTCTCCCCAGCCGTACCAGAAGCCACTACCTGATATCCTTCCCCCTCCCAGAGTACCTAGCACAGTGCTCTTGGCATGGGAGTTGCTCAATAAATATCTGTTCCAGATTAGAACTTTTCAATAGATGATACATTTGCACTCTAAAATAGGGATCAACAGTCTGATGCCTCTTCACACGAAACTGCTCCAGAATGTTCTCGATTTATAAGCTAGGACGCTCAGCTCTATACACATTCTGAGATGCTCTTGTGTTTTGAGTTGGCTGACTTTAGAAAGGGACCACACTTCTGTTTATTGTTCCAGAATTGTCTTTAGGTAACACACTAGAAGAAGAACTAGAGGAATTTAAGTTAGGTTAACGACAGGATTACTGGTGCAGTAGTAACACTATTGGCTATTTATTGAGCACCTGCTAAGTGCTATGAGTGAATCCTCACAATGTTTTTGAGAAAAATGAGACTCAGAGATATTCCCTGACTTATTCAAGGACAGTTAATTAATGGCCAAGAGGAATTCCAATTCATGTCCATCAGATTTCAAAGCCCACACTCTGTCCCAAACCTCAGAGGCCAGAAGGGCTGCAGCCAGCTGCTCTAGTCAGCACAGGAGAATATTCTCAGATATCCAAAGTGGGAAGGGCGAAAATAACTGTGAAGCAGTCCTTCATGGGCTTGTATTAATCCAAGTACCTTCACAACAATCTTGTAAAAAAACATCCAGCAGGTGATCCACCAGCCCCACTTTACAGAGGAGGAAACTGAGGTTCACAGAGGTTCAGTGCCTCATCCAAGGTTACCAAGTGAGGAAGTGAGGAGCAGCAGGGGGCCTCTATGTCCCATGCTCTTTTTGTGACCTCTGGATTGTCACACAAATGGTTCTAACCACCTACAGATGCTGTAACTCTCCAGAAGTGAGGTCCCACCCCCAGCCTCCATTTCCTCATCTGGAAAACAAGGGGCTCAGAGAAGGGGTCCCCGAGGCCCTTTCAGCCCTGATATTACAAGGAGCTCACACAGAAACTGTTTGAAACAGAAGCTTGAGCAAGGAGCAGCATCTGTTCCATGTTCACCAGGGACTAAAAGCCTTTTTAATCTTCAACACTATGAGATACATACTATTTTACCACCCCATTTCACAGATGAGGAATCTGAGACTTCAGAAAGTGAAATGACTCACCGGAGGTCACCTCACTAAGCCAGGCTCTTTGATTTACTGGTGCCAGGCAAAGTCCAAGCTCTTTCCATGGCATCCGCTTTCCCTCCAATTGCTGGGCAGTCAGAGTGGGGGGCACATACCTAATTCCTCTTTTACAAATTCCAAAGGCCCCACTGCGCTGTGCTCTAACATCTCATGGCCAGGTCGAACAGAACTCTATGGCTTCGCACCTGAGCTGCTGCACAGGGGGGATCCCTACTTCCTTTCCACAGGTGCAGGGACAGGTGTCCTCACTTCTCTGGCAAATGTTCTTTGACCAGACCACACTGTTCTGACCCCTGTGCTAGAGGCTGGGAAACAGAAAAATGAGGTGATGGTCTGGCGGAGAAGATGGACATACGTGTACGGGGTGATAAGTGCAGAGATGAGGGAAGTACAGGGCGCTGGAGACATAAGGGAAGGGCTGCCCGGGGCCAGTGAGAGAGGCCAAGCTCTGCCTCGGCCCAGAGCAGGGCCCAGAAATATGCCCAGGCTGAGCACACGGCCCTGCCAGCCTCCCTCTCCCAGGAGGCCATCAGGTGTGGTACAAAGAGCATGGGGTGTCAGGAGACCTGGGTCCAGATCCAGTACTTCCATGGAACAGCAGGGGGAGTGACTTTGGGCAACTCCCATCCTTCTCAGGCCTCCATTGCCGCCTTGTATTGTTCGGTGTTAGGAAGTAAAGAAAGGGTCTGTGCATGGGCATCGCCCTTGGGGATCCCCAACTGCTCCCCATATCTCTTCCTCCCAGAACTTCCCAAGGGAGGATCACCTCTTCTAGAAGCCCCCAGTGGGTGCTATCTCACAAATCACCGCGAAGTCCTGGGGAAGGAGACCCTCCTCCAACCCTCTGTTGGTTCCCACTCTCTAGGGCCCAGGACCTGCCCCTTCCATTCACCCCACCTTTCATTCTCTGCCCCAAGCCAGGAACCCACTAGGACGAAGACCCTGCGCATACCTTTCTCATTTCCCCCATTCTTTGCCCAGAACTCTTCCCGAGGCCTAGATTTTGCCCTCACCACTAACCCATACAATACATTCCAAGCCGGAGTCTTTGCCCATCCCCTGGGCCCAGACCCGGGCCCCCACCCATGCACCTCCTGCGCCCACCGTCCCAGCCCAGCCCGGCTCTCACCGCGCAGCAGCCGCATCCCCGGCGCGGGGCCCCGGGCCCCCCAGCAGCAGCCGCGCCGCGGCAGAGATGCTGCACAGGCGCGGAGCCATGTTGGAGCCGTGCAGGTTGAAGGAAGGCCCCGCACGGCAGAGGCGGGGCGCCAGTAAGCCACGCCCGCCGCGCTGCCGGCCTCCCTCCGCACGCAGCCAGGTAGGCGTTGCTTCGCGGTACCCCAACCCGCAGAAGCTGGGTGGAAGTCGGCGTTCCTGTCCTTTGAGCCCCGCGGCTTTGCTACTACTGACTTGCTCTGTGACTTTGGGCGAGCCGTTTACCCACTCTGGACCTCAGGGTCCACCTAGGTAAAACAGGAGTGTTGAACAATAATACCAGGGATTCTTAACTGGGCATTCAAGGATCAGGCCTATCGTCAGTAAGACCCCTGAAATTGGGCATTTTTCTGGGGAGGAGGGGGTCCTCAGGCGATGTTTATCACATCAAAGGAACAAACCCCCTAACAGAAGAAAGGTGACAAGGCTCTGGGCCACAGGGACGGTTTCTCTCCATCATCCCCTTCCTTTCCATTCCCCTCTCTGCCTGGGCCTCCTGGGAATCTCGCCCCTCCTCCCACCTGCCCAGCTCTTTTGCTTGTCTTCCAAACTAATCCCTTCTCAGCCTACAGTCCCCCAGGTTGCAGGGGCCGAGAGCCTGCAGACTGCACGGCAGGGACAAGGGTCCTTAATTGCTTCCAGAGGGACTCATGAATACATGTATGCACACCTCCCGGAAGAACGTCCACCTTCTGACCCTTGGCTCCCTTCTGGTATGCTTAGGCTGGGGGAAGGAAGAGTAGGCTTTAATTTTGTGATTCCCTCAGCAAATATTGAGTTTCCCTGGCTAGGACCTGTGCTAAATGAGACACCAAAGGTGGGCAGAACAACAAGCCCCAGCCCCCTTGGGACTTAAGGCCTGGTAGGGACAACAAAATCAAATCAGCACTAACTTTTAGCCCCTGCAGGGGGCCCCTTGGCCCTCCTTCCCCTACATCTTCTGTCTGACACATTAAATACTCACTGAATAAGCGAAAAATACACTCAAAAATATTTTTGCCATTGCAAATGAAGAAGTATGGGAAGTATGAGGACTTATAGTGGGAGGGGAAGAGAAAAAGGGGGGTCTTGAATAGACTTTGAAGGTCAGTGATAACTTGTTTAAGAAAGTGATGCTTGCACTTTGATTCCATGATTTTTTTCCCTATGCTTTCTAAAGTTGCTACAATGAACATGTATTCTGTGTGATTTATTTTAAAAGGAAACTATATCATCATGATAAATAGAAAATCTGAATCAATTGTCACAAACAGGTAGAATCATTAAGATAAATGCAATGAAAACATCAGTATAGCTGCTGCCCTGTAGCTCATGCTGTGAGCCTGAGGCCTGCTCTGTCTTTAACAAAGAGCACAAAAATGCTTAGAGACACCGCTGGGCCCAGTGGCTCCTTGGTGTTATCAGAGGGACCAAAAGGTCATTCTGGAAGTTGGTGTAGTCAGAGTTCGCAGTGGCAGCCAGTCAGGAAAAGCCCAGGGGAGTAGATGGGGGTGCTGCAAATAAGGTGTTACTGGTGTCATTCGGTAGAGCTGCCCTTACCTTAGGATAGGAGTGTCGCAGGTGTGGAGAGGTGGAAGTAAATGGCTCCATCAGGCCTTAGAGGAGGCCTGACTTTGGACTTAGGCTTTCAATGATAAGTAGAGTTTGCCAGGAGAAGGAAGCAGGGCAAGAGGAACCTTAGAGGAAGCAATGTGTACACAGGAAGAAATGGGTTAGAATTGTTCAGTACAATCAAATATAATTAAGTGATGATGTGGAGGCAGCTTCTCACCCAGTACAGGAATACTTTTCCAACAAAGGAACAAGGAGCCTTGGTGACCTGTCACTGAATTATGCCAGCAAAGGCTACATAGCCACTCACTGAGGGGTACTTGGCAATAGAGCCTCAAAAAGCCAGGACCCACAGACAGAGAGGGGCAGGCCCTCCTGATCCAGGGTGAGAGTCCTCACCAAATCTGTGGTGTTTCTGGCCACCTCTGCTGGGGAGAATGAGGGAGGGCAGACCTGCAGCCTCCTTAATCTGGTCTAGGCATTTCCAAGAGGGTTTTCCCATCCCCCCCAACTCAAGTGAGGCAGAAGGATCAGAGGAGGGGCCTCCAGAAGCATGCTTCCTCTCCTGACCAGGGAGATGGGAGATGGGTTTCCCTCTCCATGCCATGTGAGTGACAATGTCACAGCTCACTGAAACTGCAGCTCGAGACCCCCACCTTACCCCAGCTAGGGTGCCCAACTCATCCCAGGTTACCCCATACTTTACCAGCATTAGCACTGTAAGTCCCCCGTCCCAGGAAACCCCCTCTGCCCTGGGGAAACCAAGAGGTTTGGTCATCCTAATTGTGGCCCTCTCCCTCTCCCCAGGGCACACACCTCTTCATCCCAGAATCTTTTCCTTGCTTATCTAGTTCCATTTACCCTGCTTAAAGGAGTTGGGCATGGGGGCTTTCTTTGTGGCACTCAGTAATAGGCAATACTGGTTAACTGAGCACCTGGTATAAATGGGTCCCTGCCCCATGAACCCTGCATTCGGGGCAGCAAACCAGATAGGTATTAGATAACAATTCCACAAATAAGGAATTAGACCATTTCCAATTACTGTGGAATAAATTACTCTGAAATTTAGCAGCTTGAAACAATAAACATTTATTATCCCACATGGTTCCAAATGGGTCAGGAATCTAGGAGTGAGTGGTTAGCTGGGCTGGTTCTGGTTCAGGGTCTCCCGCAATGTTGCAGTCAAGATGTCAACCTCGCCTGTGGTCGTCGGAAGGCTTGACTGGGGCTGTGTGATTTGCTTCTAAAGTGGGGCACACACCTGGCAAGTTAGTTCTTGTTATTGGTCGGGGGGCCTCAGTTCCTGCCACATGGGCTTCTCTAGGTGCTTCTTGGGTGTCTTCACCACATGGCAGCTGTCTTCCCCCAGAGTGAGTGATCCAAGAGAGTAAGGTAGAAACTTCAACAACCTTTATGACTAAGCCTTGGAAATCACACCGTCATTTCTGAATATTCCATTGGCTACACATGTCAGCTCTGTTCAGTGTGGCAGAGGGCTTATAAAGTTATAAATATTTTTAAGAGAGTATAAAATATCTATTGAAGAGTGATGGGGGCCATCTTTGAGGCTGGCTACCACAATTAGGTTTTGTACTAGGCCCAGCCTTAACTATTGGAATTGGACTCAGCCATCTTCTGTGAGCAGGCCTCCCCAGTGTCATTGTCTTCTGTCCTAGAATCTCTCCCTCCCCTTCCTTTCTGAGGCCCCTTCCCCCAACCACTGAGTCTGTGGCATCTCTTTCTCATGAGCCTGACCATTCCTCCCCTCTCTGCAGGGAGCTGACCCATCTCTTCTCCTCCCTTCCTCCCTTTCCAAAGCTGCCCTCATGGAATCCACCTTCATAACTCATTCTGAGGCCTGCTGCCTGACCTGTGAAATGAAATGAGAGGAACCAGGGACAAAGACAGATGGGAAGATCCAGGGAGAGAAGAGAAGGCAGGTTCATAAGTGTAATAGATGGACAAACCTGCCATCATCTATTCTCTGGGACAAACAGATCATCACTGAATGGGCTGCAGAAGAGCAAAGAGACAAATTACCCAGCCGTGACAGTGTCACCTGTTCCTTATTGATGGGCTTTTGTGCTCGGGCCCAGCTGCTCTTTGAAAATTACACATCCCAGCTCCTATGGGACCCCCAAACAGGAGTGACAGGGACAAGACAGCTTTTATGTCTCAGCTCGGGTCTGAGTCACATAGCCAAGTCTTTGTGTAGCATGCATCATATACAGACACGAATTATATGACTTTGACACAGTGCCACCTTAAAACATTAACAAAATGCCACTTTATGTATAAACTGGAAATCATACAAATGCCAGAAAAAGAAAGCACTTTAACTCCTTAGGTATTGAACAATTTCAAAGCTGTTGGGATGGAATGAATTAATAGATGGATGAATGCTACTGCCACAAGGTAGCGAATGACCATATTCTGCTTTTTTATGGAGCAAATCACACTGTTAATGGGCTTTGGAATGTAGCAACTGCTTTTTGTGACTATTGAGATGTTATTTTGCCATTTTTTTGTCATTATAAACCACTTTTAAAAAGCTATAACAGCATCATTCGAGAACCCACAAAGTAGAGATTCTAGCGCTGAAAAATACTCCCCCAAAACGATACCTTTGGAGTGACTGTTGGATGTGGTAAAACACCACTAAGACTGAACGACTGACGTGGCAGGTGGTGCGGTTCGTTTAGGAGAGTGTGAGTAGAGATAATGCTGCAAAGATACAAAATAGCATCGAAAATAAAAATATGGTAAGATGGTTGTGTTTGAGTTATGCAAGCACATATCATCTCCTACTGTATATTGATTCTCATGGGGAAAAGGATGTTGGAATATAAAACTTTCAATCATGTTAAATTTACAGAAGGCATCCTTCCTGGAAAATGTGACTTTTGTGGGCCTCCCAGCTATCCTGGCATAAATATGGCTCCTGGAGTACATTCTTGATAGCGTAGTATTACAAGTTGAATTGTGTCCTGTGAAATAATAGAAAATATATATTTAGTTTCTAATCCCCAATCTCCATTCCATTCCTCCCAAAACTGTAATTTCCTAAGTGATGAGATCACTAGGAGTACTTTTTGTTTAACTGTTTGGTCTTTGACCCTGGTTCCTGCCTGAACCCCTTGGAATTTCCTGGGTGATAGGAACCACTTTTGTTACAATGATGCAATGCCTGGTGGGCTCCTGGATGGGGCCTGCTTAGCTGGTCACCAGAAACACCAAGTTATCATCAGAAGCTTGGGACATTTACTCCATCCCTCCATCCTCCTGGAAGGGGAGAGAGACTGGAGATTGTTAATGATCCGTTATACCTATGTAAGGAAGCCTTCTTAAAAATCCCCAAAGTATGAGTTTCAGAGAGCTTCTGGATTGGTGAATGCACCCACGTGGCTGGAAAACGGTACACTCCAACTCTACCAGGACAGAAGCTCCTGCTCCCTAGACCCTTCCAGACCTCACTCCACATAATTGTCTCTTCATCTGTCTTCTTTATTATATAATAAACCGGTTAACCTAAGTGTTACCCTGAGTGCTGTGAGCCATTCCAGCAAGCTATCTAACCCTAGGAGGAGATCACATGAGACCTGATTTATAGCCAGTAGGTGAGAAGTACAGATGACAACCTGCACTTGAGATTCGCATCTGAAGGAGGGGGAGGTGTCATGGGATAAGCCTTTAACCTGCGTGGTCTGCACTAACTGTAGTTGGTGTCAGAATGGAATTGAATTCTAGGACAACCAGCTGATGTTGGAGAGTTGGTTGGTGTGGAAAACCCACACATTTGGTAGCCATAGTATTGTGAGTGTTAGAGTAAAGGACACATGGGTACATTTTCCCATATGTGTCCCCTAAAAAAAATAGATATTGAGGTCCCTAGTACCTCAGGATGTGACCTTATTTAGAAACAGAATCTTTACAGAGGTAATAAAGTTAAAATGAGGTCATTAGGACGGGCCCTAATCCAACATTACTAGTGTCCTTGAAAAAGGGACACCTGGATACAAGGACACACATGTAGAGAGGAAAGGTGATGTGAAGACACGTAGGGAGAACACCGTGTAAAGATTGGGGGGGATGCTGTCACAAGGCAGCGAACATCTGAGGATACCAGAAACTGGAAGAGGCAAGGAAGGATCCTCCCCATAAGTGTCAGAGGGAGCTTGGCACTGCTGACACCTTTATCTTGGACTTCTAGCCTCCAGAGCTGTGAAATAATACATTCCTATCATTCTAAGCAGCCCAGTTTGTGTTACTTTGTTAGAGCAGCCCTAGGAAACTAATAAAGAATGTCAGCTCAAGACTCAAAACTATCTACTACAGTAAGGAACATAGAAACAGCAGTAAATTGCCAATTAGGCACAAGCATGCATGCAAGCCAAAAAACAGCCATTTTCCAGTGCCTGCTGTAGACAAGGCCCCTTACTGCTGTCTGCACACTATCTTTGGAAGACCATGGACTCAGAGCTAGAAACCCGGGGTTAAGATTCAGGCTCTCTCTCTATTAGGATTTTTGTGTGGTCCTTGGTCAGTTACTTAGCTTTAGGTACCTCAATTTTCTTACTGTCAAATGGGCATAATAATCTACTAATCATGAGAATTAAATGAGAATGCATGTATATAAAAATGAGCACTCAGTAGAAGTTCGATAAATGTGTGCTTTTAGGTTTTGTTATTTGCAATCCCATTTCCTATTCTTCCCATTTTAAGTAATGATGAAATGGAGACCCATAGATGGTAAAAACCTTTTTGAGGTCACACCACACCTTGGACATAGAGGGTGTTCAATAAATATTAATTCCTATTGAAGAGGGACTTCTAAACATTCTTACAGATGAGATAACTGAGGCTCGCTCAGAGAAGCTAAGTTGCCCAGGGTCACAGAAAAGTAGACATTCTAGCTCTGGTCTGCCTGCTTCCAGTACAAGTGACATCTGGGTAAATTCAAAGAACTTCAGTTCCAGGCCTGAAGGGAATGGGATGAGTTCTAGTGATTTCCTAGGATGTTCTAGGTTCTTTCCCACTGTTATTTCAGATAGGAGTTCTCTACAGCCTGCTTTCTTTCATTCAGGCTCAGTGCCTCAGGATGGCATGTTGGAACACACCTTGGCCATGGCCTCAGATTTAGGTTTCAGGTCACCCAGGTCAGGTATGTTTATTGAGTCAGGTCACTTCCCCAAGCCTCAGGCTGCAGACAGGCCAGAACTTCTTGGTGTTTCTATCTCCACCCCATTCCAAGAAGAATGGGATGCAGCTTACAAAAATACGTCCAGAACATCGGTCCCATCATGAGAAACCGTAAGACAAGCCAGAATTGAGAAACATTCGACAGATTAGGCTGATGCTCTTTCAAAGTGTCAAAGTCATGAAAAACAAAAAGGACTTATTATACCCTGCAGAAGACTGTAGAGAATGAACTAAAGGTTAAAAGGGATCCTGGATGGGATCTTGGAGAATACAGCAGTAGTGGGAAAACTGGTGAACTTTGAATAGGGCTTTTACTTTGAGGTGGGTAATAGTGTATCAGTGTTAATTTCTTGATTCCCATCATTGTACTGTGATTAAGACATTACCATTAGGGGAAGTTGAGTGAGGGAGATAGAGAAACTACTATTTTTGTGAACTTTAAGTCTAATATTAGTTCAAAAAAAGTTTAAACATTAATTTATGTAAGAAACTCTGTTATATGAAGTATTGACCTAAGGAAAACAAAAAAATCCTTTAAGCAAGGCAGAGAAAGACAAATACTATATGATTTTATTCACATGTGGAATCTAAAAAACAAAACAAATGAACAAAGCAGAAATAGACTCAAAGACACTGAGCAGTGACTAGTGGTTACCATGGCAAGGGGTTGGGGGTGGATGAAGGGAATAAAGAAGCACAAAAGTCTCAATCATAATATAAATTAGACACAGGGATGAAAGTACAGCATAGAGAATATAGTCAATAATTCTATAACATCTTTCTATGTTGATAGTAACTACACTAGTTGGGGTGAGCATTTAGTAGTGTAGATAACTATTGCATCACTATATTGTATACCTGAAGCCAATGTAATATAACATATCAACTATACTTCAATAAAAAAAAGACAAGATTAAAAAAAAAGCAAATATGGATCCCTTTAAGTAAGGATCCATAGCTGTATTAAAAGAAATACAGCTAGTGTAATAACAACCAAAAAAACAGTAAGTAAAAACAAAAAACAATAAGGTAAGGAAAAAGTTACTGCAAAGTGAGGAATAAGGGCAGGATAAATAAGATGAAGAGATGAAGACAAAGGTGAGGCAAGGCCAAGTACAAACTGCCAGACCAACTTCAAATTTGGCTCTGAGAGACCTAATAGCAAACTCCAAGAAGGAAACACAACTGGTTACATGATTCACAACATGTGTAAGAAAGGAAAAAATCATACCCATACATGGGATCCTATGTAGCTTCTAGAAAATTTTATTGTATAATATTTAATGACACAGAAAATATTCATCACATATTAATGAATACAAAATTAGCAAATCACAAAACAGTATGTAGTATATGAAAGCAGTGGGTGAGTGGATTATGCAAGTTAAAATTTGTGTTTTTTTCTGCTTGTATCACTTTTCTATTGCTGTGTTAAAAATCACCACAAATTTAGTGGTAGTTACACTTATTGTCTTATAGTATCTATGGGTCTGGAATCCACACAAGGCTTAGCATGATCTTCTGCTGGGGCTTTCACAAGCCTGCTATCAAGGTGTCAACTGTTCCGTGGTTCTTGGCTGGATCATGTTTCTTCAGGATCCTCTTCCTAGCTTATTCAGGTTGTTGGCGGAATTCAGTTGCTTGTGGTTGTAGGACTGAAGTTCCTATTTTCTTGCTAGCTGTCAGATGGGGACAATTGTCCTCTCCCAGAGGCCACCCAGGGTTCCTTGCTACATGGCCCCATGGGCAGTTTACAACATGGATGTTTGCTTTCTTCCAAGTCAACAGGAAGCATCTCTCTTTCTCTATCTACAACCTCTCGTTCCCTTTTAAGAGTTTCCCCCATTAGATCAGTCCCACCCATGATAATCTCCCTTTTGATGAACAGAACTGATTGGGGATTACATCTGCAAAAATCCTTTTTGCCATGTAAAGTAACATAATCACAGGGAATACTATAGCAACATATCCATAGGTCTCATCCATGCCCAAGGGGGAGGATTTACAAGGCTATGAATCACTGTGAGACATTTTAGAATTATGCCTACCACACTGCTTATCTGCAGTTTCAGACTTCTTTTTTATGATGCAGCCTTACTTGCAAAACAAGGAAAAACACAATGGAAGTTTTTAAAAAATAAAAAACCAGTCTCCCTTGAGAAATACAAGTGCTGGAATATAAGAGATGTTTCTCACATGGGTCTTCATAGAAAGGACTTTGTGTGAACCTTTGTCAGCTAAATCTCTATTGCAAAGACAGAGTTCCTCAAGGCTGTTTCTTGTAACACCCTCAGCATAGGACACAGGCTTCATGATAATGTGCAGTAAAAGTCATTCTGTGAGTAGCCAAAAATGACAAAGCCCAGTTTTGGGCAGAGGGGTCACAGTCTAGATTTCCTATGTGACATCTAGAACAAACTAATTTAATCTGGGGGATAAGTTGATTTAATCTGGGGTTCATACATGTGCTTTGGATAAGTCTTTCTATGAGCTTCTTAAAACTATATGCAAAATTCTGTGGATGTATGCATTTCTTTGAGGAGAGAGTCCACTGGTTTCATCAGATTCTTGATAGAGGGTTTTAACTCAAAAAATTAAAGAACCATTGTTCTAGAGCAAGATTTCTTTACCTTGGCACTATTGATACTGGATTTTTTATTGTTGGGGGCCGTTGTTCTGTGTATTGTGAGATGTTTAATAGCATCCTTAGCCTTTACCCATAGAAAACAGGAGCCCCCCCAAATTGTGACAACGAAAAAAATCTTGTGACATTGCCAAATGTCCCCTGGAGTTAGGGTACCTCACTTTGAAAAACACTGATCTGGAAGAATAGAAGAACAAACTTAGGTGAGATCTGGATTAAAACAGTCTTGGAATTGCATCTCTACCATTTATGATCGGGGTAAATTACCTCAGTTCAGTTAGTTTCCTCATGTGTAAACTAGGAATATAATACCTGCCCAATAAGGTTCTGATTAAGATCAAAAGAAATAAAGCATGCAAAGTATTTTGCAGAGTGCCTTATACGGTAAGCTTTTAATATATGGTAGCTATTAATATTGCTTCCATTGTTGAAACCATTAGTATTTCCTCATGTCTTTTACTTCCTCATTCAACAGATATTTATTAACTGGTGTTTGTGTACCAGACCTTTCTTAACAAGCTCTACCTGAATTATTCTTCCTCAAGCCCTTTTCTGGCAGGTACTATTATCATCTCTCTTTATTGTTTGTAAATGGCACCTTTTAATGCCAGCATAATATTCCATCACATCTATTTATATTCTTGGTCCTGGCCTCCCTTCTAAGATCCAGACCCATATACCTACCTGGATATCATCCCAGGCACATTTCAATTCAACCTCTTTGGCCAATTAGACCAGTGCCTTGCACCCAGGAAGCCCTCCATGAAAATGAGCTATTACTGGCCATCAATGTCATTTTTAGCTCCTGCTGTCTGATCCACCTCCTCTTGCTACTCCTTAGTGGGTTCCCAGAGTCACTTAGTTTCTGTGAACCATCTTGGCCCTGGGGTTAAAGCTCTGATTTGTTGTCTGCGTGGGGAGCTTATAGGAGAATTCAGCCTGGTTTTCCCACCTGAATGGAAGAACTGTAGCACTGAAAATGGAGACACTCCCAAGCCAAGCCCATACTGCCCTGAGCAGTTTGGGGGTAGAAGTTACTAGAAGTAGACAGGATGTAAAATTCTCCCACAGCAGCCCCACTGGTTGTGCCAGCAAATGATTCCCGGGGCCTGGCTGGTGTTTCATGACCCAGCAGGGGCCCATGGAAAAGAGCTAGATTTATGCTATTAGTATAGTTATAGCAACATTATGTGACCCAGAACTGTAGTTCATGGTTCTTGGGGTGACAACAGGGAGCAATTGGGCAGCCATGAGCAGAAACGCAGGGCAACGCAGTAGGCTCGAGGTGGGATAGACCTTGGCTGCATTCAAGTCCCAGCTTTACATCTCGCTATCCAGGCGGAGACGACAAACAAGTGGCTCTGTCCTGAAGAGCTTCCCGTTTCCTCATATGGAAAGGGACCCGTGGTGAGGCGAATGATAGTTAACATTTCTAGAGTGCTTACTGTTCTGTTAAAATACAGGGAATTGTTTCTATTCAACCATTAAGAGTTATTTTAAACAGCATTTTTTCTTTTAAATACAGAAAGTTATACTCGGCCACCTCACACACACCCCAGTTAGGACCCTTGATATTTACAAAATAAAAAGTACAGGTATAAGCTATATATTTCCAAGATGGAAATCATCGAGTACAAATTGAGAAGTGCTTTCCTTTTTCGAGCGTTTGCTATCTACAAAAACAGAAATTTCATAAAATTCCAACTAGTATGTGCTAGCCACCGTTCTAAAGCTTTAAGGTATTAAGTCGCTTAAAATACCCAACAACCCCGTGAGGTAGGTACAATTATTAAGCACTCCTCGGTATTAATTAATATTTCTCCTAAAGAGAAGCAGAAGGGTTTGGGGAGAGTGCCGGCAACCTAAGCGGCCTCCACAAATGACCTAAAAGTTTGAGAAACATATAAGTCAGTATATGTAATTAACTAAGTGCCAAACAGGAATATCGGCCGTATGGCCGAAATACATTCCGCTGGGGCGTCATACTCGGCACGTACTTGGTTGGAAGTGCAGGCCCTCCCTGGGCCAGGGAGGTAGCCGGCTCCGGGGACAGGGATCTGTCTCTACGTGTTTTCCAGGGAAAGGAGCGCGGGGCTCCGTCGCTTCAACCAGTCTTGTTGTAGTAGGCGTACCCCACTAGGAACAAAAGCATTCGGAGTGACGGCAGCGTTAGCCATTCAACATCCAGCTCTGGCGCGCCCCAGTTGGATCCGAACTTCCAATTGGTGGAGTCCTTGTGAAGCGGGTCCGACGGAGTGTAAGAGCCCCTCCTTCCTTGGTGTGCTCAGCCAACCGTGGCGTCTGGACGGCAGCCGCCGGGTTCGGTTGAGCTGTGTGTAAGGATCCGAGGGCCCTGAGGGCGGGGCTGGGAGCAGGCCGGGGGCTGCGGGGAGGGGACGCTTCCCGCGGGCGCGCGGAGCGAGGACGGTGACAGCCACGCGCGCACGTGCGCGTCCGGCTGCAGCGCCGCCCCGAGACCTCTGTTCGCCGCTGAGAGGCGCGCGGGGTTTGAGGCGCAGCCGTCTAGGGGCTCCGTCCTGGGCGTCCCCAGCGTTCCCGGCCCGAGCCCCGGAGCGCCGGGCCGTGCCTGCCCCGTCTGTCCCGGCTCGGATTTCTACCCCGCGCAGCCGTCAGGGCCCGCACCCCAATTCCCCTTTTCGTTCCCGGGGTAGGGTCCTCACGGCCCATGCTGGCCGCTGGGGGCCTGCGCCACTCAGACAGCTCCCGGGCCGGCCGGCCAGCCACCATGGTGGCCCTGAGGCCTGTGCGGCTCCTCCAGGGAGGTTAAGAGGCCCAGAGCGCAGGCTTCGGGGCGCGAGGGTCCCGGGCCTGAGCCCCGCGCCATGGCCGGAGCCATCGCTTCCCGTATGAGCTTCAGCTCGCTCAAGAGGAAGCAGCCCAAGACGTTCACTGTGCGGATTGTCACCATGGACGCCGAGATGGAGTTCAATTGCGAGGTAACCAGCCAGTAGCAGCCCCGACGGGTTGCGGCGAGGGGGAGTCCCGCGGAATCCGGCGGCATCCCCGTTCCCCCGGCCCTGGCACTGACCTGGGCTCCACTGCGTGGTGACAGTTGAGGTAGAGGCTTGAGGGATTCTGCTTACCACCTCTGGGCACAGATAGAGACTGCAAGAACCGGAAGGAGCCGTCTAGGCCCAAATCCTCCTGTTAAAGATAATGACTGCTTTTTTCATAGAGCTGTTGAGTTCGAAAGCATTTCCAGAAGGTTTTCATTCATTGTTACCACACGAGGTTAGAAGCATCAGTGATTTCTGGTTTTCAGTCTCAGGCTTAAGTTCCAGCTCTCTGGGTTTTTTTACTTCATTGGGTAATATTAATGTACCCCAGGTAGTCAAAGTTGCGTCTTGTTTGTTGGAAACTCTTTACCTCTTTTCGTTTTCCAAAGCTTACATTTTTCTGGAAAAACTGAGTCTTATACTTAAATTTCCATATGTGATGGAATATATGTATCCCATCGTGATAACAGTTATCATTTGTTGAATACATTCTCAGTGCCATTCATACATTTAATTCTCACCACACCCACTGAGGTGGGTACCCCAAATCATCTAGTAAATGGCAGAGTGGGGTTTTAAATCAAGCTCTTAACCAATACAGTACTGCCTCTCAAGTAATTGAAGTCCTTGCTACTTAAGGTGGGTCTGAACCAGCAGTGTTGGCTGCAGTGACCTAAGTCAGCGGTTGGTAAACTTTTTCTTTGAAGGGCCACATAGTAAATACTTTCAGCTTTGCATGCTCTAGGGTCTCTGTTGGAACTACTCAGTCTTTAGCTCTACCACTGTAGTGCAAGAGCAGCCTTAAGATCGACTTACAGCATGACAACATGAGGCGCCCCATTGTCCTGCTCCCCTGTTAAAAGTAGTGAAAATTACCTTAAAAAGAAAACTCTCAGGTATTATGATTAGTACACATGGTGTGGGTGGGGGGATCATGGGGAAGACAGTGTAGCATAGAGAAAACAAGTAGTGACTCTGTGGCATCTTACTACACCGATGGACAGTGACTGCAGTGGGGTATGGGGGAGACTTGATAATATGGGTGAATGTAGTAACCACATTGTTTTTCATGTGAAACCTTTATGTATATATTAATGATATCTTAATAATAATAATAATAATAATAATAATAAACCCTCAACAACTGTTGAAGCTCTCTGGAAATGGTCCCAAGGGCAAACGTCAAGTGAATAAATATTCAAGAAACTTTATGAAAATTCAGGAAGAAAGGCAAGAGTCTGGTATTTGAACCAAGACCACTCCCTCCCTTCTTGCTTCCAGCTCAGCAAGGTGGAGATTCCACTCCAGACTGATACAACCTAGAACCTAGAACACAGGGCTCCCTTTCCCCTAGCTCCTGGTGAGACCACTTTCTTCCCTGGGGAGCAGGACTTCAGTGCTTTTTATCTTGCCCAAGGCTACTTGTTGCTGAGGCTAAATCCTGGATGTGTGCAGTTGAAAGACGTGATCTCCTTCTTCCACCCAGCTCCTATTTAGAGAATGGGGGCTGTCTTAGGTATGGCACACTGAGAATACTGGGACCCCAATTGCTCTTGTCCTAGCCACAGCTTGTGAGTTGGTGGTTCCATGTCGGGAAGGATAAACTGAGATCTCAGGCTGGTGTGTCCCTCCTTCCTCCTTCGATCATGGGCTCAGAGATTTTGCCTGGAGGGAGAAGCAGGCTAGAAAACCCTTAGCTCTTCAAGCTCTTCCCAAAGGAAGTGACTTCATTTGCGATAAGACTTAGAGAAATGTATCCCTCTGAGTACTCTTAAGAACTTTTGATGAAGGACAATTAAGGAGATTTGTTGATTTACTGTTGATACAACCTAGACTATAGGCCAGTTTGCAGAAGAGAATCATGGAATAAGACAGATGAGAACCCTGTTGGGGCCAGAACAAATATTGAACACTGCCTTTAGAAACTGTCCCCTCAAAAAGCCACCTTTTGTTTGGATTACTTTGTAGAGCATGTTATGCCTCAGGCGTGGTTGAAAATAATAGAACAACAAAACACAATTAGTGGGGTTTAACAACTGGGTGTGATTAGGTAGAGGAAGAGAGCCCTACTAAAACTGCTGTCATCCCAGGGTGACTGTGGACAAACCCAAAGCTGTGCCTCTCTGAGGAACAACATCATAGACCTTAACACTGTACGAGGGAAATAGACTTCACTAAAAAAATCCAGCCAGTCGCTGAACAAATAAATAAGCAAATAACAATAACAAGCCCTTGAGCTGTGATTATAACAATAACTGTCTCCAGAGTTGTTATAACATACAGGTGACCCTTGAATAACTGGGTTTGAACTGCATGGGTCCATTTATACGCAGATTTTTTTCAATAGGTACATTGGAAATTGTTTTGGAGATTTGTGACAATTTGAAAAAACATTTTCTCTAGCTCGCTTTATTGTAAGAATCCAGTTTATAACACATGTAATATATACATATGTGTTAATTGGTTGTTTATGTTATTGGTAAGGCTTCTAGTCAACAGCAGGGTATTAAGTTTTGGGGGACTAAAAAATTAGATGTGGATTTTAAACTGTGCTGGGGAGTTAGCACCCCTCACTCCCACCTTATTCAAGGGACAACTATTATCTAAAATATCTGGTTTCCAACAAAAAATTATGAGGCATGCAAAGAAACAGAGACGTATGACCCATACAGTGGAAAAAAGCTAGCAACAAATTGCCTGTGACAGTGACCAGATGTCAAATTTAACAGAAAAGTTTTAAAATAGCTATTATAAATATGTTCACAGAACTAAAGGAAAAGATAATTAAAGAAGTAAAGTAAAGGAAGGTATATGGTGACATTTTTGCATAAAATAGAAAAATAGCAATAAAGGGATAGGAATTATAAAAACCAAAAGAAAATTCCGGAGTTGGAAAGCACAATAACTGAAATAAAAAATTCACTAGAGGTGCTCAAAGTAGATTCAAACTGGCAAAAAAAAAAAAGAATTAGCACACTTGAAAATTGATTGATGGAGATTATGCAAGCTGAAGAGTAGAGAGAAGTAATGAAGAAAAATGTAGAACCTCAGAGAAATGCAGGAGATAGGTAAATGTGTACCAACATATGTGTAATGGGAATATGAAGAGAGGAGAGAGAAGATATATAAATGGCTGAAACTTCCTAAACTTATTGAAAACAGTAACCTATACATTCAAGAAGCTCAATAAACTCCAAGGAGGATAAACACAAAGAGATCCACAAGCAGATGCATCATAGTAAAAATGCTAAAAGTCAAAGACAAGGAGAAAATCTTGAAAGCAGCAAGAGAAAAAAGACTTGGCACTTATAAGGAAACCCCAATAAGATTAACAACTGACTTCTCAGCAGTAACTGGAGGTGAGAGGCTATGTGATAATATAAGTCAAAGTGCTCAAAGAAAAAAACTTGTCAATTAAGAATCCTTTGTCCGTCAGTAAAACAAAAAGATATCCTACAGTATGGGAGAATATATTCATAAATGACATATCTGATAAGGGGTTGACATCCAAATTATATAAAGAGCTCATGCACCTCAACAAACAAAAAGCAAATAAGCCAATTAAAAAATGGGCAGAGGAGCTAGATAGACACCTCTCCAAAGAAGAAATTCAGATGGCCAACAGGCACATGAAAAGATGCTCCACATCACTAGTCATCAGAGAAATGCAAATTAAAACCACAGAGATATCACCTCACACCTGTTAGGATGGCCGCCATCCAAAAGACAAACAACAACAAATGTTGGCGAGGATGTGGAGAAAGGGGAACCCTCCTACTCTGCTGGTGGGAATGTAAATTAGTACAACCATTGTAGAAAGCAGTATGGAGGTTCCTCAAAAAACTCAAAATAGAAATACCATTTGACCCAGGAATTCCACTTCTAGGAATTTACCCTAAGAATGCAGCAGCCCAGTTTGAAAAAGATATTTGCACCCCTATGTTTATCGCAGCACTATTTACAATAGCCAAGAAATGGAAGCAACCTAAGTGTCCATCAGTAGATGAATGGATAAAGAGGATGTGGTATATATACACAATGGAATATTATTCAGCCATAAGAAGAAAACAAATTCTACCATTTGCAACAACATGGATGGATCTAGAGGGTATTATGCTCAGTGAAATAAGCCAAGCCGAAAAAGACAAGTACCAAATGATTTCAGTCATCTGTGGAGTATAAGAACAAAGAAAAAACTGAAGGAAGAAAACAGCAGCAGATTCACAGAACCCAATAATGGACTAACAGTTACCAAAGGGAAAGGACTGGGGAAGATGGGTGGGAAGGGAGAGATAAGGGGGAAAAAGGGCTATTACGATTAGCACACATAATGTAGCAGGGGTGGGGATGGGGTGGGGGATATGGGGAAGGCAGTATAACACAGAGAAGACAAGTAGTGATTCTATAACATCCTACTATGCTGATGGACAGTGACTGCATTGGGGGTATGTGGTGGGGACTTGATAATAGGGGGAGTCTAGTAACCATAATGTTGCTTATGTAATTGTATATTAATAATAACAACAGCAAAAGAATCCTGTGTCTAGCACAGCTGGATATAAATGAAATGGACATTTGAAAAATAAAGGTGAAACAAGGGCTTTCCCAGATAAAAACAGAGAATTTGTTGCTGAAAGACCTGTCTTAACAAGAAATACTAAAATTCTTCAGGCTGAAAGCAAGTAACCTCAGTCATTCAAATCTGTTGAAAAAAAGACAAGACAAAGTGCAAAGGTAAAGGTAATTATATAAAAAAGATAGTAGAAATGCATATTTTTCTCCATGTAACTGCTTTAAAAAGAATTGTATAAAATAATTTGTACATAATATATATACTGTCGAGCCTGAAAAATAGATATGTAACATATTTTTATATGTTTGTCATTAACAACACAGAGGAGGTGGGTGGGAGCAAAGCTGTAATGAGCTAATGAAATTACCACAGATGGTAGAGTTAGTAACTATAACAATGTATTGTTGGGCTTGTAACTTTAATAGATATGTATAACAGTAATACTACAAAAGGGAAAGGGAAAGGAGCTATATAGGAGTAACATTTCTATATATCACTGGAATTAAGATAGTATAAATCTGAAGCTGATTCTGATAAGTCAGGATTATTTGGTAAACCCCAGAGCAACCACTAAAACAAAAAACTTAACAGTGGGAAAAATCACTTAAAAAATTGAAATGCTTCATTAGAAAATATTCAGTGCAAAAGCAAGTAGTAAAGGAAGAATAGAGAGACATGAAGCACAAAGAAAACAAAAAGTAAGACAGCAGTTATATAATAATTACATAACTAAATGAAGTGGACAAATTTCTGGAAAGACACCTAACTACCAAAATTTACTCAAGAAGAAAGAGACAATCTGAATAGACCTAAAACAAGAGATTAAATTAGTAATAAAATACTACCTATAATGAAAGGCCCAGGATCTTCCCACCAGAGGCCCCAATGACTTCACAGAATTCTACCAAACATTTCAAGAACAATTAATACTGATTCTTCACAAACTCTTCCAAAAAAATAGGAGGGGAGGGAACACTTCCCAACTCATTTTATGAGACTGCCATTGCCCTGATACCAAAACCAGACAAAGATAGCACAAGAAAAGAAAACTAGAGACCATTATCTCTTATTAGTATGGAAGCAAAAATGCTTAACAAAAATACTAACAAACAAAATTCAACACATAAAAAGATTTACAAATGATAACCAAATGGGATTTATTCCAGGAATACAAGATTGGTTTAACGTTTGAAAATCAATTAATGTAATAGTCACATGATCATCTCAATAGATAAAGAAAAGGGCATATGACAAAATCTAACAACACTTCATGATAAAAGTCCTCAACAAAATAGGAATAGAAGCGAACTTCCTCAGTAAATGGCCAACTGAAAAATCCACAACCAACATCATACTTAATGGTGAAAGACTGGATGCTTACCCCTAAAGATCAGGAACAAGACAATGATGTCCACTCTTGCCACTTGTATTCCACATTGTACTGAAGGTTCTAGCTAGGACAGTTAGGCAAGAAAATGAGATAATGGCATCCTTATTAGAAAGGAAGAAGTGAAAGTATCTTTATTCACAGTTATTAAGATCCTGTATAAAGAAAGACTCTAAGGAATCCCCTAAAAAAATTACTAAAACCAATAAATGAGTTAGGAAAGGTTGTAGGATACAAGATCAATGCACAAAAATCAATTGTAATTTGTATGTATTTGCAAGGGACAGTCTGAAAATGAAATTAAGAAAATTCTATTTACAACAGAATCAGAAGGTACAAAATACTTAGGAGTAAATTTAATGACCTACAAAACTTATATTCTGAAAATTGTAAAACATTATTGAAAGAAATTGAAGATCTAAATAAAATGGGAAAGCATTCCTTGTTCATGGATCATAAGACTTACCATTGCTAAGATGACAGTATTCCCCAAATTGATCTACACATTCAGTATAATCCTTATCAGAATCCCAGTTTTCTTCTTTGCTGAAACTGATAAACTGATTCTAAAATTCATATGGAATTGCAAGGGATCAGAATAGCTAAAACTATCTTGAAGAAAAGCAAAGTAGGAAGACAAACTTCATGATTTCAAAACTTACTACAAAACAGCCATAATCAAAACAGAATGGTACTGGCATAAAGATAGACATATAGATCAATGGAATATAATTAAGAGTCCAGAAGTAACCCATACATATATGGTTAACTGATTTTTGACAAGGTTGCCAAGATCATTCAATGGGGCAATGAATAGTCAATAAATGGTGCTGGGACAATTGGATAGGCACATGCAAAAGAATGAAGTTGAACCCTTCCCATCACATACAAAAAATGTATCAAAATAGATTAAAGACCTAAATGTAAGAACTAAGACTAAAACATTCTTATAAGAAAATGTAGGGATAAATCTTCAGGACTTTGGATTTGGCAAAAGACTCTTAGATATGACACCCAAATCATGAGCAGCAAAGGAAAAAATAGATAAACTGGACTTATCAAGATTGAAAATTTTTGTGCTTCGGACACCATCAAGTGAAAAGGAAAAATGTTTGCAAATCATGTATCTGATAGCTAAAGTATATAAGGAGCTCTTATGGCTCAGTAATGAAGGCAAATAACTCAATTAAAAAATAGACGGAGGATCTGAATAGATATTTCTCCAAGGAAGATACACAGATGGCCAATAAGTACATGAAAACGTGCTTAACATTGTTAGTCATCAGCGAAATGCAAGTAAAAAACACGAGATACCACTTTACTCCAGTGAAAGCCAACCACTTAGACTACTAGATTCAAAAAGGCATAAATATCAAGTGTTGGCAAGGATGTGAAGAAACTGGAATCTTCATGCACTACTAGTGGGAATGTAAAATTATGTGGCCAATTTGGAAAACAGTCCGGAAGTTCCTCAGTTAAACATAGAGTTACCATATGACCCAGCAATTCCACTACTAGGTATCTGTTGAAGCAGAATGAAAATGTGTGTCTACAGAGAAACTTGTACACAAATGTCTATTGCAGAATTATTCATAATAGCCAAAAGGTGGAAAAAACCCAAATGGCCATCAGCAGATGAATGGATAAACAAAATGTGGTATATCAATATAGTTGGATATTATTTGTCAATAAAAATGAATGGAAGGGGGTAGTGTAATCACCATAATATTACTCATTTAATTGTAGATTAATGATATCAAAATAAACATATAAAAAAAATGAATGGAGTACCAATGCATACTATAATATGGATGAACTTTGAAAATATGCTAAGTGAAAGAAGCCAGTCAAAAAAGAACACATATGATTCCATATGTAAGACTAGAACAGGGACATCTATAGAACTAGAAAGTAGAATTGTGATTGTTAAGGGCTGGGAAAAGGGAGTGCAGGATTAGGGGAATGATAGGTAAAGGGCACAAGGCTTTCTTTTTGAGGTGAGGAAAATGTTCTAAAATTTGGATGACTGCATAATTCTGTCAATATGGTAAATACCATTGAATTGTGCACTTTAGGTGAATTTTAAGGTTTGTGAATTCTCTCTCAATAAGGCTGTTTTAAAAATAGCCTTCAACAAAATATGAACACAAGAGATGACTTTGTTCTAGTAAAACTTAATTATGGATACTGAAATTTGAATTTCATATAATTTTCACAAGTGATGAAATGTTATTTAAAAATACAAAAGTCATTCTTAGCTCTCAGACTGCACAGGAACAGGAGGTGAGCTTGGTTTGTCTTGTGGACTATAGTTTGCTGACCCCTGGTCTAATTTACTGTTTGATAAATATTGTGAGTGATAGCTAAAGGGCCATAGGAAAAGATTTTGTATGACATTTCTTCAGCCATAGTTTTGCCATGAAAATCTTTTATTTTTTCTTCTTTAAACAGACCCCAGACTCAAAGAGGACAGAAAATTGTATTATTAGTGATAGTAGGGTTTCTCAACTTTGGCACTATTGACATTTTGGCTGGATAGTACTTTATTGAGGTGGGGGGCCATCCTGTGCACTGTGGTATGTTTGATAGTATCTCTGGCCTCTACCCACTAGATGCCAGTAGTATCCCCCACCTTGTCCTAGTCATGACAACGAAGACTTGTCAGGTGTCCCTGGGGGGAAACACCCTCCCCTGTCCCCTGCCACCATGTTGAAAGCCACTGATCCACAGAAAGAGATAAGAGCAGTGATGTTCACAGAGGCAGAATTGGTATAGAATAGAGTCTGTCATACTTTAATGTGCACATAAGTGACTGAAGATGTTGGTAAAATGTGGATTCTGATTCTGTAGTTCAGCAGTGGGACTAAGAAATCTACATTTTAACGAATTCTCAAGTAATACCAGTGATACAGGTCCAGGGACCACACGTTGAGTAGCAAAGCAGTAGTAAGAAAGTGCATAAGCTTTGAAATAGACAGAAATAAACGACTTCTAGCCTGGATAAAATACTTAAGTTCTCTGGACTTCAGTTTCCACGTCAGTAAAATGGGACCGATAATACTGACCCTGCAAGGTTGTTACAAGGATTCATGGAATGTGTGGTGCCTAGGCAGAAAGGAAGACATAGAAGGACTGTAGCTGGCCTAAAGTAGGAGGCTCAGGTCACCATAGGCACTGTCCTGTTGTGATTTGTCAAGGTATTGCATCTCACTGAACATCAGATTTCCAGTGGAAATACCTTTTGTAAATGATGTTCAAATATTCTGTTGAAATTAGCAGTAGTTTGATTTATGCTGATATAGGGAGCCCTGAGAAATGATTAGTCTTACTCTCCTGCACTATTTTTATGTTGTACATTAACTGAGCAAGGTGCTAATACAAGAAAATGGCAGATGCATTTTGAAAAAAAAGAAGAGAGATGGTGCTTAAGGAATTCTTGACTGTCTTGAGGTGAAATGTAGGTAGCTTCTAAGAAGGACTCAATTTCAGAACCAGTGAGAGTTAACATGTGAATCATGTTACCTTCTGCTAACAAGTTTGGACTTTTGTTTGCTGCAGAGAGAGGGGAAAGAACCCCTCTTGCACTACTTGCTGCATTGTACAATTGGCCTGATGTTTTGGAGGATTTTTCCACTTGAAAGATCTGATATTTATCATTTTGAGAAATTGGATGCTGAATGTAATTTACCAGGAGGCTAAACGGTTATGTTATTTCTTATCTAGGCTGGAATTTTACTCTAACAATTCAACCTTTCAGTCAGAAGAGCCAAATAACGAAAAATGTCTCAAAATCGAGCTGTGAGAAATTCTAATACCATCTTATATTGAAACCAAAGGCTTCTTCTCCTGTTGGTTGGCACCCCAAATGTTTTTATGTACCCAAGTGGCATTATGATTGGGTTAAATGCCAGTATTACAGATCATTCCAACATACAGTGGACATAAAGTAGAAACTTTTGAAGGAGGAAAAAGAACAACTCTAGTATTTTCAGTAAGATGTTAAATCCTAGACATCCCAAGGTTCAGGCAAATGATTCCCTTCTAAATGTAAACTCCAGGAGGACAGTGGTGGTGATTTCACTGCTTAATTATATATATGTAATGGGGCTCTGTGGGAGGGCATCGAGAAGCTTTCCTTCTTACTTCAGATGAAAGATGGTTTCTGCCACACCTTTGGGCTCCCCCATGCAGTTTAAGCAGTGCCTGGGGATGGCGTGGCTGCTGCAGGTCTAGGACAAGGGCAGTCAGGGGTGAATGAATGATGGCTGCAGTCATGCCAGTGAAGAGTGAAGGAAGCGGGCGCACCGGGTCTAGTGCTGCCGTCCGCTGGACCCCACGTCTGCTCTTCTGTGGTGGGAGCCCTAGGAACAGCAGTCACTGTGCGCCAGGTACCGTGCTCAGTGCTTTAAACACACTATCTCATTTGATACAGTGGAGACTCATTTATTTATTCATTCAACAGGTATTTACTGAGTACTCCTGCAGGTCGGGCGGTGAAGATGAACTAGTAGTGATCAAGACCTACTTAGGTCGTGGGTGCTGTCACGGGCTTCAGTGTTAGAAGGGGAAACAGAGGCTCAGACAGGGCAGATAGCCTGCTTAAGTTCCCAGGGAGCCATTGTCTGTTCTGAATGAGAAAGGACAGGGACAGGTAAGTTGCTTAGTTGAAACTCAAAATGAGGCTTTTAAGTAAGCTGGGTAGGTCTTAGCTCAAGCTCCAGTGTCGTCGTCAGGGCCGCGCAGGCAGGTCACAGCTGTGGTGTGTGGAGCTTGCTTCTTGACTCTGCCTCTAACCAGCTGAGTGACTTTGGGCAGGTTCCTTAGTCCTCTCAGATGCCTCTGTTTCCTCTTCTGTAGAATGGAGGTTGTGATACTTCTTCCAGCGTAGAGGCATAGAGTTGTTACAGGGATTAAAATCAAGTTACTATTGGTAAAGTACTTACAATAGCACCGGGCACAAGGTAAGTCCCATACACGGGTTGTTACCTAAGAGAAACTCAGTTCAAGGCCTCTCATCACTTGGCACCCTTTCCCAGCCTCTCCTGCACTTCCTCACCTGCCCGCTTTGCTCTGGGCCTTGTGTTCTGGCTGCTCTTTCCTGAAAATGCCAAGCTCTCTTTACACTGCTGTGCCTTTGCATAGGCTGTTCCCTTTGGCTGAGTGCCCTTCTCACTGCCTCCTGGCATAGACATTCTCCTTCTCCTTCAAGGTTCTGTTCAGCTATTCGTGTCTCTTTTTGCCCAAGACCACTCCATAGCTGCCAAGTGATGGGGCCAAACCCAGGACATCTGTCTTCCAGGCCAGCCCTCTTTCTATTAAATTATGCCACCCAAATAGAAAGCTCCACATAGAAATAGGAAAGGTTAAAAACCTTGACAGAACTTAAGAATTTGGTAAACAGGAAAAAGAAAGTAGAAATAAGAACTCTTTCAAGGACGTTCCTAACTCAACAACTGTTTGTCTGTAGCATTGTTTTACTTGTTTCATTGGTGTAAGATACCATTTCAAAACCCTTTTGTGAGTGCCAGTGGGCTTGAATGGTAGGATGAATGATATGATCATGAATGATATGACTGACAACCTCTCCTATATTGTCTCAGTGTCTAGTTTGTCTTTTTGAATCAAATGGACATTTTCCATAAGTGAATCCTTCTCACTCACCATGATTACTCAGAATTCCTTGCCTCTGGCCTAAAATGAAGTTTGTTTCATGAGAGTTAAGTATTTTTTAGTTGCATATTTATCATGTGTTAGGGTCAGAATGCTTTTCCCAGTACTCAGCCCAATGTGTTCTCATAATTTTTGAGGTGTCCACATAGAAAGCAACTGGTTGGCCTCTCTATTCTGAGACCTCTTCATGTTCTTTGAAAAGTTAGTTATCTAACTTTGAAATCCACCTGCTTCTTCATCCCTCCCCGCTTTCCACTGCAGTTCAGTTTTGGAGCAGCCAAAGGCATTGAAAGCATTGAAGCACACAGAAAGATATTGAAGAGCGAAGGTCCCAGCTTTCTGAGGTGCTCATAATCTAGTTAGAGAAATCTAGGATACACATGAAAAGATCATGCAAAGAAGTCTCTATCTATATCAGGTGAGGGTAGGCTACCGTTGAGAGGGAGAAGGAATCACGGTGCAGTGGGGTGAATAGGTGCACCCCCCGCCCTAACTCCGGCTTTGGAGGCAGCTTTGGGTGCACAGATGCAGGGGGTAGGGCACTCCGGTCAAGTGGATCAGCGGATGTGCTTAAGCAAAGGAGAGGATGGGAATCCTGTGGTTTGAGGAGGGAGAGGGGAGAGGTGTTTGAATTGGTAGGTTCAGGCCAGATTAAGGAGCTTGTGTTCATCAGATGCAGTGGGGAGCTTTGAGGTTTTTTCTAGGAGAGTGAAAAGTGATCAACATGCAGAATGATTTGAAATGTTAGGGGGTGGCGATGGGTGGAGGTCAGAAACAAGTTGCCTAACTAGAAGATGATGCTTTGGGCCAGGTGTCACACTCCAACCTGAACCCAAAGCTTGGGCACCAGCAGGACAGGCCTGGGATCAGGGTCTTCTGTGACAAAGAATGAGCAGAAGACCTACTCGGCCCAAGATTCAGGGGGTCCAGAGCCAGTCCTCAGGCCTGAGGCCAGCCAAGCTGGAAGCAGTTCTGGGTCAAGCCTGGCCAGAGTTGGGCTCAGGAGGTCAGCCCACTTTCTTGTGTCTGGTTCAGGTGTGCAGTCAGAGTGTTGCTTGTGTAAAACTATTCAGAGCTCTGAATTGGTGCTTGAACCCCTGGCTTCTACGCAGCCTTGGGCACATCCCTTCCTCCCCCTAGGCCTCAGTTCTTCAGCTAAAAAATGAGGGGGAAGGACTAGGTTTCAAGGACTCTCAGCTTTAACATCCTATGTTCGGTGATCTGGACAGAGGAAGCTCATTGCACAGCTCCCTCTTTCCTATTTCCTCCTTAGATGAGAATCATCTCAGGATTTGAACATGTAGGTGTGAGAAAAATCTGCTGAAGGATAGGAAGAATATTACTTAGGGAATATGAGCTGTCATGCTGATAGAAGGGGAAAGTCGGCTTGGATGAAAGCCCCACGACTGCCACTGCTCCCGGAGCAATCCTGCACTTCCCTCTCTGAGCCTCAGTCGCCACATCTGTAAAATGAGAATAATGGTATTCTTCTTATAGGGTTCTTTTAAGGCATGAGTAAGGTGGACCTTTACAGACACTTAGCCCAGGGCCTGATCATAGTAAGCACTTGTTAAATACTAGCTTCTTACGTTACCATGAGTTGGTGTGTGGGAATAAAGAGGAATAAAGAGGAATGGTTTCATGCTAGAGGCACTGTGAATTTTCTCCTTTAATCATCTCCTTCATTCTCTTTGAGTCTTCTTCAGGTTGTTCATGCCTTTGTACTTGTAGGACTTCTAGACTGATTAGTTTAAATATAATGAACTTTACATTATGCCAGGTTCCTGTTTAACTTTTTTATAGTGTGCTATATAATTGATCTCTGTTTAGCTTGAGGTCTACTGTGATAACAGGATTCTTTCCTGATTTCTGCCATACTTCATTCCCATTCTTTTGTCCTCAGTGTGTCATTTTGAAATTTTTCTCTATTCTTTGTTTTTGATGACTGCTCCAATTATTCATGCTAATTTTACATTCTTGTCCAAGAACATTTTTGGTGCTTGTTTATTCTTTTTTTTTTCAGGGAGGCTATATTTTTTAATTAAGGTATTATTAATAAAAAAATATACACTCTTATGAAAGGTTTTACATGAAAAAACAATGTGGTTACTACATTCCGCCCTGTTATCTTGTCCCCCCCATATACCCCATTGCAGTCACTGTCCATCACTGTAGTAAGATGCCACAGAGGCACTATTGGTCTTCTCTGTGCTACCCTGTCTTCCCCATGATCCCCACACACCATGTGGGCCAGTCTCAATACTCCTGAATCCCCTTCTCCCTCCCTCCCCATCCGCCCTCCCCCATCCCTCCCTTTGGTAACTGCTAGTCCCTTCTTGGAGTCTGTGAGTCTCCTGCTGTTTCGGTCCTTCAGTTTTCTTTTTTTGTTGTTGTTTCTTTTATTTTGCTTATTTTATTTATTTTTTAAAATTTATTTTGGTATCATTAATCTACAATTACATGTGCAATATTATGGTTATTAAACTACCCCCTTCATCAGGTCCCCCCCACCAACCCCTTTACAGTCACTGTCCATTAGTGTAGTGAGATGCTATAGAATCACTACTTGTCTTCTCTGAGTTGTACAGCCCTCCCCATGCCCCCCCAACATTACATCTGCTAATCGTACTGCCCCTTTTTGCCCCTTATCCCTCCCATCCCACCCATCCTCCTCAGTTCCTTTCCCTTTGGTAACTATTAGTCCGTTCTTTGGTTCTGTGAGTCTGCTGCTATTTTGTTCCTTCAGTTTTTTTCTTTGTTCTTATACTCCACATATGAGTGAAATCATTTGATACTTGTCTTTTTCGGCTTGGCTTATTTCACTGAGCATAATACCCTCTAGCTCCATCCATGTTGTTGCAAATGGTAGGATTTGTTTTCTTCTTATGGCTGAATAATATTCCATTGTGTATATGTACCACATCTTCTTTATCCATTCATCTACTGATGGACACTTAGGTTGCTTCCATTTCTTGGCTATTGTAAATACTGCTGCGATAAACATAGGGGTGCATCTGTCCTTTTCAAATTGGGCTGCTGCATTCTTAGGGTAAATTCCTAGGAGTGGAATTCCTGGGTCAAATGGTATTTCTATTTTGAGTTTTTTGACGAACCTCCATACTGCTTTCCACAATGGTTGAACTAATTTGCATTCCCACCAGCAGTGTAGGAGGGTTCCCTTTTCTCCACATCCTCGTCAACATTTGTTGTTGTTTGTGTTTTGGATGTTGGCCATCCTCACTGGTGTGAGGTGATATCTCATTGTGGTTTTAATCTGCATTTCTCTGATGATTAGCGATGTGGGGCATCTTTTCATGTGCCTGTTGGCCATCTGAATTTCTTCTTTGGAGAAGTGTCTATTCATGTCCTCTGCCCATTTCTTAATTGCATTATTTGCTTTTTGTTTGTTGAGGTGCGTGAGTTCTTTATATATTTTGGATGTCAACCCTTTATCGGATATGTCATTTATGAATATATTCTCCCATACTGTAGGATGTCTTTTTGTTCTACTGATGGTGTCCTTTGCTGTACAGAAGCTTTTCAGCTTGATATAGTCCCACTTGTTCATTTTTGCTTTTGTTTCCCTTGCCCGGGGAGATATGTTCATGAAGAAGTCACTCATGTTTATGTCCAAGAGATTTTTGCCTATGTTTTTTTCTAAGAGTATTATGGTTTCATGACTTACATTCAGGTCTTTGATCCATTTTGAGTTTACTTTTGTGTATGGGGTTAGACAATAGTCCAGTTTCATTCTCTTACATGTAGCTGTCCAGTTTTTCTAACACCAGCTGCTGAAGAGGCTGTCATCTCCCCATTGTATAACCAAGGCTCCTTTATCAAATATTAATTGACTGTATATGTTTGGGTTAATGTTTGGATTTTCTATTCTGTTCCACTGGTCTGTGGGTCTGTTTTTGTGCCAATACCAAATTGTCTTGATTACTGTGGCTTTGTAGTAGAGCTTGAAGTCAGGGAGTGTAATTCCCCCTGTTTTATTCCTCCTTCTCAGGATTGCTTTGGCTATTTGGGGTCTTTCGTGGTTCCATGTGAATTTTAGAATTATTTCTTCCAGTTCATTGAAGAAGGCTGTTGGTAGTTTGATAGGGATTGCGTTGAATCTGTAGATTGCTTTAGGTAATATAGCCATTTTGACAATATTTATTCTACCTAGCCAAGAGCATGGGATGCATTTCCATTTGTTAGTGTCCTCTTTAATTTCTCTTAGGAGTGTCTTGTAGTTTTCAGAGTATAGATCTTTCACTTCTTTCATTAGGTTTATTCCTAGGTATTTTATTCTTTTTGATGCAATTGTGAATGGAATTGTTTTCTGATTTCTCTTTCTGTTAGTTCATCATTAGTGTATAGGAAAGCAACGGATTTCTGTGTGTTAATTTTGTATCCTGCCACTTTGCTGAATTCAGATATTAGTTCTAATAGTTTTGGAGTGGAGTCTTTAGCGTTTTTTATGTACAATATCATGTCATCTGCAAATAGTGACAATTTGACTTCTTCTTTACCAATCTGGATGCCTTGTATGTCTTTGTTTTGTCTGATTGCTGTGGCTAGGACCTCCAGTACTATGTTGAATAACAGTGGAGAGAGTGGGCATCCTGTCTTGTTCCCGATCTTAGATGAAAAGCTTTCAGCGTCTCGCTGTTTAGTATGATGTTAGCTGTGGGTTTGTCATATATGGCCTTTATGATGTTGAAGTACTTGCCATCTATACCAATTTTGTTGAGAGTTTTAATCATGAATGGATGCTGAATTTTGTCAAATGCTTTTTCAGCATCTATGGAGTTGATCGTGTGGTTTTTGTTCTTCTTTTTGTTGATGTGGTGGATGATGTTGATGGATTTTCGAATGTTGTAACATCCTTGCATCCCTGGGATGAATCCCACTTGATCATGGTGTATGATCCTCTTGATGTAATTTTGAATTCGGTTTGCTAATATTTTGTTGAGTATTTTTGCATCTACGTTCATCAGGGATATTGGTCTGTAATTTTCTTTTTTGGTGAGGTCTTTGCCCTGTTTTGGTATTAGAGTGATGCTGGCTTCATAGAATGGGTTTGGAAGTATTCCTCCTCTTCTATTTTTTGGAAAAAGGAGAATAGGTGTTATTTTTTTCTCTATATGTCTGGTGGAATTCAGAGGTGAATCCATCTGGTCCCGGGGTTTTGTTCTTGGGTAGTTTTTTGATTACCCGATTCAATTTCGTTGCTGGTGATTGGTCTGTTTAGTTTTTCTGTTTCTTATTTGGTCAGTCTTGGAAGATTGCTTGTTTATTCTTAATTTCAGAAGTTAAAGTATGTAAGGTCTTAAAAACCTATGATTGAGTTTTCTCAGAGCTACTAATCATTTTAGCCAGCTGGTGACAAGGCTTCTCTGGTTTGTTACAGGATGTGTTCCATCCTCCTGTCTGTGCTTTGTCTAATTTAAATTGTCAATCCAAATGTTTTAGTACATTCGTAGCACAGAAAAATTTATTACCAAACTAGTGCTGATCTCAGGGGAAAAAAATCTTTAATCAGATCTTCAGGCACCTGTGCTGAGACTCAAGGTGCTTGGCCCAGTTTAGGAATTACTTTTGCACCACTAGGTGGGGTCAGAGTCCATCATTTCTGAAGGCATTGGTTAGGCCTTTTTCCTCTTCCAACTCTCACTACAATTCTCCTTTTTGCTCCTCTGCCAAATCCTAGCTTTGGAATATTCACAAAACTTCCTGTGACATTACTTATGGTTTTCCCATCCACCTTGCCGGTATCAGTCTTCTAGTTTTACTAATTTTGGTAATTTGACTTTCAGATAGAGCTTAAAACTGAAGCCCAGAGTAATTAATTACTAAACTTACCGGAACTGATCTGTGGTTTTAAATTGAACAAGAGTGTATTTATCTAGTGTCCTACTCATATTGATTTGAGATTAAATCAGTTTTATAAATATGTTAAAAAAGTCTTCAACCCGAGGTAGTTTTCATCCATCTGCAGACATTTTTACCAGCCCTGTCAACTTACACTTACACCTTCCAGTGTTGTTCAGGTCAGTGCTATTATCGTGGATGGCTGTGAAATGTAATCAAAGGGTCAAGCTAGAAACAGAAACAGCATGTTTACAATTTCTTTGCAGGCTAGGGTCTGGGTTCTGCATGAGCAGGTTTGCACAAATGGATTTTGCTGTAGCTCTTTTGCTGGGAGCTTTTTTGGAGGAATGTACTTTTAAATACAAACTGCAGATTTTGCAATGTCTAGGGCAGGAGGAGTTAATCATTTGGATAATACTGAGTCAGGGGTTGTATTTAAGTCTGCTAGTTTCATACCTCATGTTTAGACATGTAAAGTTTAGCTTTGTTCCTGTCTGCACTGAATTTACTGTTGTTTCTTATTTGTAGCTCTCTGTAGAATGATTGTTCTCAATATTTCAAACATTTGAGCCCACTGATGACTGGTGAATATCAAGAGTATGTTAGAGCTAAAAAGCTCCTATTTTTCAGCAGCATTATAATGGCCTTTTTGTTACATTACAGAGCTCATTATTATACAGTCAACTCTTGATTATGAGAAGTAAGGAACATGATAGCAACAGTAGAACCTGAGTAAGGGAAAAGAATGTAGGAAGCACACATAAACGTTAAGTGTCACTTACATCCTTGAAAATGAGTTTAAGATATAGAATGGGATGTTAAAGGATTAAAAGAAAATTATTACAGCAATGAGAAAAGTACTACACAGTTTATACAAAACCATCTCAAACTACTAGACTCAGAGGGTATAAATCCTCAAAGACCACTTGATGATTGTGGAAGCTGAGACCCAGAGAGGTTAAGTGACTTGCCCAACACAGCGGATTTGGGTGTTTGATAGCTATTTGACCAGGCCATGATTGCTCTTATGTTGTGAGCTAAATTCCAAAGACAGAGATTGTTTTCTTTGCTTTGGGAGGACTGTATTGCTTTTGTAGCACCATCGCTGTATTGTTTCTTTTTGCTCTGTCATCTCCCAGCTGTCTTTGAAGTGCCTCACCTTTTTTCGTAGCATCATAAAATCTGGGCCTTGCAGAGCATAAGAGATTGTCGATAAAGAAAGTAAGGCCCAGTTGAGCTTCTGTGGCTCACCTGAGGTTATAGGCTTCTGTGTGGTAGGGGGAGGGAGTTGAGGATACAGATGCCTTCTCTGGATTCACTGCTGCTCCCATAACCTTTCTTCAGCAGGAAACATCCCAGAAGCGACAAACATAAGGACTTTTCCTCCCCTAAAAAAACTGTAATTCATTTTGTTTTGAAAGACTTAAAAGAGTTTAAGAAACCAAGAGCAAAATTCAGCATCCATTCCTGATTAAAACTCTCAACAAAATGGGTATAGACGGCAAGTACCTCAACATCATAAAGGCTATATATGACAAACCCACAGCTAACATCATACTTAACGGCGAGATGCTGAAAGCTTTTCATCTAAGATCGGGAACAAGACAGGGATGCCCACTCTCTCCACTGTTATTCAACATAGTACTGGAGGTCCTAGCCACAGCAATCAGACAAAACAAAGACATACAAGGCATCCAGATTGGTAAAGAAGAAGTCAAATTGTCAGTATTTGCAGATGACATGATACTGTACATAAAAAACCCTAAAGACTCCACTCCAAAACTAATAGAACTAATATCTGAATTCAGCAAAGTTGCAGGATACAAAATTAACACACAGAAATCTGTTGCTTTCCTACACACTAATGATGAACTAACAGAAAGAGAAATCAGAAAAACAATTCCGTTCACAATTGCATCAAAAAGAATAAAATACCTAGGAATAAACCTAACGAAGGAAGTGAAAGACCTGTACTCTGAAAACTACAAGACACTCCTAAGAGAAATTAAAGAGGACACTAACAAATGGAAATGCATCCCATGCTCTTGGCTAGGAAGAATAAATATTGTCAAAATGGCTATACTACCTAAAGCAATCTACAATTCAATGCAATCCCTATCAAACTACCAACAGCTTTCTTCAATGAACTGGAACAAATAATTCTAAAATTCATATGGAACCACAAAAGACCCCGAATAGCCAAAGCAATCCTGAGAAGGAGGAATAAAACAGGGGGAATTACACTCCCTGACTTCAAGCTCTACTACAAAGCCACAGTAATCAAGACAATTTGGTATTGGCACAAAAACAGACCCACAGACCAGTGGAACAGAATAGAAAATCCAAACATTAACCCAAACATATACAGTCAATTAATATTTGATAAAAGTGCCTTGGATATACAATGGGGAGATGACAGCCTCTTCAGCAGCTGGTGTTGGAAAAACTGGACAGCTACATGTAAGAGAATGAAACTGGACTACTGTCTAGCCCCATACACAAAGGTAAACTCAAGGTGGATCAAAGACTTGAATGTAAGTCCTGAAACCATAAAACTCTTAGAAAAAAACATAGGCAAAAATCTCTTGGACATAAACATGAGCACTTCTTCATGAACATATCTCCCGGGCAAGGGAAACAAAAGCAAAAATGAACAAGTGGGACTATATCAAGCTGAAAAGCTTCTGTACAGCAAAGGACACCATCAGTAGAACAAAAAGACATCCTACAGTATGGGAGAATATATTCATAAAAAACGTATCTGATAAAGGGTTGACATCCAAAATATATAAAGAACTCATGCACCTTAACAAACAGAAAGCAAATAATCCAATTAAGAAATGGGCAGAGGACATGAATAGACACTTCTCCAAAGAAGAAATTCAGATGGCCAACAGGCACATGAAAAGATGCTCCACATCGCTAATCATCAGAGAAATGCAGATTAAAACCACAATGAGATATCACCTCACACCAGTGAGGATGGCCAACATCCAAAACACAAACAACAACAAATGTTGGCGAGCATGTGGAGAAAAGGGAACCCTCCTACACTGCTTGTGGGACTGCAAATTAGTTCAACCAGTGCAGAAAGCAGTATGGAGGTTCCTCAAAAAACTCAAAATAGAAATACCATTTGACCCAGGAATTCCACTCCTAGGAATTTACCCTAAGAATGCAGCAGCCCAATTTGAAAAGGACAGATGCCCCCCTATGTTTATTGCAGCACTATTTACAATAGCCAAGAAATGGAAGCAACCTAAGTGTCCATCAGTAGATGAATGGATAAAGAAGAGGTGGTACATATACACAATGGAATATTATTCAGCCATAAGAAGAAAACAAATCCTACCATTTGCAACAACATGGATGGAGCTAGAGGGTATTATGCTCAGTGAAATAAGCCAAGCCGAAAAAGACAAGTATCAAATGATTTCACTCATATGTGGAGTATAAGAACAAAGAAAAAAACTGAAGGAACAAAACAGCCGCAGACTCACAGAACCCAAGAACGGACTAATAGTTACCAAAGGGAAAGGGACTGGGGAAAATGGGTGGGAAGGGAGGGATAAGAGGGAAAAAGGGGCATTACGATTAGCAGATGTAATGTTGGGGGGGCACGGGGAGGGCAGTACAACTCAGAGAAGACAAGTAGTGATTCTATAGCATCTCACTACGCTGATGGACAGTGACTGTAATGGGGCTGGTGGGGGGACCTGATGAAGGGGTAGTTTAATAATCGTAATATTGCACATGTAATTGTAAATTAATGATAATAAAATAAATTATATTAAAAAAAAGAAAGAAACCAAGAGCTGGTTCTTTGAAAAAATAAACAAAATAGATAAACCCCTGGCCAGACTCATTAAGAGAAAAAGAGAATCTACACATATAATCAGTATCAGAAATGAGAAAGGAAAAATAACAACAGACCCCACAGAAATACAAAGAATTATAAGAGAATATTATGAGAATCTATATGCTAACAAGCTGGAAAACATAGAAGAAATAGATGACTTCTTAGAAAAATACAACCTTCCAAGACTGACCAAGCAAGAAACAGAAAAACTAAACAGACCAATCACCAGCAATGAAATTGAATTGGTAATCAAAAAACTACCCAAGAACAAAACCCCTGGACCTGATGGATTCACCTCTGAATTCCACCAGACATATAGAGAAGAAATAACACCCATTCTCCTTAAAGTTTTCCAAAAAATAGAAGAGGAGGGAATACTTCCAAACTCATTCTGTGAAGCCAGCATCACTCTAATACCAAAACCGGGCAAAGACCTCACCAAAAAAGAAAATTACAGACCAATATCCCTGATGAACGTAGATGCAAAAATACTCAACAAAATATTAGCAAATCGAATTCAAAAATACATCAAGAGGATCATACACCATGATCAAGTGGGATTCATCCCAGGGATGCAAGGATGGTACAACATTCGAAAATCCATCAACATCATCCACCACATCAGCAAAAAGAAGAACAAAAACCACATGATCATCTCCATAGATGCTGAAAAAGCATTTGACAAAATTAAGCATCCATTCCTGATTAAAACTCTCAACAAAGTGGGTATAGACGGCAAGTACCTCAACATCATAAAGGCTATATATGACAAACCCACAGCTAACATCATACTAAACAGCGAGACGCTGAAAGCTTTTCATCTAAGATCGGGAACAAGACAGGGATGCCCACTCTCTCCACTGTTATTCAACATAGTACTGGAGGTCCTAGCCACAGCAATCAGACAAAACAAAGACATACAAGGCATCCAGATTGGTAAAGAAGAAGTCAAATTGTCACTATTTGCAGATGACATGATATTGTACATAAAAAACCCTAAAGACTCCACTCCAAAACTAATAGAACTAATATCTGAATTCAGCAAAGTTGCAGGATACAAAATTAACACACAGAAATCTGTTGCTTTCCTATACACTAATGATGAACTAACAGAAAGAGAAATCAGAAAAACAATTCCATTCACAATTGCATCAAAAAGAATAAAATACCTAGGAATAAACCTAACGAAGGAAGTGAAAGACCTGTACTCTGAAAACTACAAGACACTCCTAAGAGAAATTAAAGAGGACACTAACAAATGGAAATGCATCCCATGCTCTTGGCTAGGAAGAATAAATATTGTCAAAATGGCTATACTACCCTAAAGCAATCTACAGATTCAATGCAATTCCTATCAAACTACCAACAGCTTTCTTCAATGAACTGGAACAAATAATTCTAAAATTCATATGGAACTATAGCAGACCCCGAATAGCCAAAGCAATCCTGAGAAAGAGGAATAAAACAGGGGGAATTACACTCCCTGACTTCAAGCCCTACTACAAAGCCACAGTAATCAAGACAATTTGGTATTGGCACAAAAACAGACCCACAGACCAGTGGAACAGAATAGAAAATCCAAACATATACAGTCAATTAATATTTGATAAAGGAGCCCTGGATATACAATGGGGAGATGACAGCCTCTTCAGCAGCTGGTGTTGGAAAAACTGGACAGCTACATGTAAGAGAATGAAACTGGACTACAGTCTAACCCCATGCACAAAGGTAAACTCAAGGTGGATCAAAGACCTGAATGTAAGTCATGAAACCATAAAACTTAGAAAAAAACATAGGCAAAAATCTCTTGGACATAAACATGAGCGACTTCTTCATGAACATATCTCCCCGGGCAAGGGAAACAAAAGCAAAAATGAACAAGTGGGACTATATCAAGCTGAAAAGCTTCTGTACAGCAAAGGACACCATCAGTAGAACAAAAAGACATCCTACAGTATGGGAGAATATATTCATAAAAAACGTATCTGATAAAGGGTTGACATCCAAAATATATAAAGAACTCATGCACCTTAACAAACAAAAAGCAAATAATCCAATTAAGAAATGGGCACAGGACGTGAATAGACACTTCTCTAAAGAAGAAATTCAGATGGCCAGCAGGCACATGAAAAGATGCTCCACATCGCTAATCATCAGAGAAATGCAGATTAAAACCACAATGAGATATCATCTCACACCAGTGAGAAAGGCCAGCATCCAAAACACAAACAACAACAAATGTTGGCGAGGATGTGGAAAAAAGGGAACCCTCCTACACTGCTGGTGGGAATGCAAATTAGTTCAACCATTGTGGAATGCAGTATGGAGGTTCCTCAAAAAACTCAACATAGAAATACCATTTGACCCAGGAATTCCACTCCTAGGAATTTACCCTAAGAATACAACAGCCCAGTTTGAAAAAGATAGATACACCCCTATGTTTACTGCAGCACTATTTACAATAGCCAAGAAATGGAAGCAACCTAAGTGTCCATCAGTAGATGAATGGATAAAGAAGATGTGGTACATATACACAATGGAATATCATTCAGCCATAAGAAGAAAACTAATCCTACCATTTGCAACAACATGGATGGATCTAGAGGGTATTATGCTCAGTGAAATAAGCCAAGCCGAAAAAGACAAGTATCAAATGATTTCACTCATATGTGGAGTATAAGAACAAAGAAAAAAGCTGAAGGAACAAAACAGCAGCAGACTCACAGAACCCAAGAACGGACTAATAGTTATTACCAAAGGGAAAGGGACTGGGGGAGATGGGTGGGAAGGAAGGGATAAGAGGGAAATAGGGGCCTTATGATTGCAGATGTAATGTTGGGGGGGCATGGAGAGGGCTGTACAACTATGGGATGTGAACAATTTCCAGGGATGTGTTGTTTTAATTTGGCTGATTTTTCGCATACTATTCAAGATCAAATAGACAACATTCATCATGGTATTGATAAGTTCTCACAAATGCCTGGATTGTTAAATTGGTTTTCTTTGTTTCATTGGATATAGCCTATATTTGTAGGTCTAATACTGTTATGCATTTGTATTCCTGTTCTCCTAGTGTGTGTGCGGAAGGCAGTCGTTGGTCTTTTAAAGCCAATACAAGCATATGCTACTTTTCAAGAATTAACTTCAAGAAATAAGTGATTCCTTTTAAACAACTTTTTGAAATCATACACTGATTCCCCACCTGCATTTGCTGCAAGAAAATAATCATGTATATTGTGATTTTATCCAGAATTATAGCTGCTGGCTGTCCTCTCTTTTGTATTTTATCTCCCTGTTTGGTCCCAGGAGATGGCTGGTTAGCCAGAGACGGGTAAGATTCCTCATGGGAGGAACAACCTAAGACAGGCACAGTCGCAAGGGACCTCAGGTGAACAACGTGGGGGCCAACTGAGGTGAGGCATAGAACCCCACCCCTCCAGACGAGGGAGACATTTCCTGTGACAAGCTGTGTCACAGGCCGAGCCCAGCTAATCATTATTCTGGTACCTTCCACAAATATATGCATATGCATTTGCGTCAATTAAAACAAAAAAGGGGGAAATGTGGGATTCACTTATAATTTAAGTATAAAAATCACATGAATAGTCATAGTTGACTTGATTCATTATAGTAACTGAATTAGTTTCTCTGATACGACTGCCTTTGCATTGTTCACCTTGTGAGAACTTGTTCACTACGTTCCTTGCATTGTTCACCTTGTGGGAGCTTGTTCACTGTATTGGAACTTGTTCGTTCCATGGTGAGCAATAATGTCTTGTGTATTGAAAAGTTGTTAACAGAAAAAACCTCAAAAGTTCACATCGCAAGAAAAAAAATTGTAACTATGTATGTTGAAGGATGTTAACTAAACTTACTGTGATAATCATTTCACAATTAAAAAAAAAAGAAAAAAAAGAGTTTAAAACCTCCATTCATGGCTTCCCAAGGTGCTGTGATTTGTCTCTTCCTTAATCTCTTGTTCTGTGGAAAATTTTCTTGTTGGTTCTTTGAGATTTAGATTTCCTTGCCAAGGTATTTTTAGAGAGAAGGAATCAGTATGTGCTACCAAAGGGGGAAACTATATACCTTAAGGCCCAATTATGCAATTAGAATTTTAATAAGGAGTGTCATAAATTCTTGCTTCATTGCAATCATTACTTAGAAGACTGTTCTACTCAGAAGCCTCATCTAGTTCTCATCATCATTATCACCAACATCATCAGCCAACCACAAGCACTTATGGAGTGGCCACAGATCATGTGCACTTGCTTGCATCCTAGGAGACAAAGGGTGTGTGTGTGTGTGTGTGTGTGTGTGTGTGTGTGTGTGTGTGTGTGTGTGTGTGTGTGTGTGTGTGTGTGTGTGTGTGTGTGTGTGTGTGTGTGTGTTAGCCCTTGCTTTGAAAGAGTTTGTGATCCGCAGAACTGAAGGAAAGACAGGAGTCTTAAGGGAAAGACAAACACCTTATTTTTCTGTTTCTCTATATATGTGAAGTACATACTGATTCATGTACCTTGCATTTTATGGGGGGAGGCGGACAGTGGTGAGATAAAGAAAGAGATCTTAAAAAGGTCTGGGTATGGATAAATGGAAGCACACACAGGTTTCCTGATCTGGAAGGGCCCAGGCTGGGTTGTAACAAGGTAGGATAATTGGTTGAAGGAGGGAGGAAGTTATTGGTTGAGGGCCTTGCAACCAAACATTTAAGTAGATCTGGCATATTAGCAGCGATGATTGCAGGACTAGGAGAGGAAGATCTCTTGCTGTGGTTGATTATGGTGCAAGCTGCCAGGGCGACATTGGAGTTGCAGTTTTTTTTTGCAAAGAGGAGGTTTCAGCTTCATGAGATTTTGCCCAGATTTAGGTGAGGGATGTAAGGGCTGTGACTGGTTGAGCAGAGAAATCTTTTGCTAAAAGCCTGCTTTTCCCTCATGTTGAGAACTAACAGCTGATTAGTTGTAGTGTATCCTTTCATTGTGACAGGAAATGGCACAAATAGTTTGGTAGTTTAAACTCATGAGACGGAAGAACCTGCTTCTGAAGTATGGTGACACCATACCCTGAGTTAGGCAGTGTCGGTTTTATACCCACATTACTGCACTTTTTATCATCCTTGATTAACCAAAATAGATTTTAGTGGAACTCATTATTCATGTACTGCCCAGCAAGGTCATTTTTATATCTCTTTTCATTGTTTATCTTGTAAATTGAGATATTTTGCATCTATTTTTTCAAAATGGACAAATAAAAGTTGTATTTAAGTTTGGATCTGATACATAAGCATCTTAAATTCTCATGTCTTCTAGGCCAGCCGTTACTGCAAAAGTCAGTGAGGGATATTCATTGAAAGGGGAAATAACAGTATCCTTGGTTTTCCATTTCTGAAATGATGGTAAACACATGGCACATGTCCTGTCCCTGGGGAGGCACACTCCCTTCTGTTGCTCTGTCTGTAAGGGAGCTAACCGTTTGACGATTTTTATGGCAAATGCTAGGGCAGCTTGTGAGCTAATTGGAAGAATGCCCGGTAAGTGAATGCTGGGTTTGCTGGTTCTCCTTCATCTTCTGTGGAGTAGGAAGCTGGGCAAAATAGCGTTCCTTGTGTGGCGGATAGTCTGGCCCCCCAGACTTCCAGGAAGCAGAATGTTGCTTCTCTGGTAGCTTTTTCTAGATTTGATCCTTCTCTGTAAAGCCCACATTTCTCTGTGGATTCTAATTCTTCGGCAGGACCAGATTTGGTTTTCTTTCCCCATGATAGTTGTTCTTTTCTCACAGTGGCCTCTTCCCATCATGTGGATGGTTTCCTACTCACCCTGCACGGTTGTATCAGCAAGTACAAGGGAGTCGTTGGTTGATGGCTTCATGGGCCAAAGAAAGCAGTGGGAAAAATGCAATGTGAAGGCTGCAAAACAAAAAACAAATGGTCATTTTAGGGTTGTGAGTCTAAACCTGGCCCACTGTAAGATGACTGTCATGGACACTGTTCATCATGCTTCCCTGGTAAATAGACCCCAGTCAGCCCTGTAGTTTATTAGTGCCAGTTGCTTCCTACAATAGGAAAGTGCTACGTTCCAGCTGCAGTGGGTAAGTGCTTAGTGCTATTTACTTAAAACATTCTCAGTTGATAAATTACAAGTACTTCACTCTGGGTAAAGCTCATAAATTCATCCCCTACAAAAAATAACAAGCTGACAGCACTTAGTCCTGTTTATAAAGTTCATGCACATCTATCTTTGATATAGACACAAGTATATATCTATGAAATAGCACTGCAGGCTGTGAAAGTAATGGGAGAGCAGAGACACAAAACAAGAAGACTTGTACTTGCAGACTCAGTGCCGTTAGCCCCTCCACTTGAAGGACACCTTGAGGACGAGGCCTGTGGAGCACGAGGTTACAGTGCGATGGAGTCCAGATACGTGCTCCTTCCTGCCTTTCTTCTCTCTGCAAATCACCTTTCTCACTCTCCCCACCTCACTTTTCTATCTGTGAAATTGAGCATCTGCCTCTTAGCCTCCCCCTTCTTCAGGCTGAGATGAGGCTAAGAGCTGTAGTGGTGTACGTGGAGCAGTTTGAACACTTTGGCCAGGTGGAAAGAGGTAGGTTTAAATGAACATTTAATCAGAACCAGGAGCTGCTCTATTTTTGGCAGTCTGTTAGGAAAAATTACAAACCCTAACAGAAAGGCCCTGAAGTAGGATAAATGCAAGCCTGAAAGGCTTATGTGCTATCAGGTGTCAGAAGAGGAAATATTTTCATAAAAAATAAATGTGAGACTCATACCCCTGGTCATGGCTTCCTAGAGACTTGGCAGTATTGTTATGAGATGTGTGGCTGTTTTGAACCAGTGACCATATAACCTGGTTCCATCAACTGGAGAGTCCAAACCCTCACACGCGTTAGGCTGCAGCCGCATATTCAGAACTGCATTGAACATTCAGTACTGCAGATAGGATAATTATGCTGCTTGTCAGATACTAGAAAAGTGCAAAAAACATTCCTTCACTTTGTAACAGCTTGGACCCAAGCTCCAGACATGCTGTTCCCTTTCCGGCTGGCGTGACCTCCCTGTCTTCAGCCCCTTCAGACAACCAGTTTTCTTGACCCAGCTCAGACAGTGTCTCCTCAGTGCAGTCCCTTGGCCCCGAGTTGTGTTCCCACAACACCCTGTTCCATTAGCGTTTACCAGGTTGCGTTTGCATTATCCATTTACCTGTCTTCCCTGTCAGACATGAACAGGGGCAGTGTCTTGTCCTGAATCCATCATTTATCCCTTGTGCCAAGCACAATGACTAGGATGTTGTGGCTGCTCAATAACTGTCTGTCAGATGAGTGAGAGCACGGTCAGCTCAGTGAGAACTGATGGGGTCCTTTCTGCTCTCTCACCCATCATCCACGACTGAAACAGGACCAGGAGGCTTTGAAAGCGCCACTTGCAGTATAAGGAGAGGAGGCGGGATTAGAATGAATACTAGCTACGCATTATTGAATATTTACTGTGGGCCAGGCCCTGTTTTAGGCCTTTTAAATGTATTAATGCCCTTAATCCTTAGATCGATTTGCTAAGGTAGCTTCTGTTTGTTATCTCCATTGCAAAGCACAAGGAAGTTCAATAACTTGCTCAAGGTCATACAGTGACAGTGCTGAGATTCATACTGATACTGATGTTAGGTGACCATCACTGGTCTGTGCTTTTTAGGCTGGTTCCTGGAAAGAATTAAGCCCTATTGTCCTGAGGCATCCATTCTTATGTAATGATTTAACTTCTCTCCTGTATGCCTAGAATTTACTAGTTATCTTCCATCCTTGGGAAAAAGGAGAAAAAAGTCACCCAGATAATTTCTGTGTTCTGTGGTTCACATGAGAGAGGTGCAGTTATTGATAAAGAATTGGTTTGAGATGGTAGTTTGGTCCTTTTGGAAGCACAGTTGTATTGTCCGGTTAAACTGAACTATAATACTTTGATTTCCTACAACGGCCATATAAGCTTTGTGCCTCTTTGCACATGCTGTTCCCCCTGCCCAGAACACACTTCCCCACTTACTCCTCCTTCCCAAAGCCCAGTCTTCACTTGGCTTTTCTTTTCCACCATGAGAGTCAGTTTAGATGCCATTTCCCACCCCTCCAAGATAGAGGGCCTCTTCCTGGGGGACCCTACAGCCCCCGGGGGCCCCTGTTGTGGCACTCAACAGTGTTAGCATGCTGAAAACCACAGCTGGAGGTGGTTTTTAGGTGTGAGGTGAGGAAGGTGATTATCTGTTCCTGACTGGTTCATGCCCTAGACCTTTTCTGTGAGAACAGAACCTCAGGTGGGGCTTGGACACATTGTATGTCCACTAAGTATTTGTTGAAGGAGTGGATGAATGGAGGTTAATTTTACTTTAATCGTTTGAACCTTGGGTTTTTGAAGTAGTCAAGTCTTCCGTTGGACAGCCATTGTTTGCTGTGTCTGGGGTGTACATACTTGGCCAGGCACTGTGGGGGGTGGAGAGGTGGCTATTGCTCGTGTTCTAAGGCACCTACAATCTAGAGAGACATTTGGACACTTAGATTACCTTACAGCCTCACCACAGTGCAGTGGATCACTGATAAAGCTCTGAAGACAAGTATGGTCATCTTCTGGCAAGTTGGCCAGTACCAAGGGAGCCGAATTCCCAGCCCAAGACCTCCCTTCACAGGGTGCCCTGAGAACCACCCGGAGCAGCTGTGACCATGGTTCTTATTTGTTTATAAGGAAGTAGAAACCCTCATCAGGAGGAGTAAGTAAGCCTCATGCACTGGGGCAAGGTCATGTTGAAAAGTACAGCTTCATGTTGGTAAACATGTTTGAGTCAAATTGAACCCAAAAGGAATACTTCTTAGTTAAAGATAGAACATTTTATTTTATTAATGGAGCGCAGACTGTACATCAAATCCATTTCGGACATGTGTTCCTGGTTTCCTCAGGCACCTTAGCTCATCCTGTCTTAAAACTTAACTGCTCCTCCATTCCTCCTGAAAGTTGCTTCTTCATGTTCCCTGTCTCCAGTGGGCACCCCTCTTCATTCTTTCTCCTTCAGTCCCCACCTGCGTGCAGGCACCAGGTCTGTAACTCTGCCTCTTTGCCATCTCTCAGGCTGGCTTCCCTCCCTCCTGCTGCCTTCCTTAAGGCACAGAGTTGCCTCCTTTCTGACCTCGATTCTAGGCTCCTTTCCTCCAGCCTATTCTCGACCCTGTTGTCAGAGCAGAATGCACATCTGACCCTATCACTTCTCTGCTCAAGTCTTCAAAGACACAGTGGCAAGCCACTTGGCCCCACCTTACGCACTCTTCTCACCACACCCTCTCCTGAGTTCAGGCTGTTTCAGCACAACCAGATGACTGGCAGTTCTCTAGAGAGATGGTGACTTTTTAAAAAGATGCATTTCCTTTCTTTCTTCATGTAATTCTCCCTTGTTCTCTAAAGGCTTTTTCTGACCCGGGTCCTTGCTTGAGTCACTTGCGGGGACAATGCTTTCTCCATTTTGCATCCTTGGTGTCTAACATTGCTTGGCACATTGCTTGGGCTCTCTAATGCGTGTTGAAAGAAAAAAAAATGAGAGATAGCAGAGGCTTGAATTCACATTGAGCTGCAAAGGAGTACTGTCTGACTCTTCCTCAAATAGAATGGGTTTTATTTCAAGGGTAGGAGAAGAGTGTTAGGACACACCAGTTAGTTACCGGAAAGAGTGGCAGGAGAGTGTTGCTGGCAAGCCAGACAAAAGGAGCCCCACAGAGTAGGAAAAGAGGAACTGGGGCTTTGCCTGCCTTAGACTGCCATGAGCAAGACCAGCGTCTGCTTTAGCAGGCTCCAAAGAATCTCACTCGGTTTCCTTATTTGTATTAAAAGGGGGATGGGTCTACAGTGGGTAATTACTCAGGCTCATTTCTAACTCTGACATTCTGTGATTCTTAGAGTTGAAGTTAAAAATCTAAGTAGGGCATTCTGAATTGGTGTGAGAATTCTCCCCCCTCCTCACTGTATTGCAGGCTTCATGGGAACAAAGGCATTGTCTCTGCATTCAACAGAGATAGTTTTGCATTTTAAAAACAGAGAAGTAGAAAGGAATACAGGAAAACTGCATTAATACGATATTATGCTTGAGAATTTAAACTCCCAGGTCAGGAAATCCACTCATCATTCTCCTTGCATCTTTCGTTTAGATGCACCGCACACATGCCCCTTGCAGACAGCCCCTCCGTGCTGTAGCCCGGCCCTGCAATGGCTGTGAGTTATGACAGATTGGGAATCATTACCTTGATCTTCTTGGCCCTTGGGTGTTTAACTTCTCCAAGTTAATGTCTGTTCTTTAGTGTTACATTATCTTGTAGCAAGGTAGTCATTTATAATTCATATACTATGTACTGGCTTAAAATAGAGACAAGAGGATAATCAGCATCCTGAAGCTTCTAGTTTTCCAAAATAACATTTCTTCAGTGAAGTCTGCCTGTAGGAATTAAAACCTGCCTTGAATTAATAAACCCTTTGTCCTGTTGTCAGGCTGGGAAATGGGTGTGCCAACAAGCATTATTTTGCAAATGGGCAAGGAGATCATCTTTTTAAAATAAAACTTGTAATTTTGTTTTATTCTGCTCATAATAATTTCTAAAGACCTCAACTTCTGTAGTATTCCAGGGGCCCCAGTAAAGTCACAGAGAGAGGACAGGGGCAGAGCTAGAAGGACACATAGGAGAACCGGTGAAGGACAAAAAGCCAGTACAAATCTCAACCCCTTGTCTCTGGTTTTGGTGTCCTTCCATCTAGGTGGCTCCTTTGCTCTTTGACCTTGACTGCAGACACAGAGAAGGGATGGGCTTTCCTGTTGAGTACTTCATAGAGAACACACCGCTCATTCACATATATAAAAAATGGAAGGCCTACTTGAAAAATCCTCTGTAGAATCAAGTTTTAGAAAAAGCCTGTCAGGTATTAGAAGTCTAAGTTATTTTTTCCTTCTGGCTTTTATAACAAGTCTGTAAACCCTAATTTTCTCTCCCATTCCTTTTCATTATGCATCTTCAGTGTGCCAGGACACTGGGTGGAGATTTCTAATGAGGGCAGGACAGATACTTCTGCATTCAAGCGGTCTTGCTTGCTCTTTTAGTGTCTGCCAATCTTGTATTTGAATCTGAAGATTATTCTTACTATGACCGCAGTTTCTGTGGTGCTTCTCATGTGCCCCTAACTGTCCATTTGAATGTCCCCCTGATACTTGGGGGCCCTTTGGCTGGGGGACAAGCGGGAGCCTAAGGAGTGTATGGGACCATCCAAAGTGATCTGAGCTGGAAGCCACAAGGTGGTGATATTTACTAAGCTGCTGGACATTTTCTTCCCCTATTAAGATGTGGACCTTGCTTTTCCAGGTACAAGATTGAATAGCCAAGAAAAGGGTTTAGTAGCCATCGCTTCAGGTCCTTTTGAAAGTGAGGCTGTGTATATAGGGTAAGCACACTACAGTATATTGGTGTCCATTTATTTCCTGGGGTTAGAGAGCGAGAGTCTGAAATTGCTCCGTATGACTGTGGGCAAGTTGCCTCTCCTTTGGCCTCAGTTATGCATCTTGACAGGAGAGACCTGTGACTGGATCCACTGCTCTCTAAAGGTTCTTTTCCTCCACAATTTATGAATTTTGTTACAACTTTCTTTCCTATATTGCTTTTTTAAAAATTTTCTACAACTCATTTTTACATTAAAAAAAAATGGAAACACTAGCCTTTGATCAAAGGGCAGAGTCATGATTTAAAAAAAATAATAAATGATGAAATCTCCTGGAAATTAATGTCCCTAGAAGCTGGCCGTCTCCCTGAGTTAACTCAGGGAGAAGTTAGAGTTAAGCTAGACTCTCCTAAATGAGAATGCTTATTTACCAGCTTTCCTGAATTAGCAGCTTTGGGGATATTAAGACCTGGAAGGAGCTGTCCAAGGGAGGTATTGTGTATGCTTTGCAGTGATTAAGCCATTAAGCTCTAATTGGTATTTTCCCATGCTCGGTTTTATGTAGGAAGCTTTAACATTCTTTAGGAATTCTGTGCTGATCAGCCATCCTGCGGCTCTCCCCATGTTCAGACTCTGAGAGTAGGGAGTGCAGAGGAAAGGTTCTTGTGCAAGTGGGTTAGGATTGTTACTCACATGTCCTTCCCTGCTGGTTTATTATATTGCAGATGAAGTGGAAAGGGAAAGACCTGTTTGATTTGGTGTGCCGGACCCTGGGGCTTCGGGAGACCTGGTTCTTTGGACTGCAGTACACAATCAAGGACACTGTGGCCTGGCTCAAAATGGACAAGAAGGTTGGGCTGGAACTGGATGAAACCAGGGGGGCTGGTGTGTGCTCTGGCTTTTTCCTGAGCACGTTCATAGCCTGTTTGCTCATCATGGGGCATTACAGATACGCAGTAGAGTAAGGGCAAGTCCTGAAGTAAGTAATGCAGAAAATGGTCCTAGAGATGCCACAGGCTTTCTGCTCCTCAGAGGCTCTCCTAAGGCAGGCAGGACCAATCAGGATTAAGCTGTTGCCATCCCTGACTTCTTTACTCATTGTCACCAAGCTGGTTGCTCCTAGCTTTATGCTGTTCAATTTATTGAACCTTTAGTCAGGCTTTATGAATAAAAATTACTATTATAATTTAATATTATATGTTTGAAAGATTTTCTTAGGACTCATGTTCTAGCGAATTTTTCACATCATTTTGAGAAATACCATACTCCAACTCAATTTAATCATTAATGTGATCTAAGGAGTAGAGAGTGCCCTGGCCCCTGTGATGGAGGAAGAATGTCCATTTTGTCTTTATGATTCTCTGGGACTCTTGCGGCCTGGTGGACATGTCTGGCTCCCGGCAGCTCCGATGTGGCTTAGACATGGATATGACTGCCCTCTGCATGGGTACATGTGTGCATATAAAAACACACTCACCTCTTAACTGCCTACCTACCCATGAAGAAGGTTGGGAGCAAGGCTATATGATTGTCAGTAAGTCCTAAAAGACCCTGAATCTCAAAGTAAGTCAGTGTCTTAATTCTTACTCCAAAAGGTACCCCTTGCATTTGCCTGCCTGATTTTATTATCTACTACATGGCATGATAAATAATGAAAGCCTCCTGTCTTTTACCAGTTTGGTTCTAAACTTAAGTATTCAAATTATGTTCCCCCATGTACCCAGTAATCTGAATCTTTATGTTGGAATCCCCTCTGGTTGTAAATTTCATATGGTAATTCCCAATAATCATGAACATCAAAGTGTCATTGTGTGCTGATGTCAGCAGCGTGTCCTTGATCAGGTTTATATGGGCAGAAGCATGAAGAGTTATCTGTCAAAGGCAGCAAAACTTTCTGTATCTTTTTTGTGATTCTCAGCAAAGTAAATTTTAGATACCTGCGTGTTGGCCAAATGGATATTAGACTGGGGGCATCAGGAGCCATGGAACCTGCTTCTCAAAGGAAATAAATTATGACACATGTTAATGGAGTCTTGTAGCCTGTCACATGGCATGTTTATGTCCTGAAATGAAATTCATTCTGGAGAGCAGATGGTTCAAGCTTTTCAGTGGGTGGATGAAATTGTTAGAAGATTAAAGGCAGCATGGTTTATCGACTGTGCTCAAGTATTTTGTGGGGCATCTCTAGAGGTTCCTTGAAACAAAGGGTTGCCACACTGGACATGTTTCACTTCTGCTCTGTTAATTCCATTAATGTTTAGATGATTTCGCAAAGATCTAGTTCATCATCTCTTAGCTCCATTATTGGAATGGACCTAAATGTTGGGAGCTGGCAGCCAGGAAAAAGAATAAAGGAAGATTCCACTACTTCAGAAAATTAAAAAACCCTGAGCCTACCATAAAAGATAGTGCCCAAGACCTTTGAGTTATAAATTTCTAGTTTTTAACTATCTCTGTGGCCTTGGAAACATTTGTGCCTTAATAATCTTGGCTCCCCTCACCCCTTGGGGATATTGATTAATTCGGTGAAGAGAATATTACCTCTTGTTGTAGATAGCTTTGTAAATACTTCAAACTGTAGAATCACAGCCTTTGGGAAATGTGATGAATTTAGAGGGGGAAAAATATTTATACAATCCTTGCAAAAGGTTCTTTGATGGTGGCTTGTGAGGAAATGGTGCCAACATAGCTTGTTTTTCTTCTGCTCTGCAATTCTGCAGGTGCTGGACCATGATGTTTCAAAAGAAGAGCCAGTCACCTTTCACTTTCTGGCCAAGTTTTATCCTGAGAATGCCGAGGAGGAACTGGTTCAAGAGATCACACAACATTTATTCTTCTTGCAGGTACATCAGTCTGTGCTGCCCCCCAATTCTGAGAGAACATGAACCCCTCGGAGTTGGCCCCAAATGCCTTTACACAGCAAAAATGTTTTGCCTCTGGAAAGTCAGTCCTCTTGGTTCTGTAATGTGAAGAGTCTTCAGAATTGACTGTACTTGAGTGATGGGAATTGGTGTCAGATGAAATTACAGAAGTGTGATGGTGAAAAAGTGGATACAAGGAGCTACCTAACTCGAAACTCTTTGCAGGTGGATCCCATTTTCTTCTCACTAACTTAACAAGTACTCAAGTTGCAGAGGAACTCTGAAGAGACCATCTTATAAAGAATAGCTCTTCCAAAAGTTCAAAACCTACTCTCATTAAAACAGAAGAGCAAAACTCCTGTGATACTCGGCTAATCCCTTGCATGTAGAGCTTCAAACATTGTGCTTTTGCTTCTTTTTGTCTATGATTGTCTTATTTCTCTCTTACTCCCTCATTAGACTGGAAGCCCTGGAAAGGCAAGGCTCATTGAGTGCACAGTAGACATTCCATAAGTAATTGCTCTATGGAATTGAAAAAATTAGAAGATCCCTAATTATAAGTTCAAAGACAGCTAGTTGACTTGGGGGCACCGTGAGCAGGGGTTTGTGTGAGGATGAAAACCCTGTCAGTTTTGCTTGTGTTCTCACTGCTCGGCCGGAGCGCTGCCCAGGTTTCGTGGTTAGTCACAGTGGCTGGCGCTGGCTGCTTGCGGGCCCAAAGGTGGCCGCCGCCAGCGATGGAAGAGATCGCAGCAGGGGCGGTAATTGCTTGATTTCCCAGAAGTGGCTGTAGTCTGCCACCTAGTTCTCTTTTAATTAGTTTGAGCCTCAGATTATTGAGTTCAGTAAATATTAAATTAAGCCAAATGTAATAAAAAAAAACAAATAATTTCTTTTACAAAAAAACTTTGTAAAAAAGTGTGTGTATATATGTTATATAGAGACACCTACTCCTCCTCCTAACATTTTCCTGTCAAAGGGAAATCCTTTCAGATTTTTTTTAGGGTGGGCTTTTTTTTTTCCCTTTGAAAAGAAACCAAGGGATTAGAAAGTTGCACTGCTTTGAACGAAACCACATAATGATCTCCTAGGCCCTGGAATGTCCTAGCGTTATAGAGATGGCTTTCTTATAAGCCCTCAGAAGCAGTGCCCAACCCTCATCTGACTTTGGCATAATTTTCCCTCTGCAATGTTGGCGTGTTTTCATGGCTGAGCAAGGCAAAATTTACTACTTATACGGCTCTGGTAACTTGACATCTGTGCAGAGAGTGCCGGCTTTCCTGTTGTGTTTCTTTTAGTGTGCCCCACTTCTTGGGACTTTCTTGCCTCTACATCTGGAACATCACATGCTGCCCCATTCTAAGAAATGAAATGCAATGAGATAGGTTAATTTAACATTATGGCTTGAGAATTATATTTCCTGGACTGCACGTGTACTTAAAAGTTTAATCGATCAGACTTTACTGCTTCCTTTCTCCTTAGAGCGGGCATATTGAAAGTGATGTTTTTTTTCTACAGTCATAACTCAGTGGCCTTGCTGACTTTTGTCTCGTGTTGAGACTTAAAAGTAGATTTCATTTCCTTTAGTGCTGCGTGTGCTCAGCAGGGGCCAAGGCTGCAGTCACCACTAGAGCTGCTCCTGACACTTTTCATGATCACAGCTCTCCTCCGTCACGGCTTGGATGTCAGGCTCTATTTTAACCATGAAGAGTGTTCTTCCTCTTGAGCACTTGATCGTGAAGAGAAAAGGTAGGGTATTTCATACGTAGTCACCTCGCCAATAACTTCTCAGTAGCTGAACTCCCAACATGTCTGCAGCAGTAAAAAAAATTGTACCCTTTGTCAGAAAGTCATTAACCGGCTGGTTTGGCAGCCCTCCTTAGAACGCCCTGCAGCCATCTGCTGTGACCGGCCCGCATAGCTCATGTTCGTGCACAGGGCCTCATGTCTCCCTTGTTGCTCCTTTCAGGTAAAGAAGCAGATTTTAGATGAGAAGATCTACTGCCCTCCTGAGGCTTCTGTGCTCCTGGCTTCTTATGCTGTCCAGGCCAAGGTAGGCTCAAAGGCATTCTTCCTGGGCACCCCAGTCATCTGTTTTCTTTGGATTTCTTAGTCACTTTCCTCATTAAGTGAGATGTAATGGGATGTGTGGATGGGGAACCACTATCACTATCCCAGATTCTGTATAATCTTGCAAAAGCATGTGTGTGTATGTACAAATGATAAGTGTACAGCTTGATGAATTGTGTATTCTCATTGTGCACATGTGATTAAGTACGTTCATTGGTCCAACCTCTTTTTTTATTAACCAAGAGAAGTGAACTTATGGTTGGGAGTTTGGGCCAAATGTGGCCTTTAGGTCAGAAAGACCCAGGGTCTCATCTTCTGAGGACCCAGCGGCCCTGTGTGTGGGGACCGTAGCACATCTAGAGAATGCCCTGCTGCATCTACCTCTGGTGGGCATGCTAGCTGTGCTTACGGCTGGGCACTGCAGGCTCTTGGGCCCACTGATTCCAGAGGAGCTGTATGATAAGCTGAAAGTCATTCACAGAGAAATCACTGTGGAGTGGGAGGGGTGGAGAAGGACACCATTGGTCTTGTGTTTTTGTCCTCTCTGTTTTTATAAGACCAACTGTGGGGTCAGCCCAGGGCACTTCGTGTCCCTTAGATAGCCCACTTCAGTCACACACTCCCTTCTCTTAGTCCCTCTTCTTCTTTCCTCTCACTGTAGCAGAAGATGTCCCAGAATTGGGACATCCTCATTACTTTTGTGATTTTGCAAAATCTTTTCATTTATTATTTTCTTTTTTAGTTAGAGGTGTCCATAAAACCATTTTCCTGCAGTGTTGTAAAAAATAATAAGATATTCTTAACTCCTTAGCTCATTTTTGGGGGTAGTTTAATGATTTCAGAGCAAAGCCAGGAAATAACTGGCCTGTCGTTTGGGGGGAATAAAAATCTGTTCACACTGGTCATGCAAACAAGCACCAGAATCAATTCAATCATCTTATGGCTCGTCTAATATCTGCTGAGTGTTCTGCAGGTCCAAGGAGGGGTTGTTGACTCTGTCAGAGATACAGACACTAAAGCAAGAATCTGCCCTCCGTGATTTGCCCAAGGTCATTGGATAAAGCTAAGTGCTGAATTCATGGTTTTGGGATTGTATTTTGTCCTCCCCTATTTTACTGCCCAGAGAAATGAGTAATTGAAAAAAATAGAAAATGGGCCTTAGTTCAACTAAAACATATGCTTCCTTTTATGCTTTGATTAAGAATATTAATAACAGGAAAAATGTGTCCTTTCAATCAGTATTGCCCTGACAGTGATGAAGCAATCATTGTCACTTTCATTAAATCTGAGCACTTCCTGGCCTGGAATCGAGTTCCTTTTTAGCATGCCTTCTCCCCACTGGAGAGGAGGCCCAAGCTCTCAAGGACACTACCTCTCCTTGAAGGGCTTCAAGCTCAAAGGCTACATTTTCTTGGCATGGATTTTGGGCCACAAATTCAAAGGCCACCTGTGGGAAAAAAATAACTTCAGGGAACCAGCAGATGTTTGCTTAAACAGATTTCACTGTAGGAAAGCCCTACTAATTTGGATCCTACTAATTTAGAGATGAAAGTGATTCACAGACAGCATATGTGGTTCATATGGAGGAGGATGTTCTAACTGTTTTTTCCGGTTTAAATTCTCAGATCTTATAAATAAAGGTAATCTATGACTCTAAATCTGCATTTGTGAAAACTAAGGATTGTTACAACTTCTATAACATATTATAACATAGCATATAATATTTGCTCTGGTTTCTAGGACTGCTGGTTAATATTAAAAGGATATCTCTGATTACAATATTAATAAGATCTTACATGCCTGTAGTGTTTTTTACAGTTTTACAAAGTGTTACACATGAATATTTTGTGCGATACTCATAGTAGTCATTTCTGTAAGCCAAGGCTTGAGAGTATTATGCCTGTTTGCAGATGAGGAATTTAAGGCTTAGAAAGGATTGATAATTTGTCTAAGGTCACAGTATTTTATGCTAATTCTTTTTTAAATGGAATACATAGCCCACTTCTTGTTGGACAGGATTTGAAGCAGAACAGACCTGGAGTGTGGAACCGGGACGAGAACCCTAGTGTCTGGGTGGTTGCCTCACTCAGCACTTTGCACTGCCTCCCATTCTAGTGTGTGAGGGCAGTCTCTGGGTAGCACACACTGCCTTTCACTAAATTCCACTCATTTATGTGATCACATTAGTCCAGACTTTTCAGTAAATCATACTGGTTCCTCCCATTATATTCAATTTATTTTCCTCTAAAACTGTTCTGAAACAGGAACTTTCAAAGTGTGGTGTGGAAAGCGAATTGAGCTCATTAACACATGGAATGTAATTATGCACAAATGTATTCCTTACAGTATTTCAGCTGTTTGAATGATATAGACAGTTAATTCCAAAGCATAAAGAAACAATTACCCTCAAAGTATAAATACAAATATTAATCACATGGTTCAGTTAACAAGAACCGTATTTCTGGGAGGGAGTTTGAGTTATGCTTGAATCAAAAGTATGGGCTGGGTTTTTGGGGGGCCAGTCACATGACATGTCAAACCATCTTGCAATGTTTTAAGCCACCTGTTGGATTTTATATTGACAATTTGATGTTTGAAATGTGTTCTTATTAAAAATGACTTTGGGAGAGAATGGTAGGCAATTTACCAATCTTTCAGCACTGGCCTGCAGATTCCTAGTTCAGAGACAAGAATGGTGGGAAAGCAGGCTTAGTATTTCTTAGTATACTTTGATGCAAATTAGGGACAGAGTGCCAAAAGACAATTAAGAACTTGGATATGTGAAGTATATGTAAAGAGTGGCGAGCATTGAGACTGAAGAAGCTTGCAGCAGGCCAGATCATAAAGGGTCTTAACTTTATCCTGTGGGTGATGCAGAGCCAGTGAAGAGTTCATATTTTAGACAGATCTTTGGTGGCTGTGTGAAGGACAGATTGGAGTGAGACAAGTTTGGAAATGGAGACCTGTTAGAAGGCTGTGGTAGCCATCCTCGTGAGAGACAATGAGGGTCATGCCTTGGGCAATGGTCAGTTGGAAGGGAAGACACTGATTTAAAAATATTTAGGAGGTAAAAGTTGATGTAAAAGGTGATATACTCTGTTATACCCCTCCCCCCTTTTTGGCTTATTTTTTTATAAATTGATATATTTTTTTCCTGCTCAACATTGATTTTGAGATGTATCCTGTTGTATGTGTAGACGTAGCTCATTGCCTTTAATTGCTGGATGGCAGCCATTGGTGAATAAACCTAGTTTATTTACCCATGCCCCTTCTGGGGGAGAGGTAGGTTTAGTTTCTACTTTTCCCCTATTATAAACAGTGCTTTACTGAAAATTCTTTTATATGATTCCTTGTATACATGTCTAAAAGCTTTTCCCCTTGAGGTAGATTTCTAGAAGTAGAATTGCAGATATATCCCTGAATATAAAGAGCTCTTAAGTTCATAAGAAAAAGACAGCAGAAAAATGGATGTAAAGGGTATGAACCAGCAGACACTTCATAGAAGAGAAAGAGGGAATAGTCTGTAAATACAAAAAGATGCTTAATCTCACCAGGAACCAAGAAAAAGAAAAATTAAAGCAACAGTAAGATAACATTTCAAGCCTATATGATTGACAAGGATTAATAAATTGGAGAGTAGATGGCGGCGTGAGAGGTGAGACAGAGGCTTCCTCCTAAAACCTCATATAATATGAAAATAAAGCAACATCAACTGCTCTTGAAAGAGCAACGGGAAAGAGGATGGCAACAAACTGCATACACCTGGAGACAAGAGCAGCCCTCACAGAAAAGGGTAACGTACTAAAGCTGTGGTCCTGCGGGACCCAAGCCCTTCCCCCACCCCAGCTCACCAGTGGGAGGAACAGGAACGGAGCAGGGAGGGAGTGGAGATGTGGGAGTGCTGAATACCTAACTCTGGAGATCTGCTCTGGGAGCACAAACCTACATTTCATGATACTCTTGTAATTAGGTGGTTGTAAAGCTAAGACAGGCAGAATTCCTGGAGAGACTAAGAATCCAGCTGCTTGTGAAAGCAGAGATCCATACCCAGCTGCTCGGGAAAAAAGAAGGGCGGGCAGTCTGAGAGACTTCCTAACAAAGAAGCCCTTAGCAAGAGGGCTGCTAAAGGGGCAAGGATTGCACGGAGCTTACTGCTCAGGAGAAAGGACAGGCAGACAAAATTGTCCGGGTGCACTCTGCCCAGCAGGTTGGGAGCTTTCACGATCTTCAGATGCTCCAGCTCCCTGGGTGCCTACACAGCTCCAAGAACCCCTTCTGTGACAGGCAGACGTGTGCGCCTTTCTTCTGGCCAGCTCCACCGGGCTTGCAAACCGGGAAATCCTTCCCTGGTGTTAGGCCAGCGAGAGGGAAGATAGGTCTATAACAACTAAAAACGCAAAGCACAGAGGCTTATACCTGTGTGCTCAGCCCACTGGTTCAGACAGTGGAGACAGGCATAGCAGCCAGGAACCAGCAAACAGCCCTTTCCTCCCCGGAGGCACCAATACCACTCCCCTACAATCCCTGTATTGCTTCAGGGGCTGAGCAGCTCCAGAGAGTAGAGCTTCGGGGCACTAGAGGGCTCCATACACAAATATGAAACGCCAAAGGAACCTGGTCCAGAGTAAAATTATGAACACAACTCCTGAGAAAGATTTAAATGATATGGACCTTATGACTCTCCGTGAAAGGGAGTTCAAAATAAAAATCATTAACATGCTCATGGAGGTACGGAAAGATATTCAAGAACTCAGGAATGAATTCCCGTCAGAGATCCAATCATTGAAGAATACAATGGACGGGGACGGTATTAAAAGCAGATTGGATACAGTGGAGGAGACAATAAATGAAATAGGAACTAGAGAAGAGGAATATAAAGAAGCTGAGGCACAGAGAGAAAAAAGGATCTCTAAGAATGAAAGAATATTGAGAAAACTGTGTGACCAATCCAAACGGAACAATATTCTCATTATAGGGGTACCAGAGGAAGAAGAGAGAGAAAAAGGGATAGAAAGCATCTTTGAGGAGGTGATTGCTGAAAACTTCCCCAATCTGGGGAAGGAGATAGTCTCTCAGGCCATGGAGGTGTGCAGATCTCCCAACACAAGGGACCCAAGAAAGACAACAGCAAGACATACAGTAATTAAAATGGCAAAGATCAAGGATAAGGACAGACTATTAAAAGCAGCTAGAGAGAGAAATAGGATCACATACAAAGGAAAACCCATCAGGCTATCATCAGACTTCTCAGCAGAAACCTGACAGACCAGAAGGGAGTGGCATGATGTATTTAATGCAATGAAGCAGAAGGGCCTTGAACCAAGATTACTTTATCCGGCATGATTATCATTTAAATTTGAAGGAGGGATTAAACAATTCCCAGATAAGCAAAAGCTGAGAGAATTTGCCTCCCACAAACCATCTCTACAGTGTATTTTGGAGGGACTGCTATAGATGGAAGTGTTCCTACAGATTAATAGCTGTCACCAGAGGTAATAAAACCACAGTAAAGAAAATAGAACAGCTAATTACTAAGAAAATGCAAAATTAAATTAACTGTTCCCAAAGTCAATCAAGGGATAGACAAACAGTACAGAATATGATACCTAATATATAAAGAATGGAATAGAAAGAAAAAGGAGGAAACAAACAAAGAACCTTTAGACTGTGTTTGTAATAGCATATTAAGTTAGTTGTGAGACTTTTAGATAGTAGGAAAGTTAACCTTGAACCTTTGGTAACCACGAAACTGAAGTCTGCAATGCCAGTAACTACATACCTATCCATAATCATCCTGAATGTAAATGGACTGAATGCACCAGTCAAAAGACATAGAGTCACTGAATGGATAAAAAAACAAGACCCATCTATATGCTGCCTTCAAGAGACTCACTTTAAATCCAAAGACATACACAGACTAAAAGTAAAGGGATGGAAAAAGATATTTCATGCAAACAACAAAGAGAAAAAAGCAGGTGTTGCAGTACTTGTATATGACAAAATAGACTTCAAAACGAAGAAAGTAGCAAGAGATAAAGAAGGACATTACATAATGATAAAGGGGTCAGTCCAACAAGAAGATATAACCATTATAAATATATATGCACCCAACACAGGAGCGCCAGCATATGTGAAACAAATACTTACAGAATTAAAGGAGGAAATAGACAGCAATGCATCATTTTAGGAGACTTCAACACACCACTCACTCCAAAGGACAGATCAACCAGACAGAGAATAAGTAAAGACACAGAGGCACTGAACAACACACTAGAACAGATGGACCTAAGAGATATCTACAGAGCCCTGCACCCAAAATCAGCAGGATACACATTTTTCTCAGGTGCACATGGAACATTTTGCAGAACAGACCACATACTAGGCCACAAAAAGAACCTCAGTAAAGTCAAAAATATTGAAATTCTACCAATCAACTTCTCAGATCACAAAGGTATAAAACTAGAAATAAATTTTAGAAAGAAATCAAAAAAGCTCACAAATACATGGAGACTTAACAACATTCTCCTAACTGATCAATGGGTTAACGACCAAATCAAAACAGAAATGAAAGAATATATGGAGACTAATGATAACAACAACACAAAGCAACAACTTCTGTGGGATGCAGCAAAGGCAGTTCTAAGAGGAAAGTATATTGCAATACAGGCCTATTTAAAGAAGGAAGAACATTTCCAAATGAATAGTCTAAAGACACAATTACTGAAATTGGAAAAAGAAGAACAAATGAGGCCTAAAGTCACCAGAAGGAGGGACATAATAAAGATCAGAGAAGAAATAAATAAAATTCAGAAGAAAAAACAGTAGAAAAAATCAATGAAGCCAAAAGCTGGTTCTTTGAAAAAATAAACAAAATAGATAAACCCCTAGCCAGACTCATTAAAAGAAAAAGAGAATCTACACACATGAACAGAATCAGAAATGAGAAAGGAAAAATAACGACGGACCCCACATAAATACAAAGAATTATAAGAGAATATTATGAGAATCTATATGCTAACAACCTGGAAAACATTGAAGAAATGGACGACTTTTTAAAAAATACAACCTTCCAAGACTGACCAAGCAAGAAACAGAAAAACTAAACAGACCAATCACCAGCAATGAAATTGAATCGGTAATCAAAAAACTACCCAAGAACAAAACCCCCGGACCAGATGGATTCACCTCTGAATTCTACCAGACATATAGGGAAGAAATAACACCCATTCTCCTTAAAGTTTTTCAAAAAATAGAAGAGGAGGGAATACTTCCAAACTCATTCTGTGAAGCCAGCATCACTCTAATACCAAAACCGGGCAAAGACGTCACCAAAAAAGAAAATTACAGACCAATATTCCTGATGAACGTAGATGCAAAAATATTCAACAAAATATTAGCAAACTGAATTCAAAAATACATCAAGAGGATCATACACCATGATCAAGTGGGATTCATCCCAGGGATGCAAGGATGGTACAACATTCGAAAATCCATCAACATCATCCACCACATCAGCAAAAAGAAGAACAAAAACCACATGATCATCTCCATAGATGCTGAAAAAGCATTTGACAAAATTCAGCATCCATTCATGATTAAAACTCTCAACAAAGTGGTTATAGACGGCAAGTACCTCAACATCATAAAGGCCATATATGACAAACCCACAGCTAACATCATACTAAACAGCGAGTCGCTGAAAGCTTTTCATCTAAGATCGGGAACAAGACAGGGATGCCCACTCTCTCCACTGTTATTCAACATAGTACTGGAGGTCCTAGCCACGGCAATCAGACAAAACAAAGACATACAAGGCATCCAGATTGGTAAAGAAGAAGTCAAATTGTCACTATTTGCGGATGACATGATATTGTACATAAAAAACCCTAAAGACTCCACTCCAAAACTAATAGAACTAATATCTGAATTCAGCAAAGTTGCAGGATACAAAATTAACACACAGAAATCCGTTGCTTTCCTATACACTAATGATGATCTAACAGAAAGAGAAATCAGAAAACAATTCCGTTCACAATTGCATCAAAAAGAATAAAATACCTAGGAATAAACCTAACGAAGGAAGTGAAAGACCTGTACTCTGAAAACTACAAGACACTCCTAAGAGAAATTAAAGAGGACACTAACAAATGGAAATGCATCCCATGCTCTTGGCTAGGAAGAATAAATATTGTCAAAATGGCTATACTACCTAAAGCAATCTACAGATTCAACGCAATCCCTATCAAACTACCAACAGCTTTCTTCAATGAACTGGAACAAATAATTCTAAAATTCATATGAAACCACAACAGACTCCGAATAGCCAAAGCAATCATGAGAAGGAGGAATAAAACAGGGGGAATTACACTCCCTGACTTGAAGCTCTACTACAAAGCCACAGTAATCAAGACAATTTGGTATTGGCACAAAAACAGACCCACAGAGCAGTGGAATAGAATAGAAAATCCAAACATTAATCCAAACATATACAGTCAATTAATATTTGATAAAGGAGCCTTGGTTATACAATGGGGAGATGACAGCCTCTTCAGCAGCTGGTGTTGGAAAAACTGGACAGCTACATGTAAGAGAATGAAACTGGACTACAGTCTAACCCCATGCACAAAGGTAAACTCAAGGTGGATCAAAGACCTGAATGTAAGTCATGAAACCATAAAACTCTTAGAAAAAAACATAGGCAAAAATCTCTTGGACATAAACATGAACGACTTCTTCATGAGCATATCTCCCCGGGCAAGGGAAACAAAAGCAAAAATGAACAAGTGGGAGTATATCAAGCTGAAAAGCTGTACAGCAAAGGACACCGTCAGTAGAACAAAAAGATATCCTACAGTATGGGAGAATATATTCATAAAAAACGTATCTGATAAAGGGTTGACATCCAAAACATATAAAGAACTCATGCACCTTAAAAAACAAAAAGCAAATAATCCAGTTAAGAAATGGGCAGAGGACATGAATAGACACTTCTCTAAAGAAGAAATTCAGATGGCCAACAGGCACATGAAAAGATGCCCCACATCGCTAACCATCAGAGAAATGCAGATTAAAACCACAATGAGATATCACCTCACACCAGTGAGGATGGCCAACATCCAAAACACAAACAACAACAAATGTTGGCGAGGATGTGGAAAAAGGGAACCCTCCTACACTGCTGGTGGGAATGCAAATTAGTTCAACCATTGCGGAAAGCAGTATGGAGGTTCCTCAAAAAACTCAAAATAGAAATACCATTTGACCCAGGAATTCCACTCCTAGGAATTTACCCTAAGGATACAGCAGCCCAGTTTGAAAAAGATAGATGCACCCCTATGTTTATCGCAGCCCTATTTACAATAGCCAAGAAATGGAAGCAACCTAAGTGTGCATCAGTAGATGAATGTATAAAGAAGATGTGGTACGTATACACAGTGGAATATTATTCAGCCATAAGAAGAAAACAAATCCTACCATTTGCAACAACATGGATGGATCTAGAGGGTATTAGGCTCAGTGAAATAAGCCAAGCCAAAAAAGACAAGTATCAAATGATTTCACTTATATGTGGAGTATAAGAACAAAGAGAAAAATTGAAGGAACAAAACAGTAGCAGACTCACAGAACCCAAGAACGGACTAATAGTTACCAAAGGGAAAGGGACTGGGGAAGATGGGTGGGAAGGGAGGGATAAGAGGGAAAAAGGGGCATTATGATTGCAGAGGTGATGTTGTGGGGGCATGGGGAGGGCTGTACAACTCAGAGAAGACAAATAGTGACTCTATAGCATCTCACTAAGCTGGAGGACAGTGACTGTAATGGGGTTTGTGGGGGGGGACTTGATGAAGGGGGTAGTTTAGTAATCATAATATTGCACATGTAATTGTAGATTAATGATCCAAAATAAATTATAAAAAAAAGAATACTTAGGAGAAGCTAATAAAAGAATAAGTGATTTAAAAAAAAAGAGAACATATGGGATGTGAACAATTTCCAGGGATGTGTTGTTTTAATTTGGCTGATTTTTCACATGCTATTCAAGATCAAATAGACAACATTCACCATGTTATTCATAAGTTTTCACAAATACCTGGATTGTTAAATTGGTTTTCTTTATTTCCTTGGATATGGCCTATAATTGTAGGTCTAATGCTGTTATGCATTTGTATTCCTGTTCTCCTAATGTGTGTGCAGAAGGCAGTTGTTGGTCTTTTAAAGCCAATACAAGCATATGCTAATTTTCAAAAATTAACTTCAAGAAATAAGTGATTCCTTTTAAACAACTTTGTGAAATCATATACTGATTCCCCACCTGCATTTGCTGCAAGAAAATAATCATGTATATTGTGATTTTATCCAGAATTATAGCTGCTGGCTGTCCTCTCTTTTGTATTTTATCTCCCTGTTTGGTCCCAGGAGATGGCTGGTTAGCCAGAGACGGGTAAGATTCCTCATGGGAGGAACAACCTAAGACAGGCACAGTCGCAAGGGACCTCAGGTGAGCAACGTGGGGGCCAACTGAGGTGAGGCATAGAACCTCATCCCTCCAGACGAGAGAGACATTGCCTGTGACAAGCTATGTCACAGGCCGAGCCCAGCTAATCATTATTCTGGTAAATTCCACAAATATATGCATATGCATTTGCGTCAATCAGAACAAAACAGGGGGAAATGTGGGATTCACTTATAATTTAAGTATAAAAATCATATGAATAATCATAGTTGACTTGATTTGATTATAACCTCTGTAGAGGAAATGTGTGCTTGGTAGGGGCCACTCAGCTGAGGATTCATGCCCTCCCCAAGTCTCCAAAATTGCATTTCTAGGTGGCTGCTCCAGGGGAACTCCTACACAACACTCCCTTTTCACTTAAAACTGTCAGAACTGATAGACCCACCTCATTTGTTTAACTACGGCACAGTGTTTCGTAAAAAGGGGGGACTGTTGATTATTTAGATATCTCTTTATTGGTAGATATTTAGGTTTGTTTTTCTTTCTATAATTTAAATGGACACAGTGAACATCCTTGAATATGCCCCTCTTGGCACATACAAACAATATTTCTCTATGACAGATACCAACAAATGGCACAACTGGGCTAAGGATAAAAACATGTAAAATTTATAATAATGCTAAGTGAAAGAAGCCAGATATATCCTTCTGGGATGATGGCGGCGTGAGCAGGGTGGCGGAAATCTCCTCCCAAAACCATATATATTTATGAAAATACAACAAATACAACTATTCCTAAAAGAGAGACCAGAAGATATAGGACGGCATCCAGCCTGCCGCTACACCTGAGGGGACTTGGCACCCCACAGAGCGGGTAAGATACAGAACCGTGATCCGGCAGGACCTGAGCACTCACCCACCCCAGCACACCGGTGAGAGGAGAAGATTCAGAGCGGGGAGGGAGTCGAAGAACAGGCCCGTGAAATAACCAGCCCTGGTGATCTGCGCCGGGAGCACTGACATACATCGCGCAGTGTATTGGAGATTGGAGAGTCAGAGGTGCAGGATCTGAGCCAGGGAACGCACCCGGGTCCTCTCAGCTGCTCCACAGGACAAAAGAAAAGCGCACGCCTTTTTAGCGGTCTTAAAGAGGCAGGGGCCCAACAGATGAGCAGGATCGTCCCAGCACACTCAGCCCAGCAGGCTGGGAGTCCTGGGGAATTTCAGACCCTTGACTGGCAATTGGGAAAAAGTAGCTGTACTTAGACTTCCCACAGAGATCAGCAGCCTCCCATTTGTTCCCACCCCGGCCAGAGCTACAAAGGGCCCTGCGGAGCGGCACAGCCATGGCTGTAGAATAATGGAGCAACAGCGCCACCTACAGCATCCTCACAGAATCTACTCCTGGCGGGCTTTTTTTTTCCTTTTCTTTTCTTCTTTCTTTCCTTTCATTTTCTTTCTTTTCCTTTTTTTTCCTCTTTTTTTTCTTTCCAAAAGTCTTAAAGAGCCCAGCTGACATATATGGCACGTATCAGCGACCACTTCTATCGCCATGAAAAGACCGAGGAATATAGTACAAATAAAGCTTACCCAGACCCAGACAACACCAGAGAGGGAGTATGATGGGATGGAAATGCACAATCTTCCTGAAAAAGAATTCAGAATAAAAGTCATAACCATACTGATGGATCTACAGAGAAATATGCAAGAGCTGAGGGAGGAAGTGAGGGAAGGCAGGAAAGACAATGCATAAATGACACAAGCGATCGATGGGCTTAGCAGCAGACTGGGCGAGATGCAAGAGACTGTTAATGGAATAGAAATCAGAGAACAGGAATACAGAGAAGCTGAGGCAGAGAGAGATAAAAGGATTTCTAGGAATGAAAGAATATTAAGAGAACTGTGTGACCAACCCAAACGGAACAATATTCACATTATAGGAGTACCAGAGGAATAAGAGAGAGAAAAAGGGATAGAAAGTGTCTTTGAAGAAATAATTGCTGAAAACTTCCCCATGCTGGGGAAGGAAGTAGTCTTGAGGTCATTGGAAGCCCACAGATCTCCCAACACAAGGGACCCAAGGAAGACAACACCAAGACACATAATAATTAAAATGGCAAAGATCAAAGATAAGGACAGAGTATTAAAGGCAGCTACAGAGAGAAAAAAGATCACCTACAAAGGAAAACCCATCAGACTTCCCAACAGAAACCTTACAGGCCAGAAGAGAATGGCATGATATATTTAACATAATGAAACAGAAGGGCCTCGAACCAAGAATATTGTATCCAGCACAATTATCATTTAAATATGATGGAGGGATTAAACAATTTCCAGACAAGCAAAAGCTGAGATAGTTTGCCTCTCATAAACCACCTCTACAGGATATCTTAAAAGGACTGCTCTAGAGGGAAGCACTCCTAAGGCTAAAAAGATGTCACCAGAGAAAATAAAATCATAGCAAAGAAAGCAGACCATCCAAATACTAACTAAAGGCAAAGAATAAAACACCTAGTATACAAAGAATGGAGGAGGAAGAATAAGAAGGAAGAGAAATAAAGAATCATCACACTGTGTTTACAATAACTTAACAACAAAATTAAGTTAGACTGTTAGATAGTAAAGAAGCTACCCTTGAACCTTTGGTGACCACGAATCTAAAGCCAGCAATGGCAATAAGTACATATCTATCAATAATCACCCTAAATGTAAATGGACTGAATGCACCAATCAAAAGACACAGAGTAATAGAATGGATAAAAAACCAAGACCCATCTATATGCTGCCTACAAGAGACTCACCTCAAACCCAAAGATATACACAGACTAAAAGTGAAGGGTTGGAAAAAGACATTTCATGCAAACAACAAGGAGAAAAAAGCAGGTGTTGCAGTACTTGTATCAGACAAAATAGACATCAAAATGAAGAAAGTAGCAAGAGATAAAGAAGGACATTACATAATGATAAAGGGGTCAGTCCAACAAGAGGATATAACCATTATAAATATATATGCACCCAACACAGGAGTGCCGGCATATGTGAAACAAATACTAACAGAATTAAAGGAGGTAATAGAAAGCAATGCATTCATTTTAGGAGACTTCAACACACCACTCACTCCAAAGGACAGATCAACCAGACAAAATAAGTAAAGACACAGAAGCACTGAACAACACACTAGAACAGGTGGACCTAACAGACATTTACAGAACTCTACAGCCAAAAGCAACAGGATACACATTCTTCTCAAGTGCACATGGAACATTTTCCAGAATAGACCAAATATGAGGCCACAAAAAGAACCTCAGTAAATTCAAAAATATTGAAATTCTACCAACCAACTTCTCAGATCACAAAGGTATAAAACTAGAAATAAATTTTAGAAAGATAAAAAAGGCTCATAAATACATGGGGACTTAACAACATTCTTCTAGATAATCAGTGGGTCAATGACCAAATTAAAAGAGAGATCAAAGAATATTTGGAGACCAATGACAACAATAACACAAAGCCACAAATTCTGTGGAACGTAGCAAAGGCAGTTCTAAGAGGAAAGTATATTGCCATCCAGGCCTATTTAAAGAAGGAAGAACAATCCCAAATGAATAGTCTAAAGACAAAATTACTGAAATTGGAAAAGAAGAACAAATGAGGCCTAAAGTCACCAGAAGGAGGGACATAATAAAGATTAGAGAAGAAATAAATAAAATTGACAAGAATAAAACAATAGAAAAAATCAATGAAACCAAGAGTTGGTTCTTTGAAAAAATAAACAAAATAGATAAACCCCTAGCCAGACTTATTAAGAGAAAAAGAGACTCTACACACATAAACAGAATCAGAAATGAGAAAGGAAGAATCACGATGGGCCACGCAGAAATACAAAGAACTATAAGAGAATAGAATGAGAATCTATATGCTAACAAGCTGGGAAACCTAGAAGAAATGGAGGACTTCTTAGAAAAATACAACCTTCCAAGACTGACCAAGCAAGAAACAGAAAAACTAAACAGACCAATCAACAGCAATGAAATTGAATCGGTAATCAAAAAATTACCCAAGAACAAAACCCCAGGCCAGATGGCTTCACCTCTGAATTCTACCAGACATATAGAGAAGAAATAACACCCATTCTCTTTAAAGTTTTCCAAAAAATAGAAGAGGAAGGAATACATCCAAACTCATTCTATGAAGTCAAGCATCACTCTAATACCAAAACCAGGCCAAGACCTCCCCAAAAAGAAAATTACAGACCAATATCCCTGATGAACGTAGATGCAAAAATACTCAACAAAATATTAGCAAACCGAATTCAAAAATATATCAAGAGGATCATACACCATGGTCAAGTGGGATTCATCTCAGGGATGCAAGGATGGTACAACATTCGAAAATCCATCAACATCATCCACCACATCAACAAAAAGAAGGACAGAGACCACATGATCATCTCCATAGATGCTGAAAAAGCATTCAACAACATTCAACATCCATTCATGATAAAAACTCTCAACAAAATGGGTATAGAGGGCAAGTACCTCAACATCATAAAGGCCATATATGACAAACCCACAGCTAACATACTTAACAGCGAGAAGCTGAAAGCTTTTCAACTAAGATTGGGAACAAGACAGGGATGCCCACTCTCTCCACTGTTATTCAACATAGTACTGGAGGTTCTAGCCACGGCAATCAGACAAAATAAAGAAATACAAGGCATCCAGATTGGTAAAGAAGAAGTCAAATCGTCACTATTTGCGGATGACATGATATTGTACATAAAAAACCCTAAAGACTCCACTCCAAAACTAATAGAACTAATATCTGACTTCAGCAAAGTTGCAGGATACAAAATTAACACACAGAAATCTGTTGCTTTCCTATACACTAAAGATGAACTAGCAGAAAGAGAAATCAGGAAGACAATTCCATTCACAATTGCATCAAAAAGAATAAAATACCTAGGGATAAACCTAACAAAGGAAGTGAAAGACCTATACCCTGAAAACTACAAAACACTCCTAAGAGAAATTAAAGAAGACACTAATAAATGGAAATTCATCCCATGTTCTTGGCTAGGAAGAATAAATATTGTCAAAATGGCTGTACTACCTAAAGCAATCTACAGATTCAACACAATCCCTATCAAAATACCAACAGCTTTTTTCAATGAACTGGAACAAATAATTCTAAAATTCATATGGAACCACAAAAGACCCCAAATAGCCAAAGCAGTCCTAAGAAGGAGGAATAAAACAGGGGGAATTACACTCCCTGACTTCAAGCTCTACTACAAAGCCACAGTAATCAAGACAATTTGGTATTGGCACAAAAACAGACCCACAGAGCAGTGGAATAGAATAGAAAATCCAAACATTAACCCAAACATATATGGTCAATTAATATTTGATAAAGGAGCCTTGGATATACAATGGGGAGATGACAGCCTCTTCAGTAGCTGGTGTTGGCAAAACTGGACAGCTACATGTAAGAGAATGAAACTGGATCATTGTCTAACCCCATACACAAAAGTAAACTCAAAATGGATCGAAGACCTGAATGTAAGTCATGAAACCATAAAACTCTTAGAAAAAAACATAGGCAAAAATCTCTTGGACCTAAACATGAGCAACTTTTTCATGAACATATCTCCCCGGGCAAGGGAAACAAAAGCAAAAATAACAAGTGGGATCATATCAAGCTGAAAAGCTTCTTCTGTACAGCAAAGACACCATCAGTAGAACAAAAAGACATCCTACAGTATGGGAGAATATACTCATAAATGACATATCTGATAGGGGGTTGACATCCAAAATATATAAAGAACTCATGTACCTCAACAAACAAAAAGCAAATAATCCAGTTAAGAAATGGGCAGAGGACATGAATAGACACTTCTCTAAAGAAGAAATTCAGATGGCCAACAGGCACATGTAAAGATGCTCCACATCGCTAACCATCAGAGAAATGCAAATTAAAACCACAATGAGATATCACCTCACACCAGTAAGGATGGCCAACATCCAAAACACAAACAACAACAAATGTTGGCCAGCATGTGGAGAAATGGGAACCCTCCTACACTGCTGGGGGAATGCAAATTAGTTCAACCATTGTGGAAAGCAGTATGGAGGCTCCTCAGAAAACTCAAAATGGAAATACCATTTGACCCAGGAATTCCACTCCTAGGAATTTACCCTAAGAATGCAGGAGCCCAGTTTGAAAAATACAGATGCACCCCTATGTTTATCGCAGCACTATTTACAGTAGCCAAGAAATGGAAGCAAGCTAAGTGTCCATCAGTAGATGAATGGACAAAGAAGAAGTGGTACATATACACAATGGAATATTATTCAGCCATAAGAAGAAAACAAATCCTACCATTTGCAACAACATGGATGGAGCTAGAGGGTATTATGCTCAGTGAAATAAGCCAAGCCGAAAAAGACAAGTATCAAATGATTTCACTCATATGTGGAGTATAAGAACAAAGAGAAAAACTAAAGGAACAAAACAGCAGCAGACTCACAGAACCTAAGAACGGACTAATATTTACCAAAGGGAAAGGAACTGAGGAGGATGGGTGGGACAGGAGGGATAAGGGCAAAAAACGGGCATTACGACTAGCAGACATATTGTTGGGTGTGCATGGGGAGGGCTGTACAACTCAGAGAAGACAAGTAGTGATTCTATAGCATCTTACTATGCCAATGGACAGTGACTGTAATGGGGTTGGTGGGGGGGACCTGATGAAGGGAGTAGTTTAATAAACATAATATTGCACATGTAATTGTAGATTAAGGATAACAAAAAAAAAAGAGGCCAGATATTAAAGGCTGTATGTTATGTGATTTCACTTCTATGAAATGTTCAGAATAAGCAAATCCTTAGAGACAGAAAGTAGATTACTGGTTGCTAAGGGTTGGAAGGAGGAGGATATTAGGACTTAGTGCTAATGGGTATGGGATTTCTTTTTGGGGTGATGGAAATAATTCTGAATAAGATAGGGGTTTGTGTACAATATTCTGAATATACTAAAAACCACTGAGTTATGTGCTTAAAATGGTGAATTTTACATATGTAAATTTTATATCAATAAAAAAATTAAGTAGATAGGGCCAATTGCCCTGCAAAAGTGTCCTAATTTAACTTCTAAGAGAACAGTGTCTGAGAATACCTGCTTTTCCACATCCTCATCAACAGTGGATGCTGTCAGTCTTTTAAATTTTTGCTGATCTGATAGAAAAATAGATTTTTAAAAGTTTTCATTCCCTTGATTACCATTGGGGCTGAGCATCTTTTCATAGACTAAGTGGCATTTATATTTCTTTCCTCGTGAATCAGTGTTTATGACTTGCCCATTTTACTACTGTATAGTTTATCTTTTTCAAATTGATTTGTAAACTATACAGTAGTAAAATGGGTGCCATATATTATGGGTGTTAACCTTTTATCTTTTTTTTTAATATATCAGACTTGTCAGTCTTTTTTTATGTTTTGAGTGACTTTTCGAATGGCTTCACCAACCATTATTATACACATGTTCTTCTATATTTTGTTCTGGTATTTTTATGGATTTCATTTATAGGTTTGCATCTCATCCATCTGGAATTTAGTGACTGGTGTGTGGTAGGGATCTAACTATTCTAAATATATATTGATCAGATGTTCATGTTTTGTGAAATCCTGTTCAGAGCATTTCGTCTAATTTTCTATGTATACTGACAGAGGAAAGTATTTAACATCCAGAAGGAGCTTCTTTTAACCTAAGAATTGACTCCAGAAGTCCTTTAAAGGTTCAACTCCCTTCTTGAATTTATAGTGAATTGGTTTATATCAGGGGTGGATCCAGGTTTTGTGAGGCCTGAAGTTTATATAACTTAGGGGGTTCTCTTTAATGCAGGGACATCAAATTATAAATATAAAATTAGGTACAGGCGCAGAGACCTGAAAGCCAAGCTTCATTAGCTTTACAGTAAATTCAGCTCTGAGATATGTCATCAGAATGCATCTGTACATGAAAGGATGAGGCACAGCCGCTCCATCTATGGGGTAGCATGACTTTCTTTTATACTCACTGACTTCTACAACATCAGGATTTTCTTCTTTTGTTTTTTGTAAAGGACAGTTAAGAGCAGATACATTTATCTAGGTGGCTTTAATGTAGTTAAGTGGAGTTAGTCCAGTGGAGAGGTATTTTAAGGAGTGTCTTTGCTGCTTCTGCATTACTCAGATGTAACATTTTGATCAGTGGAGTAGCTGGGAATTCAGTATGATATGTGGATCATTAACCATGCAAGCCTTTGGAACCTGAATTTACAACTTTAACTTTGCATATCTGCTTGCTTTTCAATTGACTTTAGTCAGTACTTTTGAGATGTTTGCAAATGCAACTAGCAGAGCTTCCTTTAGCATCCTACCTCTTCAAAAACTGGAGAGGCAAACGGTGACCACTGATTACAAATAATGCAGAAGATAATAGTAATACCAGACATTGACCTGAGCCAGGCACTTTCAAAATGCTTTCCTGGATTGTCTTACTTCCTCCTCCTCAGCCCCCATGAAGCAGGAGCTCTCATGGCCCTTGCTTTCCACATGAAGAAACTGGGATTTAGAGAGAGGGTGCCCTACTCAAGGCCTCAGAGGGAATATTCCCAAGCCCCTACTTAGAAAGCCTCTATAACCAACTCTCTCATTTGACATATTAAAAAATAGATTCAGAGAGGTGATACAACCTGAGTTTTTATCTTTTGACATGAGGTTGTATTAAATACTATATGTCAAGCATAGTTTTTACAATTTTATGGGTATTATTTCATTTAATTCCCATAAGAACCCTATAAGATAAATACTGTTATTATCCTCATTTTACAGACGGGAAAACTGAGACTCAGAGATTTCCCAGGTCACAGCTAAAAAACGGGAACTGAACCTTAAGCACCCTGCCTCCAGAGCCAGGCTCCTACCTGCACTTTGCAGCTGCCTCCGAAGAGAGTACCGTGAAAACCCCAGCCAGTTACTGACTTACTCCATCCCTGGGCCTTTCAGAGATCCAGAGAAACCAGGTTCCTTAAAGTTTTTTAAATGAAAAAAATGCCTAGACAGGGTCACAAAAGCAGTGGCATATTTTAAATGTTTAAATTTGACAAATTAATTCCTTTAATCCTCAGAAAGCAATGCAATACAATTCTGTTAGTCACAAGCCAACTGTGAGATTCATAAGCAGTATTAATTCACAGGGCTTTTATAGCAGGGTGGGATGGTAACGAGGCATGGTTTAAATTGCTGATGAGCATCTCCTTTTAATCCCGTAAGTGTCTGTTCGGTATATGACTTCATTTGGAAAAACACACCAGAAGTCTAACTTGAGGCTCTTTGGGAATGAGAGGGGCCACATCTGACCTGATGTGGTGGTTTATAAAGCCAACAGCCTTGTAGTGAACCTTTCTTTTTTCTCCAGTGTTGGTGGCTAAAAGGATACATGGTTATAGACGATTACACTAAAATACTGAGCTTTCTGTTTGGGGTCAAAAGAAAATAAGTAACAGACTGACAAAGAAACAGGCTTTGATTTTATATTCTATATGTTTTATGGTTAGTTTCTCTTTAAAAATTGCTTCACTTTTATTATTTCCTGGTTAGACTTAAGTTTCCTAAGAAAGAAAGAGGTATTTTTCTTAAATCAGGAAGTGTGTTCCAAGTTATTGTCCCCAGATGAATACATTTCTGGTCCCACTTGTGTCTTGCTCTGCAGCTTTAGGAAAATCAGTTAACCTTTTACTCATTTCTTTGTTGTTGGCATCATTGTTGTTACTCATTCATTGACAGCGTTGGCATCAGATTTTTCCAAAGAATTTTCCAGAGCCTTGAATGAAAGGTATTAAAAATATTGCCTGCATTATCCCCAGCTCCCACCTAGCAGTTGGCTCCAATTACCAGCCACTTAAATGCATTTGTAGGTGAGACTCTTACCACACATTAATCACAACGTTCACAGTTGTGTTTTGTCATTTCATTTCAAAAGCTAATGTTTTGGTAGAGACTCCTTTGGTGGGTTAGAAAATACAGCTACATTTCCATACAAATGTCACATTCTTACTAGCACATCACCCATCCATCCCATACAGGATTATGCAACTCTGTTCATAGATATAATCAGCTTTATATTTTCATTCAAGGATAACAAACTAACAAGGTTGAAATCTTGACTTGTCATCAGAATTGAATTGCTCCCGGAGCTGGGGGGGAATGAGACTGAGGGGAGCCCTTGGTGAGAATGGGCAGTTGTCTTCAGAATCTCAATCACTTGCTCCCCTTTTTTCTCCTTCTAGTACGGTGACTATGACCCTTCTGTTCATAAGCGGGGATTTTTGGCCCAAGAGGAGTTGCTTCCAAAAAGGGTAAGAAATCAAATCCCCCAGTTTGGGAAGACAAAGTGGATAGGAGGTCTACAAGAAGGCTGACTGAAGGACTAGAAGGAATATTGGAAGTACATGGCAAGAATATTTTAATAAATATTTTGTTAATCAATCTTGAGTAAAGAGTGTGGAAATCTCTGTTAAGACTATTAAAAAGCAAAGGTTCATGGCATTATTGGGGCTGCCAGGATAGGATGGCCTTTAAATGTCTTTCTTTAAAGGTGGGTCAGTGATTCCCAGTGGGAAGCATGGAGCAGTGTGCATTCAGCCCAGGGACTCGAGCTGTTTGCACCTGCACAGGGAAGATAAGGGAGATGAACTGAGGATGGGCACTGTAGTTTTTAATCCTTCATGTTGTTCATCTTGTTCATTACCCATAGAAGCACGCCCTTCTCCCTTTTGCTGCTTCCAATTTTATAGCTCTGCTCATCTGTCATGTATAATAAAAGCCTGCTCCTCCTCACCTTTCCTTGACTTTACCTGCTCCTTTGATGGCTACTGTGCAGGCAAAGGCCGCAGCACACAGAGCCTGGCCTGGCTGGCTGGCCCTACATTAGTGAGCATTTCTCTGGACTAAGCTCCTCCCTCTGGGACCTACAGCCCACGAAAGAGGGGCCCCTGCCAGGAGAGGGGTGCACTTAGTCCCGAGTAATGGTGCAGCATCCCAAGTCATGACTCAGATTGAATGGTGCTTGTTTACACACCCACCTCCACATGTAACTGGCTCCCTGTAGATAGCTTTTTAAAAATACCTTTGCTGTTTTGTAAAAATGATGCATAGTTACAAAAATGGCAAACAATATAAAAACTTTTTTTGTGTGTGGGTTTTTTATTTTCTCTACTTTTTGGTAGGTAATAAATCTATACCAAATGACTCCAGAAATGTGGGAGGAGAGAATTACAGCCTGGTACGCAGAGCACCGAGGCCGAGCCAGGTGAGGCTGCTTCATTACTGGTTTACATTTCTTTATAGGCTTTTTTTTTTTTTTTTTAGAACTACAAAACTAGGACATGCTTCTTGAACAAAACATGGTGCCAAAGTATATGAGAGAGTAAGGGAGAGCTGGGAGAAACGTGTCCTCACTTTTGTGTGTGTCCTTTTTCATGACTCTGGGTACTTTCTATGTTCCAGGACAGACAGACCTACTCTGTTCACTCGTAATTTGGTTTCATATTAAGGATTCTACTGAATAGAAATCTCCAAAGCTTGTAGTTTGGATATGGTGGAGCTTAAGATCGTGGCATGAGTAGGGCGGGAGGAATCTCCTCCTAAAACCATATACATTTTTGAAAATACAACAAATACAACTACTCCTAAAAGAGACCAGAAGATAAAGTACAACAACCAGGTTACATCTACATCTGCAAGAACTCAGCATCTCACGAAAAGGGTGAGATACAAAGCCATGACCCGTCGGGACCCGAGCACTCCCCCACACCAGCTCACTGGCAGGAGGAAAAGAATCAGAGTGGAGATGGAGTGGAAGCACAGGACTGCTAAATAACCAGCCCTAGTAATCTGCACTGGGAGCACAGACACACATTGCATGGTGTACTGTATAATAGAGAAACAGAACAGTAAAATCCGAGACGGAGACTGCGAATGGGTTCCCACAGCCGGCTCCCCTGGGACAAAAGAAAAGCGGGCACTTTTCAAAAGTCTTAAAGGGACAAAGGCTTATCAGCTGGACAAAATCATCCTGGCACACTCAGCCCAGCAGGCTGGGAATCTTAAGGAACTTAAGGTGCCCTAACCCCCTGGGGTTAACCCAGCCCCGGAGCCCCTCACGGCAGTGAGCAGCCTGTCATTCATTCCCCTAAGCCGGCCAGCACTGCAAGCAAACCGGCTGACCCACCACAGCTGCTGAGCAGCCAGGGAACAGCCCCGCCCACAGCAACCACACAGAGTCTCCTCCCAACACGCAGCTAACCGGGACAGACTCAGAGGCTGCTGCCGGCATGCAGCTGCCCAGCACAGACAGAGGAACCCAGAGCAAGGTCTGGAAGGCATGAAGGGGCACTGTTCTCGCAGGAGAACACACCCGGCATGGCTGCAGACCCCCTCCACCCCCTGCAGGGCTCTAGGCTATCCTGAGGGCTGCCCTGCCCACGGCAGCTCAGGGTATTTTCCCAGAGACTGCTCCCAGTGTGTGGGTAAACGACATAGGCAGCAGAAGCCAGAGCAAGGTCCAGAAGGCACGAAGGGGCAGTGTTCTTGCAGAAGAACACACCCAGCATGCTTGCGACACTCCACAGGACGCTAGGCTATCCTGAGGGCTGCCCCTCCCATGGCAGCTCAGGGGATTATCCCAGAGACTTCTCCCAGTGTGCAGCTAAATGGCACAGGCAGCAGAGAAGGGCAAGGTGACCAGCAAGCAGGAAGGGACGTTGTTCTCCCAGTTGACACATGCGCTACCTGCCTGCGACCACTTCTATTGCCATGGAAAGGCAGAAGAATCTGGTCCAGACAAAAATCACTCAGATAACCCCAGAGAGAGGGCCTGGTGAGATAGATATAACCAATCTTCCTGAAAAAGAATTCAAAATAAAAGTCATGCTGATAGACCTGCAGAGAAATATGCAAGAGCCAAGGGATGAAGTCTGGAGGGAAATAACAGAAATGAAACAACTGATAGAAGATCTTAAGAGCTGACTGGATTAGGTGCAAGAGACTGTTAATGGAGTAGAAATCAGAGAACAGGAGTACAGAGAAGCTGAGGCAGAGAGAGATAAAAGGATCTCTAGGAATGAAAGAATATTAAGAGAACTGTGTGACCAATCCAAATGGAACAATATTCACATTATAGGGGTACCAGAAGAAGAAGAGAAAAAGGGATAGAAAGTGTCTTTGAAGAAATAATTGCTGAAAACTTCCCCAAGCTGGGAAAGGAAATAGTCTCTCAGACCATGGAAGCCCACAGATCTCTCAACACAAGGGACCCAAGGAGGCCAACACCAAAACATATAATAATTAAAATGGCAAAGATCAAAGACAAGGACAGAGTATTAAAGGCAGCTAGAGAGAGAAAAAAGATCACCTACAAAGAAAACCCATCAGGCTATCATCAGACTTCTCAACAGAAACCTTACAGTCCAGAAGAGAATGGCATGATATATTTAATGTAATGAAACAGAAGGACCTTGAACCAAGAATACTGTATCCAGCACGATTATCATGTAAATTTGAAGGAGGGATTAAACAATTCCCAGACAAGCAAAAGTTGAGGGAATTTGCCTCCCACAAACCACCTCTACAGGATATTTTTTTTGAAGAATAATAAATGTTTAATATTTTAATCCACATACAGGCACCATAGCACATTTCTTTACTGAAAGAAAAATAACCAGTATCACCAAATATCAGAACTTGTACTGTAAAACTGAGTGCCCATTATTTTGCAAATTCAAAAGGAAATTTCATTTAAGGAACAAATCTAACTGTTCAGCAAAACAACAGTGTAAGAGTTTAACTCTACCTAAACAGTCCTTATTTTACTGATCATCAAGTAAATACAGTTGTGTCTTGGGGAACAGACAAACAAAACTTTTTCTAACAGGGCATGAGATGTATCATCTCTACCGGATATTTTAAAGGGACTGCTCTAGATGGAATCACTCCTAGGGCTAAATAGATGTCACCAGAGAAAATAAAATCACAGCACAGAAAGCAGACCAACCAAATACTAACTAAAGGCAAAAAATAAAATCAACTATCCACAAAAGCAGTCAAAGGAAACACAAAAGAGTACAGAATAAAACACCTAACATATAAAGAATGGAGGAGGAAGAATAAGAAGGGAGAGAAATAAAGAATCATCAGACTGTGTTTATAATAGTTAAGTTAGATGGTTAGATAGTAAAGAAGCTACCCCTGAACCTTTGATAACCACGAATCCAAAGCCAGCAATGGCAATAAGTACATATCTTTCGATAATCACCCTAAATGTAAATGGAATGAATGCACCAATCAAAAGACACAGAGTAATAGAATGGATAAAAAAGCAAGACCCATCTGTATGCTGCCTACAAGAGACTCACCTCAAACCCAAAGACATACACAGAACAAAAGTGAAGGGATGGAAAAATATATTTCATGCAAACAATATGGAGAAGAAAGCAGATATTGTAGTACTTGTATCAGACAACATAGACTTCAAAACAAAGAAAGTAACGAGACAAAGAAGGACATTACATAATGATAAAGGGGTCAGTCCAACAAGAGGATATAACCATTATAAATATATATGCACCAAACACAGGAGTATCTACATATGTGAAACAAATACTAACAGAATTAAAGGAGGAAATAGAATGCAATGCATTCATTTTAGAAGACTTCAATGCACCACTCACTCCAAAGGATAGATCAACCAGACAGAAAATAAGTAAAGACACAGAGGCACTGAACAACACACTAGAACAGATGGACCTAACAGACATCTACAGAACTCTACACCCAAAAGCAGCAAGATACACATTCTTCTCAAGTGCACATGGAACATTTTCCAGAATAGACCACATACTAGGCCACAAAAAGAGCCTCAGTAAATTCAAAAAGATTGAAATTCTACCAACCAACCTCTCAAATCACAAAGGTATAAAACTAGAAATAAATTGTACAAAGAAAGCAAGAAGGCTCACAAACACATGGAGGCTTAACAACATGCTCCTAAATAATCAAGGGATCAACAACCAAATTAAAACAGAGATGAAGCAATATATGGAGACAAATGACAACAACAGCACAAAGCCCCAATTTCTGTGCGACACAGCGAAGGCAGTTCTAAGAGGAAAGTATATAGCAATCCAGGCCTATTTAAAGAAGGAAGAACATTCCCAAATGAATAGTCTAAAGTCACAATTATTGAAATTGGAAAAAGAAGAACAAATGAGGCCCAAAGTCACCAGAAGGAGGGACATAATAAAGATCAGAGAAGAAATAAATAAAATTGAGAAGAACAAAACAATAGAAAAAAATCAATGAATCCAAGAGCTGGTTCTTTGAGAAAGTAAACAAAATAGATAAACCCCTAGCCAGACTTACTAAGAGAAAAAGAGAATCTACACACATAAACAGAATCAGAAATGAGAAAGGAAGAATCACGACGGACCCCACAGAAATAAAAAGAATTAATAGAGAATACTATAAAATCTGTATGCTAACAAGCTGGATAACCTAGAAGAAAAGGACAACTTCTTAGAAAAATACAACCTTCCAAGACCGACCTAGGAAGAAACAGATAATCTAAACAGACCAATTATCAGCAACGAAATTGAATCGGTAATCAAAAAACTACCCAAGAACAAAACCCCCGGGCCAGATAGATTCACTTCTGAATTTTATCAGGCATATAGGAAAGGCATAATACCCACTCTCCTTAAAGTTTTCCAAAAAATAGAAGAGGAGGGAATACTTCCAAACTCATTCCATGAAGCCAGTATCACTCTAATACCAAAACCAGGCAAAGACCCCACCAAAAAAGAAAATTATAGACCAATATCCCTGATGAGCATAGATGTAAAAATACTCAACAAAATATTAGCAAACTGAATTAAAAAATACATCAAGAGGATCATACACCATGATCAAGTGGGATTCATCTCAAGGATGCAAGGATGGTACAACATTTGAAAATCCATCAACATCATCCACCACATCAACAAAAAGAAGGACAGAGACCACATGATCATCTCCATAGATGCTGAAAAAGCATTCAACAAAATTCAACATCCATTCATGATAAAAACTCTCAACAAAATGGGTATAGAGGGCAAGTACCTCAACATCATAAAGGCCATATATGACAAACCCACAGCCAACATCACACTTAACAGTGAGAATCTGAAAGCTTTTCACCTAAGATTGGGAACAAGACAGGGATGCCCACTCTCCCCATTGTTATTCAACATAGTACTGGAGGTTCTAGCCATGGTAATCAGACAAAACAAAGAAATACAAGGCATCCAGATTGGTAAAGAAGAAATCAAACTGTCACTATTTGCAGATGATATGATATTATGCATAGAAAACCCTAAAGACTCCACTCCAAAACTAATATCTGAATTCAGCAAAGTTGCAGAATACAAAACTAATACACAGATATCTGTTGCTTTCCTATACACTAACAATGCACTAGCAGAAAGAGAAATCAGGAAAACAATTCCATTCACAATCACATCAAAAAGAATAAAACACCTAGGAATAAACCTCACCAAGGAAGTGAAAGACCCATACCCTGAAAACTACAAGACACTCATGAGAGAAAACAGAGGACATTAATAAATGGAAACTCATCCCATGCTCTTGGCTAGGAAGCATTAATATTGTCAAAATGGCCATCCTGCCTAAAGTAATCTACTGACTCAATGCAATCCCTATCAAAATACCAACAGCATTCTTCAACGAACTGGAACAAATAGTCCTAAAGTTCATATGGAACCACAAAAGACCCCGAATAGCCAAAGAAATCCTGAGAAGGAAGAATAAAGCAGAGGGGATCTCGCTTCCTACTTCAAGCTCTACTACAAAGCCACAGTAATCAAGAGAATTTGGTACTGGCACAAGGACAGACCCACAGACCAGTGGAACAGAATAGAGTGTCCAGATATAAACCCAAAAATATGTGGTCAATTAATATACAATAAAGTAGCCATGGGTATTCAATGGGGAAATGACAGCCTCTTCAACAGCTGGTGTTGGCAAAACTGGACAGCTACATGTAAGAGAATGAAACTGGATCATTGTCTAACCCCATACACAAACGTAAACTCAAAATGGATCAAAGACCTGAATGTAAGTCATGAAACCATAAAGCTCTTAGAAAAAAACATAGGCAAAAACCTTGGACATAAAGATGAGCAACTTCTTCATGAACACATCTCCCTGGGCATGGGAAACAAAAGCAAAAATGAACAAATGGGACTATATCAAGCTGAAAAGCTTCTGTACAGCGAAGGACACCATCAACAGAACAAAAAGGCATCCTACAGTATGGGAGAATATATTCATAAATACATATCTGATAAGGGGTTGACATCCAAATTATATAAAGAGCTCACGCACCTCAACAAACAAAAAGCAAGTAAGCCAATTAAAAAATGGGCAGAGGATCTGAACAGACACTTCTCCAAAGAAGAAATTCAGATGGCCAACAGGCACATGTAAAGATGCTCCACTTCAGTAGTCATCAGAGAAAGGCAAATAAAAACCACAATGAGATATCACCTCACACCAGTAAAGACGGTCAACATCCAAAAGACAAACAGCAACAAATGTTGGCATGGATGTGGAGAAAGGGGAACCCTCCTACACTGCTGGTGGGACTGCAAATTAGTTCAACCATTATGGAAAGCAGTATGGAGGTTCCTCAAAAAACTCAAAATAGAAATACCATTTGACCCAGAAATTCCACTCCTAGGAATTTACCCTAAGAATGCAGCAGCCCAGTTTGAAAAAGACATATGCACCCCTATGTTTATTGCAGCACTATTTACAATAGCCAAGAAATGGAAGCAACCTAAGTGTCCATCAGTAGATGAATGGATAAAGAAGAGGTGGTACATATACACAATGGAATATTATTCAGCCATAAGAAGAAAACAAATCCTACCATTTGCAGCAACATGGATGGATCTAGAGGGTATTATGCTCAGTGAAATAAGCCAGGTGGAAAAAGACAAGTATGAAATAATTACACTCATCTGTGGAGTATAAGAACAAAGAAAAAAACTGAAGGAACAAAACAGCAGCAGACTCACAGAACCTAAGAATAGACAAACAGTTACCAAAGGGAAAGGGGCTGGGGAGGATGCGTGGGAAGGGACGGATAAGGGGGGAAAAGTGACATTACGATTAGCAGACATACTGTAGTGGGGGGGTATGGGGGGGCTGTACAACTCAGAGAAGACAAGTAGTGATTCTATAGCATCTCACTACGCTGATGGACAGTGACTGTAATGGGGTATATGGTGGGGACTTGATGATGGGGGGAGTCTAGTAAACATAATGTTGCTCATGTAATTGTACATTAATGATACCAAAAAAAAAAAGAAATCTCCATAGCTTTTGCATCAATTCCTCTACTCACCTGGAGTGGTTGTAGGTTTTTCACTTTTACAAACTGTTCTGCAGTGTACAATCCTATATTGTTACAGAATTGTATGAGTAGTTCTGGGGATAGATTCTTTAGAAGAGTTGCTGAGTCAAAGGATGTAAATGTTTTTCATTTTGACAGGTGCCACTAAATGACACTGTGAAAGGTTGTACCTATTTACGTGCCTATCAGCTGTCTATGGGAGTGTCTTTCCCCCTCCTCTCCCCTCTCCCCAACACTTGTTTTTATCAATCTAATTTTTGTAATCTAAAAGGTGGAAATTTGTATCTTAAGTTAATTGGCATTTCCCTGATCACTTTAGGAATTGATCATTTTTAAATTAGCCTTTAACTTCTCTTCTTCAGTCAACTTCTATCATGTAATATATATATATATATTTTTTTTTACTTTTAAAAAAGTGTGACATTTATACCAAAAAATGGACAAATCATAAACATACCATTCAGTAAAAATATCACAAAGTGAAAACACTACTGTAATGCCAGGGGACAAAATAGCCTTGGAGAGATACCGCCCCACCACCACCTCCCCAACAATAACTGCTCTCCTGGTTTCTGCCTCCGAAGATTAGTGTTGTCTATTTTAAACTTTATGTAAATGCATTTGGACAGTTTCTATTTTTTTTTGTGGCTCATTTCTTTTACTTAGCATCAGACTGTGAGATCTGGGTTTTTGTGTGTAGCAGTTTTTTCATTTTCAATGCCTTGTAGAATTCCCCTGTATTAATAAACCTCAAATTATTTACCCATTCCCCTACTGATGGACATTTAGGTTTTGGGGTTGTCTGCTGTTTTTTGTTATTATGAATAATGTCAGACAGTTTTCCAAAGCCATCATGCCAGTGTGCGTTGGCAGGCTTGTGTGGTTTCTCGTTGCTCCACCTGCTTGCCAACACTTGGTGTTCTCTCAGCTTGAATGTCTTAAATTCATTTGAGAGCATTTTGAGATCAGAAAGAGAGGGAAGAAGGCAAGGTCATAGGAAGACTTGAGTTAAAATATTTCAGTACTGTACCTGCATGGGAGTTTTCTGCAGGTCCTTGCTGCTTCAAGAGCTTACTTTCCTTTTTTTTATTAAGGTATTACTGATATACACTCTTATGAAGGTTTCACCTGAAAAAGCAATGTGGTTACTACATTTGCCCATATTATCAAGTCCACACCCATACCCCAGTGCAGTCACTGTCCATCAGTGTAGTAAGATGCCACAGATTCACTGTTTGCCTTCTTTGTGCTACACTGTTTTCCCCGTGACCCCCCACACCATGTGTACTAAACATAATACCCCTCAATCCCCTTCTCCCTCCGTCCCCACCTGCCTTCCCACACCCCAAGAGCTTACTTTCAGTGTGACTCATAACTTAGAAGTAGGTGACTTGGCTTAGGTTCTACAGCCCAGATGATCTCCAGCAACACCCAAAGAAATAAAATCGGGAAGGTAGCCTCAGGTAGCTTGCATTACCAAAACCTAGGTGAAGAAAATATACAATTAGACAAAACAACAACTTTAATATAATTTGAACATCCAAATCCGCTTCAGGGGGAAAGACAGCATTCCACAAACTTTTCTTCAGTTACTTGAGGTGGGTGTCACTGTTTACCAAGGGCAAAGCATGAAATTGAAGCCCAGAGACACTGTAATGACTCTGTCCTCCTGTCTTTAAAAGGATGGGAAATTCTGCTTGACCTCAGCGTGTCTGGTAGTTTCAGGGTTGGAAGAGTTCTACTGGTATCTGCCCTGGTTTGCGTCCTCTGGCAACTGTGAATGCTCAGCACTGTGTGTGCCTGCCTGTCCTCCCGTTTTCTCACTCAGCTCCAGTGACAGTGTCTTTCATTCTCACAGGGACGAAGCTGAAATGGAATATCTGAAGATAGCTCAGGACCTGGAGATGTATGGTGTGAACTACTTTGCGATCCGGGTGTGTTGAAGCCTCTCCGAGCTCCCTCAGTATAAGCAGACTGCTAAGATGGGTTACTTCCTCATTCCGGGGTGGTAGACTCTTTAACGCTCCAGTGGTGAAGAAAAGAGGAGGGGGAGAGGGTCTTACAGCCTCATTGTCTATTTTTGGACTTCAATTAGATCCTAGGTAATTAAGTATCAGTCGAGCCTCAGGGGGACTTGGGCCTGGCTTGCGCTCAGCAGAAACCTGTTCCAATGCTCTAAGCATAACTTGATTATTTCTAACTTGGTTCTGTGCGATCTCAGCCCACAGGGAGCACCTGTAAATACTTTCTTCCCCAGGGCATAAGGAGAGTAAAGCTGCTTTCAAAGATTACCAATTTGTTTGGGTGGGACTCTTGTTCTCACTAACAGGCTAATTGGTTTTCTATTCAGACCATTAATACTGCACTGTCCTCTGGGAACCTATTGCTTCTGCACCAGAGAGGCATTTGTTTTCAGGCCAGTCTAGGTCTTTTGAACATACTTCTCTCAAGGTTCTGCAGCTGGGTCCAGTACATGGGGAGCTCCTTCCAAAGGAATTCGTGAGGTTTGGTCAAGTATTTCCTTGAGGGTTCTAAACTGTTGATGAATTGATGTTAAAACAACTGTCTGTGGACATCCCCCTTTATTATCATAGTTAGGTTGCTTTCCTTTTTGGGGTTCCTATAAATTTTGTATTAAGTTTGGGTAAATTGAAACACATTTTCTAAATATTCTAAGGGAGTCTTCTACCTGATGTATTTGTTTTCTAAATACAGATTTTTAAAAATGAATTACTTTGCATTAAGGCACCCTGACAAGATGTGTTCTTTCACATAGTAAACAAGTGCCAGAAAGATTTTCCATAATCATGCAGAAGGTTGTTTTCTAAAGTTTTATTCATTTGTATTTGATAATTGTTGGGTCTTTAAGGTCAGATTAATTTAATATATGTCTGTGGTTTTGTCAACATACAACTCCTCTTGCCTTATATGCCCACCACCTAGATTCTAGAAAACTAGTGTTTTATAATCCTTAAAACAACCTTTCCTTGTTAGGGAATATTTCTATAGCAGTCAGACTGAAATACTCTATTTGTGTGTGTGTGTGTATGTGTGTGTATGGCTGTGTGTGTTTCTTGTAGACAAGGCTAACATAGATATTTTAGTGTCTTTTTTGTTAAAGTTCCTGAAGTTTTACCATCTACTAAGGAAGAATGTACTTAAAACAATTTTAAAGGGGCTGCTTGAGTCCCACCTCTGTACGTTTATTCTCTGGAAGCAGTGGAGTCATAATAATAGGAGGCAGAGTGTGGACTCCTTTGTTTTTAAAAATTAAGCTGAATAGCCAGAAACATAGTGAAATATCTCATCTTCCAAAATGTACTGCAGACTTTTTTAAAAGTACAAAGCCTCACTTGTGTTAATGCAGTAGTCTTAAGAGCTTTGCAGACAGAAGATGAATCTCTTTTGTGGCTGGTGGATAGCACCTGACTTCAGGGTGCTGGAAGGGGTAAAAGGATTTATCTGAACACCCACTTCTCCATCTGATGCCAGCTGTCAGATTGTGCTTCTCCTCAGAGTCAGAACCCTTCTCAGTTTGCAGAGCTATTTTCCTGCCCTTGAGTCTTGGTTCATTTTCCTTGTTGTTCTCAAGGGGTCAGGTCCTTGTGCTGGGAGCTTCCTCCCATGGCCATACAAGTGTCAGATCACAATGCAGGCTGATGGGCCAGTAGCATGGGGTGTAGCATCCAGGTCCACCCTGGGGCCTAGGGCACTTGCCCTCTGGCTGCTCTCCCTGCTGACCAGGTCCACTGTCAGAGGTAGAGCATATGTACAATCAATTAAATTTTTAAACAGATTTATTGAGGTTTGATTTCTGTACCATTCATTTTGATATATTTTGTCTGACAGTCTGTTATAAAAAGTTTAAAACATACAGGAAAGTCGAAAGGATTTTACAGCAAATACCCATATTTTCCCACTGCCTAGATTCTATGATCATTGTTTTACTATATTTGCCTCATCATATCAACACTTTTTACATAAAATAAGACCATCTGATCCCAGCACTTCAAATTTTCTTTCTGGTGGTACAACAACTTAATTAAATATCATAAGAGATATTTAATCCTGCAGGTTTTTATTCTGCATCTGTGATAACTTGGCTATAGTAGTGCCCTTTTATCCACAAGGGATATGTTCCCAGACCCTAGGGGATGGCTTGAACCATGAATAGTACGAACGCCTGAACCCTATATATACTATGTTTTTTCCTACACACATACATATGATGTTTATTTTATAAATTAGATGCAATGTAAAAGATTAACAATAATAACTACAAGAATAGAACAGTTGTGATAATATGCTGGGATGAAAGTTGCGTGAATGTGATCTGTCTCAGTGTCTCATTGTACTGCACTTCTGGTGATGACTGTGATGGTGAAATACCCATGTGATGAGGTGAAGTGAGCTGAATGACGTGGTGTTAGGATACTGTTGACCTTCTGACAATGTCAGAAGATCGTCTGCTTCCAGACTCTGGTTGACTACAGATAGCTGAAACCACAGAAAAGGAGAGCGTGGAGAAGGGGGGACTACTGTACTTCTTTAGAGGTAACAATGCTTATATTGCTGGTGCTTTAGCCATCAAGCCAGTGACAGAAGCCTGCAGTGATCCCTGTCTGGCACACATGAGTCCCAGAAGGTATGCTTTTGCCTCTGCCTGCCCCAACCCAGGAAGCTGAAGACCCCCTGGGTTACAAGACAGCTGTGGCTTCTGTTGGGTCCTGTTGGAACTTGTTTGTAACAGTGTGTGCCCGGTTCTTTGGGAAGTTGAATAAAAATCTCAAGCCTCAGCGGGGGCTGACAGTGGCTGTTTTTGTCAAATCTACAGAATAAAAAGGGCACAGAGTTGTTGCTTGGAGTGGATGCTCTGGGGCTTCACATCTATGACCTCGATAACAAGCTGACCCCCAAGATCTCCTTCCCGTGGAATGAAATCCGAAATATCTCCTACAGCGACAAGGAGGTAGGACGTGCTTGTGTTGCAGATGCACTTTTGCCCAGGAGGCCCTTCCCCATCTGTCCTCTTTTCTGTAGTGTCTCCAGCCAGACTTCTCCTTGTTATTAGCAAAATCCTTTAATTCCCAGACTTTGGGTTTTTGGTTGTTGATTTTTATAGTATTTACAGAACAGTATTGGCATCTCGTTTTCAAATAGCATCACTAAACCCCTCCGCTTACAAACAAGAGGTTGGGAAGCTCGACTTGTCAGGACTAAACCCCAAAGAATAGTAAACACCAAAAAGTTACCTTTTCTTATTACTTGGCTTTCTGTTTCTGGTGAGAAATTCTGTTTGTATTTTAAGTGTGGTATACATTAAACTCTCAGTGTCCAATGCTTGATACACGTGGGGACATATGTCTCTATATGTTTACCTATGTGTGTGTGTCTATATATGTACATATATATATCTTTCTCAGCAATGATACAAATAAGGATCAGGCTATCGAGCTTAGAAGAATTCAAGAATAATTAAGTTTGAGTAACTTACACAAACACTCATAAGTTAGAATTCAAATATTTCTATACCGGATGGTGACCTTTCCCAAATGCTGTAATGCTACATTCCTTTGCTTGTTTTCTCATTCATTCTTTGTTAATTTGAAAGGAATTCTTGAGCATCTGCATTGTGTTAGGCTTCACAGGGGAAACAAGATGTAGAAAATCTGGTCTCATCCCTCAAGGAAGTTATAGTCAAGTACAACTCAAGTGTTGTAATTCATGAGGGCAGTGTAAGGGATTGGTGACAAAGATGTGCTTTTCTTCTTCACTCACTTTCACCCAGACCCCAACCTGCCTCTGATTCACTCCTCACAGGGGCACTGCTGTTTAAGAGTAAGGGCCGTGGCTTGGTTTTCTATGTCACATCAGGAAGCGGAGATGCAAAGGGACCAAGTGACCTGTGCCCAGTGAGGGGAACAGCAGGGGCTGAGCTCCAGGTTCCCTGCCGTCACGTCCCCTGCTTTTCCGGGGGTTGCAGAGGATGAGCCCCGAGAGCACAGGGCATCGGGCAGAGGAGAGTAGGCCCAAGCGGTGCTCAGTGACATCCTGGGCCCACACAGCCAAGTGTGCAGTGACTAACGGTGATGGTTCTGGCTGTTGCTGCAGAGCCTCCACCCTGAGCAGATTTCCTGTTTTCTCCTTGCTTGTAGCAACTCAAGGAGAGGAACATGAGGCCCCTGGTTTCTAATACATGGTTGAGATCTACTCAGCCATGCTTGAAGAGACAGATTGGGCTTATTAATTCAAAACATTCTGGCTTTCAGATTTTTGTAAGTAGCCTAGGAGATGAGCATTTTAGGTATTTCTTTCTTAACATGCCTAAAAGGAAAGCTCCACACGACTTAAAGCAGTAGGTGTGCTGCAATACAGTAGTTTTTCATCTCTAATTTCATAAAGTCTGTTTACCGTACATCCACACATTTGTATTCTAAAGGCTCCCCAAACACTCGTTCTTCACAGAACCTGAGGATTAAAGTCTCCTCTAGTATGGCCTAACATAGTAAGCTCTAATATACCCTCTCCAGGGGCGAGGCACCATCATGTTCCATCATGTCAATAACTCGGGCAGTAAGAGGACTCCAAGCTGACTCAACATAATAGGAAGCGGTCTCGGTAGTTATGCATGGCAGCCGTGGTGTCAGAACAGAAATGTGCGTTCGTTTTAAGTGATCCACTGGTTCTCCACACACACCCTGCATGGCACAGACCCCGTGGTTTTCTCTCTGTGTGGTGTCCCACCGACAGCCCTGGGGTTGGACGGCAAGGCCAAAAGTAAGCTCATGAAATTCACAAATAGCAGCCTACTCAGGAGCAGACTGCTTCTAAGTTAACTTCCAAAAGCTAAACAAAGGATCTTTTTCTGTCCTCAGTGTGCTAGTGCCTTGTTGGGCAGTGTGATGTGAAAGGAATGCCCAAGAAAATGTCTTCCCAAACATGTTTATCTGCTTAGCAAGTCTTCCCTGGGAATCATTATCCATATTTAAGTGCCTCTTTGAAATCTGGGAATGGCCAGAGCAGCAGTTGCCGTTTGTTCTTTATACGCTTCCCTGTCTAGTGGTCTGGCCTTGTTCTCTTTCTAAGCTGCCCCTTATTGTTCCTCTTTCTTGCCCCTTTGATTTCAGAAACTGTGTTTTCTTCTACTACAGTTCATTTTCTTCACGCTTTATTCCTTTTATTAACAACTTTCTTCTGATAATCCCCATGTTAAGAAACCAGTAGTGATGATCTGTTTGCTGTCACATCAAACCTACACCAACTCGAGCCCCCCTGACCACCTCCAGCCCACCGCCACCTTCCTCCCAGTCAGAGCCCATGGTATCAGTGTAGTCATCAAGGAGCTAATAACGTCAAACACACACACATGCACAGTGCTCATTTCCCCATCTCTGCCTTATTTCTGTTTCTTGCCCTGGCCAGTATGCCCTCCTGTCCTACCTTTTAGCTTCTCTGACATAGTCTTAGTCTAAGACCAGCATAAGTCCCCTCCAACTTAAAGTGGATCTACGTTCAACCCCCTAGGACCTCTGTGATCTGTGCCACCCAATGAGGCACTAATATGTGATGTAATTTTTTGAGTCACTGACTGTTGTTAGTCTAGTTCCAGCTAAGTTGTGAGCTTCCTGAAGGCAGAGCCATTCTCTAGCCAGTGTTGGCCTCAAGATTGGGCCCATATTTCCAGTTTCCAAGCCTAAGATGGTGCCGAGAGCATGCCTTCCAGGACTGGGAACTTCCACAGCCCCAGACTTGGTGCCCTCAGACACTTAACAACTCACCATGGTGTCGTACCTGGGCACCAGGAAGCAGGACAAGGCCCGGACTTAGGCTGGATCCTTGCCAGCCTGGTTGACATTTTGTGGAATTTCCCAGGTGGTGGGGACGTTCTAGGCTGCCAGACTGAAAGTGTTTTCTGCTTTTTTCAGTTTACTATTAAACCATTGGATAAGAAAATTGATGTCTTCAAATTTAACTCCTCAAAGCTTCGTGTGAACAAGCTGGTAAGTTGAGATCCTGGTTTTTATTATCGATAGCTATAGTTTTTCTAAGAAATTGAATGCCCATTTGGAAATAGTATCAGAGTGACATCTTGTGAGGTGTAGAATGAAAGCTCGCTTGGTACACACAGTCAAGTAGGCCTTGACTCTTCCCTTTATCTTGACCTGAAGAGTCAAACCTAAATTTTGTGATAAGGAATTTTTTTTAATTATTTTTATTGAAGTACTTCATACAGCTGACCCTTGAACAGTGTAAGGGTTAGGGACACAGACTCCCCATGCACAGTCAAAAATCCATGTATAACTTTTGACTCCCCAAAACTTAACTACTAATAGCCTACTGTTGACCAGAGGCTTATTGATAACATAAACAGTTGATTGACACAGATTTTGTATATGTATTATATACTGTATTCTTACAATAAAGTAAGCTAGAGAAAAGAAAATGTTTTTTCAAATTGTTGCAAATCTCCAAAAAACTTTCCAGTGTATTTATTGAAAAATATCCACATGTAAGTGAACATGCTGTTCAAGCCCACGTTCTTCAAAGGTCAACTGTACACATAGAGGCTACATAAAGTGTGTGTGTGTATGGTATGCAGAGTAACAAAAATAAAGAGCTATGTACCCACTACCCAGCTGTAAAAAATAGTGCCTTCATCCCCAGTGTTGCCAAAACCTCTCATGTTGGCATCTTGGTCGTCTCTCCCCGGCTCCTCTCCAAGGGACATCACTCTTCTGAGCTGCGTGCTGAGTATTGCCTCACTTTTCATCAGAACTTTATTTCACATATGGCAAAATGAATACACACTGAGTTTTGTGTATTTTTGAAATTTACATAAGTGCTGTCAACTGTGTTCTTATGTCACTTTTTTTACACATTATTTTTTGAGATTTATCTCTTTGATGCTTGAAGATATGATCCCTTCATTTTCATGGGTGTATAGTATTCTGTTGCATGTATGTATACATGTGTATTTTTTTCATTCTCCTATAAATGGACAATTAAGTGCTTTCCACTGCTGTGCCATTTTAGCAAGGCTGTTATAAACAGTCTCATACCTGCCTTCTGGTGACCTGGGAAATGGTTTCTCTAGTGTCCGAAGCATATGCTTAGGAGTACAAGTTCAGGGCTGTAGTGTATGTCCGAATTGAAGATCATGCCATGTGGTTTCCTAAAGAAGGTGAATTAATTTATAGCTCCAATAGTGGTGGGTGAGACTTCTTGTCGCTTTATATTCTCAACACTTGTATTTTCAGCCTTTTAAGTTTTTTGTTAATGCATGCAAAATGACATCTCAGCATCATGTTAATTTGCATCTTTGTATTTACTAATGAGGCTGAACGTTTTTTGTATATTTATTCGTCAATCTTACTATCTCTTCTGTCAAATACTTGTTTCATGTCTTTTGGCCATTTTCTCTGAGTAGTTTATTGTATTGGTTATATCTTCTCCTAGTTTATGGCTTTCTTTTTTCCTCTTTTTATAATGTCTTAAATGAAAAGCATTTAACTTAATGTAGACAAATCCATCTTTTCCTTACTCATTTGTGCTGTTTGTGTCCTGCTTGACATCTTTCTTTATCCTCTGATCATAAAGATGTTCTTCTATATTCTCTTCTAAAAATTTCAAGGGCTTGATCTTCACATGTAAGTCTGTAATCCTTCTGGAGCTGGTTTTTGAGTATGGTGTAAGGGAGGGATCCAGCTTGCTTTTGCCACACAAATAACCTGTTCTCCCAGCCCACCCTATCAAGTCATCTTTCCTATCCTCCCGGATCTGCAGAGCCACATCTTAACCCAGGAGGGTGAGGTGCATCCAGGAGACATGCCGAAATGTCACCTGTTCTCTTCCCTGGGATTTTTGCCCTCAGCTTGTTTGACCTGGGACTCACTCCATGCTCTCCTCCTCAGGTTTTCTGCTTCCTCCAAGACCCTCAGACCAAGATGCTACAGCACCAGTGAGCTGGTGGGCAGTGGAGTACATTTGGGGGCTTAACATGTCTCCTGCTTCTGTGGCCACAGATTCTCCAGCTGTGCATCGGGAACCATGACCTTTTTATGAGGAGAAGGAAGGCCGATTCTCTGGAAGTTCAGCAGATGAAAGCCCAGGCCAGGGAGGAGAAGGCTAGAAAGCAGGTGAGCAGGACTGCATGTGGGCCACCACTGCTGCTCCTTTGTGGTCTTGGCCTGGGAGGTAAGGAGGGTCGTGGGCTGGCAGGACTCGTTGGCCATGGACACGCCTGCTCATATTTTATCCCTTTGGATCTTTACCAGCTGATGCCCTGCTGGTGGGATGTCAGCCCTGGAAATGAGGGATAAACTCTAATATCATATCTGAAAAAAAAGTTTCTAGTTATTTCTCCACCGAAATGAAGTAAGTAAAATGTGATTAATGCAGGCTAGGGAAGAGAGAGCCAAGCTTGCTTCCACCCAGCCGTCTCTCTGTCCATCTAGCTAGCTTGCTTGCTTTCTGCCTGCCTGTCTCCTTTGCCCAGCCTTCTCCTTTTCTAATTGGATGATGATGGAATGCATGGCCGCATTTCAGTGCTTGCTGCTGAAATGCTAATTAGACTCTGGCGGTACTTCCCCACTGCAGGTCACCCATGTGGCACTTCACCCGCAGCGGGAGGTGCTAGGAACACAAATCTGCAGACTCTGTATCACTGTTTTCTACTCACAGACCCTTTCCACTCACCGAAATCCACCCATCTAATCTGAGCCTCGCTGCTGAGAACATCAGTTGTGGTTTTGGACAAGCTGCTAGGTTGTGTAGCAGCACTGCAGTCAGCTGCCCTCAGGACTTGCCAGCTTGGGTGTAATCATTAGTTGGTGGGCAGCTCTCGGACTTGGGTACTCCGGTGATGCTGGCTCCCCACCTTGAGATTTAGACTGAAACAGCTAGTTTGATGCAATGTGCTTCCAGCTCCCCTTGTCTTTTCTTTCTGAGATGGCTGGGCCATAGAGGTGCTCTTGGCAAGGCGGTACCCATGGGCTTTGTTGAACAAAGAAGTACTTCTGAGCCAGCATGGGGTCATACTGGCAACTTCAAGAAGAGCCTTCTTTGACCTTTTTTCAGCAGTGCAAAGCTTAGATGTGAGAAATCTGAAAATGGCAAGGGGCATGTTGGCCTCAGGAATGTGCAGAGGAGAGCGTGAACACACCCCAGACATTCATGGCCTGTAGAAGCAGAGGCCTGGCATCTGGCACCTGCAGGTTCAAGGCTTCATGGCCCAGTAGCACAGACACTGGCCTTGGAGCCAGATGGGGACTGAGGATGTGATGTTAGTGAGTGACTTTATCTTCCAGACCTTGGTTTTCTCATCTGTCAAGTGGAGCTAATGATACCTCTTGTCTCAGATCAGAGGTCACATTGTCCCTGAAAGGCTTTGTAAGCTTAAACCATTTTACAAATAGGAGGTCCTTATGAGGTAGAGGTCTCAGGGAAAGTGTGGTGCTAGGAACAAAAGGGGATTGCCTGGGCTTTTCTTGGGGGGATACTAATGGAAGGTAGTAACCCACCTAATGGAAATTGTGATACAATGGAAATTAGAGAACAAATTGGCACAAGAAAATTGGAGAAGGATTTACAGTATTTTATTGCTTGTCTCTGCATTATTCCTTTGAGGTCTAATGCATTTTTTTGGTTTAGTGTTGAGAAAAAGCAGCAGTCTTAGTGATCTTGTGTTTGGGAGAAGATTGAAGCAAAAAGCAATCCAATGTGCTTTAATTATTTAAGGAAGAAAATAGTGCAGTGGTCACTTCTGGCTTCTGCTTTCTGAGCTCAGTTAGAACCCTAGGATCACAGAGAATAGCACTTGTCCTGTACTTGTTCCCCTTATTAAGCTCAGCACGTGGCCCAATTAATATAGTGCTCCAGAAGGCAAGGGAGGTGGCGGCGGCTTTGTACTGGTGCCTTAAGGATGGGCAGCTGTGTTCCCTGCCTGCCCCCCCCCCCCCTCCTGTCACAGGCCTGGCTCAGGAGCTGCCTGCATGTGAGGCTGTGTTGAGGCCACTGCAGCTTCCCCCTGTGCAACACAATGTGTGAGCTATGGATGTGCCACACAGAACCATTCCATCTCTGTGGGTCAGAGGAAGGACTATTGTTGATGAAATCAGAGATGTGGGAGGGGTCTGTGTGGATTAAAAAAGGCAAGGTGGATCATCCAGCCAGGAGGAAGCTGGCTGTTTCTGGGGCTCCATCTCAGGGAGGACTTGCATCGTGTCCTGTCAGCCACGGGGCAGAGCCACATGAGGTCTGCCAACAAGAGGGGATATTGGCAGGGCAGCTGCTTCGGCACCCTGTGTATGAGAATGCCTCCTTCCATCCAGGCAGACGCCTGGCAGGGCTTGGGTCTTTGTGGTTTGTTCCTTCACCTTTAGATGTTTTCCAAGGGACATTGCTTTCAATTCTCCAACTGATTTAGGAGGACAGAGGGTGGTGGGCCACGAATGATTCTGGGTCCCTAAAGTAATGGGAAGAAAGGAGCCTCCAGTGGGGACCCTGGTCACTGGGCATTCTGATCCCTGTGGTGCCACAGGTCGTGAGCCCCACGACTCAGCGACAGCTCTTGTCCCCCCAGATGGAGCGGCAGCGCCTAGCTCGGGAGAAGCAGATGAGGGAGGAGGCCGAACGCACAAGGGACGAGCTGGAGAGGAGGCTGCTGCAGATGAAGGAAGAGGCAACCATGGCCAACGAAGCCCTGGTGATTCCGGGGACCTCGTCCCAGGAGGCGGCCTGGGGTTGGGTCTCCTGAGGACCACACCTGAGCAACATTTGCTTTGACATTTACGCTTAAAAAGAACAGTCGTTGCCTTTTCTTTCTACCTGTGTTGGCGGAAGTAGATCTCAAGCAGGTTGAGTTCATGTGCCACTGAACTCCGCTTTTTCTGGGGTTCGTCCTTAAAGCAGGCTGTCTCAGCCTTGGCACTGCTGATGCTGGGGCCAGACCCTCCTCTGTGGGGGACTATCCTGAGCATGGAAGGACGTTCAGCAGTGTCCCTGGCCTCCTCCCACTAGATGCCAGTAGCACCATCTCATCCCCTTTGCGACAGTCAAAAATGTCTCCAGACATTGTTACATGTCTCCTAGGGGGCAAAGTCTCCACTGGTTTCAAACCACTGATTTAAAGAGAAAGAAAAGAGTGAAGTTGTTTTTCTCCCTCATAAAGTATACGCCTCAGCTCAAGCGGGTCCTCAGCAGAGGTGCTTTCTTGTTGCTCCCCGTGGATGAAACCTGAAGGGTCCTTCTGAAAGTTGAGTGGTGTGGCGTGTCCTCTGCTGCCAGAGCTGTCATCTGAGGGGACACTTGGTGGCAAGGCCTGAGGACCCACAGAGTCCAAGACTCTGGTTCTTGCTGGCCAGAGTGTCTGAAGTCAGAGCTGGGTGGGATGACAGGCCCATGATCCCCGTTCTGGCTGACAGTGCCCTTCTCCAGATGCGGTCTGAGGAGACGGCTGACCTGTTGGCAGAAAAAGCCCAAATTACTGAGGAGGAGGCAAAACTCCTGGCGCAGAAGGCTGCAGAGGCCGAACAGGAAATGCAGCGCATCAAGGCCACAGCCATTCGGACAGAGGAAGAGAAGCGCCTGATGGAGCAGAAGGTGCTGGAGGCCGAGGTGCTGGCCCTGAAGATGGCTGAGGAGTCAGAGAGGAGGTCAGAGGTGGGGGGTGGGGGTCCTGGGCCCTGGGGCGCATGTGAGGTGCTGCTCTGTCTGAGCCGGTCCTGAGGTGGAGCTCGTCCGCAGCTGTCCTCCAGCTGCACCGCCATCACCTGGGATGGTGCTGGGGCGGGGGGGGCTTCTCCCTTAGTAGGTTGGAGGAATTGATGTTTCATCCTGTTAGGGGAACGGAGCTAGCAGAAGTGGGCCTCTGGTCATGCTTGTGCCTTTGTGATAAGGCCCCATCCCTCCGATACCTGTGTTTGCAGGAAAACCATCGAGCATATCGACAGACTGCTCTTAGCTGAGGAGATTTGAGGAGGCTCTTCTTACATTTAAAAAATGTGGTTCTTTTCCCTTTTTACTTAGAGAGCCTGTGGGGAGACTGCAGCTATTATAGGCACCCGGTTCCCTGCAGCCCTCCCTTGGTGCTAAGGCTCCTGAGGCAGATAGGAGGGGAGGGCCACGATCCTCTCCATGGCCAGGACACCCCAGCTCACCACCAGGTTGAAGGATGGAACTGTTATCTGTACTTTTCAAAAACTGTTCTAGACTCTGGATTGCTCTGGCTCTGCAGGCTTCAGATAAACCCTGGAATGATCCCCACAGCACTTGTCTCTGTTGACATAGAGCACTTGAATTTGGCTTTGCAAGCAAGGTGTTTTCCCCTCCACTTTTCCCATGTCATTATGGGTATTCGATTCCTTTGTTTCGTGCCCTGTTCTGGGCCCCTCCTGTCTGTGTATAGGTAACTCCTCCTGTGAGGGATGTGTGTTAGGTGGGGTGCCCTGGATCCTGTGTCTTGAAGGGCGAAGACCTGCGCCAAGGCATTAGGCCTTCTCTGATGGTGCTTTTTTTCCTGCTGACATGCAGTTGTTTCCCGGCGGGGCTGTGAGGAATCAGGCCCTTCACAAACTGCCCGTTGTGATTCAATATGAGACCTTTGATCTACTGAGCACTTCTTTGCCCAGCCTCTCTCACCTAAAAACAAAGCAGAGGTTCCTCCTTGACTCTTCCCTACAGGCTTCCCTGTTCTTCCAGTTTAGATTGACCAGTCGAAGTGAACAATACCCAAGAATGTTTTCCTTGCTTTGGAAAAGCCCCCACAACCCTCCCCCACCTTTGCTTGCCTGAGCTGGTGCCATCCTCGGGGTTAACCCAGGAACCTCCTCTCCAGGGGAGTCAGTAGGGAGGAGGGTCTCTTCCCTCCACCTGTCATCTTCTGTGGAGCTGACGGCCCCTCCTTTCCTTACAGGGCCAAGGAGGCTGATCAGCTGAAGCAGGACCTGCAGGAAGCCCGTGAGGCAGAGCGAAGAGCCAAGCAGAAGCTCCTGGACATCACCACCAAGCCCACATACCCGGTGAGCCTGGGTGGGGGCTGCCAGCCTGCAGCGGCTCCGACCTGGGAACCTGCCCTCTCCTCCCTCCCAGCCCTTTGGTCACCTGGCAGTGCCTTCCAAGTGGCTGTTGAAGCACACAACTGGCAAACGAGTGATGCGGAGAGCCTGCATCAGGGATAGGGTAGAGTGCCTGGTCTGCCGTTTGGCCTTGGACTAGTCAGTCACCCCTCTGGTTGCCTGGATAGCAGACAACAGGGCCTTTTCCAACTCTGAAATGTTTTTCTTATTCCAAGTAATGCAGTCCCAAATTACCCTGAAGACAATTTGCTCTCTAGATTCTTAATGCCAAGTTGAACTTAATCTTTAACTACTGGTATATAACGTACATTATTGTTGGTATGGGCAATTATAGTTCTGGGCAGGGATACCCAGATACCTCAGAGTGAACTACTGCCATGTAAGAACCAGCTTCAAAACTTAATTTTGGGACAAGGGGCCAGACTTCAATTAAATAAGGTCACAAAATGAATAGAAAGCCTCTTCCCTTCCTTACCTCTGTATATTCTGTTCAGCAAACTTCTTTTATTTTTTTATTAAAGTATCATTGATACACAATCTTATGAAGGTTTCGCATGAACAGCATTGTGGTTTCAACATTCACCCATATTATCAAGTCCTCGCCCCCCCTATTGCAGTCACTGTCCATCAGCGTAGTAATATCTATCAGTAGATAGATCTATTACTATCAGTAGAGTCATTACTTGTCTTCTCCGTGCTGGACTGTCTTCTCCCTGACCTACCTACATTGTGATTGTTCATCAAACGTTTTTGCACACCTGTTCTGTTCCATATAATCCAGGCAGATGTGGAATCTGCATACTGACAGTGCACAGGTGCCTAGAGGAGAGCCTAGCCCAGCCCGGAGGGGCAGGAGCTGCTTAGGTGGCTCAGGTGGGAAAGAGAAGATAGGTTATGCTAGGCAAGTACACAGATGCATGCACTGCACAAATGCACACACCGCACAGTCACACACATGGTGCAGACAGGCATGAGGCGGAGAGATGCATGGGGCACAGAGGCACGAGCTGCCCAGGGTTTTGGAGTGGAGAGGGAGATGTGAGCTGTTTGCTGTCGTCATCTGTTCTAGTTATCTATTACTGTGGTACAAGCCACCCCAAGCTGGCCATGCAGCTGCAAGCAACCATTTGCTGTGCCCTCCCATGGCTCCATGGATGGGTGGGCCAGTGGCCCTTCCTTGGGATCTCTAAGGTCGGTGTAGGCAGATGGCCCTGGGGCTGCAGTTTCCAGGCGCTCATCTTGGGTGGGACAGCCAAGATGTGTGCATGTTTTTAAAACATGCATTGGAGCAAACGCTATACACTCGTCTAACAATAAATAAATAAGTCCTGGAGGAGATCATCCATATCAGCTTTATAATCCTATTCTGTCATCTGGATAGATTGTTAATTCATCTAACCAGGTCTCTGAGGATGGGCATTTAGCCTGTTTTCTGTTGCAGTATGAATAGAACTACACAGAACATCCATGGACACAAATCTTTGCACACACGTGTGGACGTATTGGTAGAATTTTTTTGCCAATTCTCATACTTGAACCGTGGGGTCACATTTTCCATTTGGGTGTTCTCCACAGAGGCTGGACCAGTGTGTGCTCTCACCAGCTGCGTAGCATCCTACACTCATCTTCATGGAAATTTTTATGAAGTATAACACCCATACAGAGAAGTGCCCAAATTGTAACTGTACAGCTCGCTGAATTTTCACAAACTCAACACACCCATGTACCCAGTACTCAAATCAGAAAACAGAACATTCTAGTACCCCAGAAGCCCTTTATCAGCACAACCGTTGATACCCATGCAGACAATCTGCCTCAGGCTTTGGTATTGTCTCAGATGAATGCTCTGAGCCTCTGCTCTTCCCCAGACACTGTCCTAGACTCAGTAAAGGATCCAAGGATGAAACAGAGGCAGATCCTTCCCCCAGGAAACTTGCCAACAGTACAAAGAAGACATAGCCAAAAAAGGTCTTTTGTGGGGTGGAGTTAGAGAAGTGCCATACAGAACCAACACAGTGTTAATGCAGCAAAGAAAAGAGCTGTCATCTGACCCGGGGGATCTAGAAGGCTTTAGTGAAAAATGATAGTATTTGAGAAGGGTCTTGAAAGAGAGATGGGGTATAGAGAGGAGGAATGGCTTAAGCAAAGGAACACATATGGAAAGCAAAGTGGTCCATCAGATAATAAAACCATTTACAATTTTGTAGGTCAGATGGCAGGAGAAGTCGGAAAAGTAGTCGGGGCCGTATTTTAGATGATTCTTTGTTCTGGGATTGATGGGAAAGTCCTCTAAACAAACCTGACTTCTTAACCCTCTTCTTCAAGCCCTACTCTGACTCCATCTTCTGAATCCCAGCCCTTCAGCATGCAGGGGAGCTCTTTACAGTCTGGTCCCAGCCCCCGACCTGCCTCCCCACACTGGCACTGCAGACACCCTGAATTCTTGCTGAGCACTCGGCCCTGCCCAGTATCATGCCTCTTGCTTGGCAAGCCTGCTCCTCTGGCACGTTCTCTATTGCCAGTGGAAGCAGCGTTTCTCCTAGCACACCTTCTCCATCCCCTCCAGCCTCTGTCTGCTCCCTGGCTAGTGTTTACTGTATTTAACTGTGATAATCTGTGAACGCATCTGTTTACTGAGCAACACTTCCCACTGTGTACAGCCAGGAATGCTGTCTTACTCCCTGAGTCTCCAGCTCCTAGCACAGGGCTTGGGTGTTTCCTCAATGAAGAAGTGTATGGGGGTTTAATATGGCTGAGCATGGAAAATGTTTAAAGGTTTGAGGCGAGAGGAGTGACTTGCCTGGTTTTAAGGTCTTTGGGGCTGATGACCTGGCAGCAATAAGTGTGGGAAGATTGAAGTGAGCAGAGATGGGTGACAGTTATGAGGCGTGGTCATGCCAGGAGCCAGGGCCTGAGTTGTACCCACTGCCTGTGTGGCTGCTGGGCATCAGCGGTTAATACAGTGGTGCACTCTGTTCTTAACCTGACCTAATTGGAGATTTCTCATTCAATTCATAGCCCATGAACCCAATTCCAGCACCACCACCTCCTGACATACCAAGTTTCAACCTCATTGGTGACAGCCTGTCTTTCGACTTCAAGGATACTGACATGAAGCGGCTTTCCATGGAGATAGAGAAAGAAAAGTATGTAGCCCCCTCCATGCCTGTCCACTGCCTGGGCAGCCAGTGAAGGAGAATGAGTCAATGGGGGGCTGGGGAAAGTGGAGGGTGGCTGCAGCAGCCTGTCATGAGCTCCCACGAAGGTTTGCTGTGCTCTCACCCAGTGGAGGAAGAACTTCCTAATCAGAAATGAAGGATAACAGACCAGCGTTCAATCTTCCAGGATAAGAATGGTACTTAATTGGTGACCTACAGTTTATAGTGGCTCAAAACCTCACCTAAATATAGGACCTGTGGTCAGGGATCTCCAAGTCAGGAAGACTTTCGTTCACATGGTAATAGAGCATGTGCTAATGTTCTAACACAGTGAGAGAACGTGTTGCCTAGTTGTGTTTTCTGGCGACCAAGATCTGTGGCAGTTCCCACGTCTGGAACAAGGGTGAGGGAGAAGAAACCTCTCTCCAGGTCAGGGCAGCCCTGCTGCATGGGGCCGCACTGAGCCGAGCCCCCGCACACCCTGTTCACAGCAGCTTCTGCTACACTGGGTCCTCCTGCATTTTATGGTCAGTGGAAGTGGGTCTGAGGTGGAAAGAATTCCACCGCCGAGGAAATCTAACCAAGATCCCCTCATTCCCAGCTGTCAGTAAATTGTCGAACTGTGCAGCAGCTTGCCAGAGAACCACCACAATAGCTACCGTGCACTGCCTGCTTGGGTGCCAGGGTTATTTAGCGTTTATCTCATTTTATTCCCACTAACTAATCAAACTCATATCAAAGGTAGGTTTTAGTGTTCCCATTTATAAATGAGAACCCAGACTTAGAGCATTTAATGAACTCACCCAGCATCACACAGCTGATGAGGGACAGAATGAGGATTCAGTTCTGAGGGGGCCGAGCCTTAGTATTTTCACCTTGTACAGTATCGTCAGGATGACCCTCCCTGGACCGTGTCTGCTTGGAGCCCAGAGTTGGCAACTATGAGCTGGGCTGTGTCTCTGGGCTCTTACACTGAGAGTATCTCTGTGCTTTTTGCTGAGTTCCGCTTCCAGCCTCACATTGTCTAGCACACCAGGTATTACATGGTGGTGATCAGGGTGTGGCTACGTCCTCTTCTGTGTCCTGCTTTTTACAGTTTGTATTTTCTTACTGCCCATGCAGATGTTGACAGAGTCCATGTAGTGGCCATGGGAATCACTACAGAAGGTCCCTTGGTATTTGTGTCAACAGTGTGCCCAGTCGTGCCCTGGTAGTTGGACAGTTTGAGAATGGTTTCCAGATTTTCATCAGCATAGACACAGTGTATCTACCTGTAGGTGACAATAGTGATATTTTTCTTTCTGGTGTTGGTGAGTGAGCTTCTGTCATCTTTAGATGACATCCCAAAACCAGTAGGGCTGCAGCCACCACCTATCAGAAGAGACTTGAGTGGAATTGCTTCTCTGAAAAGGGTTGAGACAAGGAATTGTTTTAGTTGCCAGGAGTCTTGATTCATGTGTTGTTTTTTGTACAGAATTAAAAGCTGTCTATTTGTAGAGCCCTTTATGAGAGTTTGTAGAGGGCTTTCCTACACTGTCTTTTATTTAATCCTGACCACAGCCCTGTGATCATTATCCCAATTTTATGGACAAGGAAACATCAGACCAGCTAAGTAACTGGCCTGAGCTCCCACAGCCATGAGTGCCCAAGGAGAGACATGAACCCCAGGCTTCAGACCCTACATCCCACGCTAAGCCACTTGGGGGTCTAGAGCATCTCAACCCTGAGCTGTCTCCCTGTTTGCCAAAGCCCTGACGCACGGTGCCCTCTGCTGCAGAGTGGAGTACATGGAGAAGAGCAAGCATCTGCAGGAACAGCTCAATGAGCTCAAGACGGAGATCGAGGCCTTGAAACTCAAAGAGAGGGAGACGGCCTTGGATGCTCTGCACGAGAGCTCCGAGCGGGGCGGCACCGGCAGCAAGCACAGCACCATGAAAAAGGTACCGGGTCCCTCGTCTTCTGCCGACAGGACAGTCACTCATGAAATGTGAGGTTGGCATCTGGTTTCCTCGGCAGCCAAGTCATTAGATTTGTCATTTTTCACATGTACTTAGTTGAGGACATTTTTTGGCTCACTCCAGAAAGGGAATTCAGTCTGCCAATGTCTGTTGGCTTGATGGACAGGGATCCTGTATTAAAAGCTCTGATGAAATGAATCAGTTACAGGATGGGTTTTGATCCATCATTTAGCAGTAAAGCAATTCCGTCTGTTAAGCCAAGGAGAGGTTTGCCCGGGGCCTGCCTTACTTAATGAGAAAGCAAAATGAAACGAGGCTACTGAGAATGGACTCTCCCTCTAGTCTTTTTGTGTTTTTGAGTGGCAAGCACTGTAAAATGCTGTTCTTGATTTAGAAACTAAATTCTGAATTTTTAATTTTTTTTCATACTTGAAAGAAGAACCTTTCAAAAGATGAGACTTCATTTATGTTGCTAACAGCTTTATATCTTTCTCCATTGAGCTTTCAGCATGTTAGAGGAAGTTAAATTCCATTCTAAACATCAGCCCAAGCGTGTACTTCTCTTACGTTGGGCAAAGCAGAAAGGGCTTTCTTGCCAGCTGAGGTGAGTCTCTAACTGAAAGCTCGGGATCAGGTTAACACCTATAAAATAGGTGTCATCACGAAAGACTGTTGAGTTTAGATAATGATAGTTTAGATATGTTTAATTTTTTCTTCTTTACCTTAGTCTTTAAAGTGGTCTCCCAGGTTAAGGAATAGCTGTTTTCAGTGGTTAAGCTGTATCTAAAAACTCCACGAGGTCTGTGTCTATCTGCTGTCGTTGATGGGTGCAGTCGGGAGCCCGAATCCTCCTGACTCCAGTTAGTATTGGCAGCGGGTAGATGATTCCTTTTAGTCGCATAACCTGAGGGAAAGACCTTTCCACGTTCCACATTCCTCTTCCTTTGGCTTCCGTCATTTCTTGGGATTCCATTCCCAAACCAAATTATTGAACAGTGAGCAAAAGGGGAGCTAAAGTGAGGCCTGAGTCAGTGAGCAAAGAGGCGGAATGACGCTTGGGCCAGCAAGCATCACCTCTGGAAGGAGCCGCCCGGGCCCCGGCCGCCCTGCATCCTCACCTGTGCAACGGGGGCGTTCTCATGGTGCTGTGGCTGCCGTGGGCTGGACCCTCAGCCTCGGGGCGCTGGAGTGCTGAAAGCTGGAGACACCCATTTCAAGTCATAAAAATAAGCAACTGAAATCACTTGTCCCAATTTCAGGCCCATCTGAGCATTTTGCAAATGGCACACGTGGTATTGTTGATATCACAGGCTATGTTTTTTGTTTTTCTTCATTTTATTTTGCTGGTTTAGCCTCAAGCCCAAGGCAGAAGACCTATCTGCATTTGAGCCCTCAAAGTAGGTTATTCGCAGGTACTCTGTATGTGGTGATGGCCCTGCCCTCTGATACTAACCCCTGCATGAGCTTGCCTGTCTCTGCCCCTGGGCCACGCCCAACCCTGCTGAGGGCAGGGGGCGCCTGGGTACTGGCCGCAGCATGCCTTGGTCTGAGAGCAGGCATCTGCCCTGGGGCCACACCAGCCTCCAGGGGTCCAGAAGGCTGCCTTTTCTGAAGAGCATGTCATGGGGCCATAGGGCCAGTCACCCTTCACATCTTGTGTCATTGTTGGGCTGGGGAAGGTCATGGCTTCTCGTCCAGTCAGGTGTGTCTAAAAGTCCTTTGTCTTGGTGGTGTACTCCTTAGATAAATAACCCTAGCATGGAAATGGGGTAAATTTGGGTGTTTCAAAGACTAGTGTCTTTAACTCCAGATCGAGGTCTTTCATGTGGTGATAGCCTTCGAAGACCCGGGCCCTGCCTGGCAGCTTCTGGTCACGGGACAAGGGGCTGCCTGTGCTTGCTCATTTTCCCCGAGAGCCCCCCTTTCTGCACACATCCCAGTAGAGCAAACCAGTAGCACAGGGGTCTGAGCTGCTGTCAGTCCAGGTGGACCATCTGTCCATGGAGCTCTGAAGGCCTTCCTACTTCAGCCCATCACAGCCCTGGTGGAGTCATGGTTGGAGTGAACTCACAGGGACAGGGCAGTTGTGGCGCCCAGCAGACGAGCAGTCAGTGGTTGTTGAGTGAATTAATTGAATGATTGCTGCTTTCCTTCTGCAACAATTCATTATTCTCCCAACAGGCCTAGGCAGTGGAGAGAATTCTTTATGCCCAATAATAAAATAACATCCTGCCTCTGCTCTTTGCCTAATCCCTGGCTGTACCCACGCCAATGAGCGCACCAACACCCAGCAGGTGTGTAGCACGTGTCCTTCAGGGTCTTTACCATGGTTTCTGCTACTTAAATGAAATAAGCTCATTGGAAGTTTTCTACCAAAAAGTGAGATCTGGCAAAAGATAGATCCTATTTGTGGTAGTTATCCAAGCAAGAGAGGTTAGCTATTAAAGTCCCAGATGGATCTCATTATCAGATGACTTCAATCTGTCAGTGGTTCCAAGATCCCATGGCATGAACCCCACTTTGTATGTGACACTTATTTAGCGGGCTCCTGTGTCTTCAGCTTCCACACCACATGTTGGCATTGAATACCTGGGAGGTAAGGACAGGTGGTGTCTGCTCTGAGTCTGATTAGGGCAGCTGTGACCAGCTCTGGAATGGGCCTTGCTCAAGTAGTGACCCCAGGGCTCCTGGAGGACCCTGGGTGGACCCACTGTGGTTTCCTGGGCTTTGTGGGTAGCACAGGGGCAAATAGAAAATCCCTTTTTGTTTCAGCCTGTGCTGTCAGACAGTCCCTCCATATGATCATACTGTTCTGTCTTGATACGATTTCATCTTTTCTTCTTTCTGTAATGATTCTGAATGTTTAAATTCTTCAGGGCCTGATTTTGACCATCAGTTCCCACTGAGCTGTTATTATAGACAAATGAGGTTTGATTTGTAGTCAGATTTGTACTGCTCCTAGGACATATACAAAAGCCTTTTCTATTTTTTTTTAAATGTCTTGATATGAACTTGTTTTCTATGCAGCCTGCCAGGCTCCAGTTAATCAAGAATTCTGATTAATCGAGGGTTAATAAAAGCATGGACTTAGCTTTTAATACAACTGGAGTTATCTCAACATCACTAGATTAAATAGTGGTGGGTTTTTTCTCCATGTGAAGTTTGATGACTTTCCATTTCCTAGATTCTAGTGGTCTCTGTGGCTAGTGACCAAGATTGATGACCAGCCATCTACCTGGGCTGGGGTGGCTCTGGGGTTGTGCCTGCTGCAGTCTGGGATGAAGTGCACCACACTGAGGCAAAATAACACTGCAGACTTTGGAAGTATGAGCTCCTGGAATGTCAAGGGTAGAGCTCCATCTAGAAAGTCTGGGATGAGAAATACAAAGGCTGGTAGTGAACTGGAGAGTTTCCAGTGTCTTGAAAGCTCAGTAATCTTGGTTCAAACCATGTTTTTAATGTTTTTTTATCATAGCTTTTGCCAAGGAAAGAATGGTTCTCCCTACCTCCTGCAACCTAGGTATATTCCTCTCCTTGCCGTCAGTACTCTGGCCTTACGGAGAGGTCTCGGTGTCCCTCGAGGCATGGGCAGCACTTACGCCCTCCCAGGGTTTGCCGTGCCCCTTGGGAATGCCCAAGAGGCAGTCTGGTCTAGTTATCCAAGGTCACCATTGCTCTGCCACATACATTCTCTATAATTCTTACTTTTTCTTCAGGCTCTGTCTTCTCACCTGTAGAAAGTCAATAAAGTAGTCCTTACCTCCCAGGATTGTTATGTGGGTTAAATGAAGTAATGTATAGAAAGCACTTGGTTTACTGTAAGAGCTCAACAAGGGCTTAAAAATACATAAACAAATCTGCTTGTGAGCCTGTGGCGAGGGACACATTTACATACACAACTTGTGCTGAGCATATCCACTAATTGTATTAACTTCCGTGTGTTTGGAGGTAAAAGCTTTTAAAAGCCAGAATTAACTTCACTGGTTCTTTCTACTGTCTGATTTAGGTTTGCAAGGGTATATTTTGCTCCTCTTGCTAATCTTGACTCCCCATATTTCCATTTTTTCCCAACTGATAATCAGTGCAACTGGCTTGGTATTTGCATCAGAGTCAGAGCGGCTCTAGCGATTGAAAGTCACCTTAGGAACCTAGGTTCATTTCATTCTCAGAGGTGATAGCAACATGGATTCCTGGTATCTGAATCTTCTGAGTAAGGAAGTGAGGCTGGGGCAAGGGACACAGCAGTCTTGGGCTTGAACTTCTTGCCTTCAGAGCCATAGGACTGACAAGGTGAGTGGTGGCCAGGTGTGACTTATCCGTGCAACACTTTGGAGGTGAAAATGCATCCTGGAGCTGCATACTTCAGGGTCTTGCTTTCATCTCTCTCAAGGAACAGATTTCATTCCTTGATCCTGGGCTGGTCTCAGTGCCCACAAACCTGTCGTCATTTTTGTGCCCGTGGTCTCCAAGGGAGTCCAGGATTGCAAAGGAAATAGACAGAGGAGGAATCACGGGGTCGTGGAGCTTAGAAAACTTATTGTATTAGTAACTGGCTTGAGCCATCAAGATCCAGCTGTGGTTTCTGCTGGTGAAGGAACAGCAATGAGTAGCCTTCATATTGATCTGAAGCTCTAGCTGCCTCCCCTAGATCAGGAAGATGTCGAGGTCCAATGTCATCTTCAATTTGCTTGCACTCCCTTTGGAGATGCAGGGCTGGTGAAGTGACGCAGAACACTTAAACACCCTGGGAAGTGATAAATCACAGGGCAAGATTGAATATGCGTGAAAGGCGTCTCCCACAATTAAAACAAATGGCCAGAGCCTCCCCAGTGACCTCAGGTCCGCATCGCCTGCCTCTGAGAGGGCTGCTCAGCAGTTCATGCTGCACGTGTGGTTGATGTAATCAGCCCTCCCAGTGACCCCGGTCACAGGACCCAAGCGGCTCTGCCTGCTTTGGAAATTGGGCATTGTCTGGTGTAGTATGCCTGACATAAGGCAGGGCACTGGCTCCCCAGAACCTTCTCTTCGTTGTTGCTGGGACAGGGCAGGGGTGGGAGGGAGAAGGAGAAGAGACAGGAGTGGGCATGGGGTGGGGAGCAAGGATTAGCAAGGGGCAGCCGCAGCACCAGGTGTGGACAGAGGGTGCATGGGCAAGTGCAGTGGCCATCTGAAGTCTTCCCTGGCTCTAGGGAGGCCCAGGGAGACAGGGAGCCATGGGCTGGTCTCGGCATGTGCGCCTCCTGGGTGACACCAAGACTTATCCCTGAAACCACTCCTACCTTGAACACACCCACTGAATCTGGGTGCCTCTTGACTGTTGAGGACTTGCCATTTTCCTGGTTGTTTCTGGTAGCTCTCTAGGTGAAAGATTCTTCTGGTCTTTTTTCTAAAAGACCACAACCCAGTCCTTCTTTGTGGTTAGGTGACTTTACCCAGTCAAGCAGTCGCCCTTGGGAGGCGTGAGCCTACAAAACCTGCCTTGCCCTCCTAGAATATTTTACAAGCATTTGGAAGTGCCTGGGGACCTTACCGGGCCTTGATGCAGTGAAACATCCCGTTTTGTCCCTCAGCGCTGATGTGTTCCAGTGCAGCTTTCCTCCAGCACCTGATTTGTTACTGCAACAGTGGGAGGGAAGGGATGGGATGCAAACTCATTCTGCAGGCTCAAGGTTCTGTTCTGATAATCCTTGCCATGATTTCCCTTTTAATATTGGCCATTTGAAAATGGTACCAGTATATCCGCACCTTGCCGCAAAGGTACTCAGAGTGCTTGGTAGCTGTCAGTCAGCCACTACCTACCCGCTGAGGCGAATCAGGCCGATTAGTCCATTTTCCAGGCGGAAGAACAGGGTAGCAAAGGGTCCTGCCTGCGTCACAGGGGCTCCAGACACAGACACCAGTTTCCAGGCTGCTTCTTGCTACTTTAGGTCCCTAATGGATTAACATATGAAAGAGATCCTGTGGGTTTTCCCTGGCAGATTTCTCTCTAGAGCAGATAAAGTACCTAATACCAAATTGGATGTGTTGATTGAGACGGACTTGGCCTTTCATCTCACCTCTGCTTAGGGTTAAGTGTGTGTGGACAGCTCTTTCCCCGTGCACACCACCAGAAGACTTTTTTGGGTGTAAGCTGTCAATTGCCTGATGGCAGAAAAGCTTCGTCTGGCCGGTTTGCAGCAGCTGTCCTGCACCGGCCCTGCCACCTCAGCGTTGGTTTGGAAGAGGGAATGTTTATCACACCCCAAACCAAAGATGATGTTGGAACCTGCTGCTGCGGGATCTGGCTGTCACCTTTCTGCTTCAGAGTCAGCTCCCTCCCGGGGGATCTGAGCACCAGAGAATCTGCATGGCCTTTTGTATCCGTGCCCTCCCCCACTCTTTCCTTTTCAATATGTAGTGCCAGAGAGGAAGTATAACATGATTTTAGGACTTGCATTTCAATTCCACAGCATTTTTATGGGGCAAGCAGAGTCTGAGCACCTGGAGTTATTAGGTTAGTATCTAGAATGGGTTCAGCATTGTGGGTCTTACTGTTTAAAACAAATTAGCCCTCTCCCACCTTCCTTTTTCCTCCCTTGGGATGAATGGATTGAGGCAAGGCCCCCAGAGGCTAGTGGGGGAATCCTGGTGCTCTGATTAGTTTTGTTCTCCCAGCTTAACTGTAGAGCTTACTTGCTCTCCTCACTGATAGCCCATGTGGCTCTGTGTTCTGCCCACCCCCACCCCCCCATACCACCACCCCTTTTTGCTTTAGGAACAAGATTATCACAATGCAGCCTTGTGAATCAATTTTCTCTGTGCTGATGAAAGTGTAATCCATCCTTTAATCAGGCAGCCTTGCCGCTGCGGGCTCCATGCTGGAATACATTTTGTCAGCACCACCACCACCCCATCACTTTGGGAAATGATCCCTCCAAAAAGGACTTTTGGAGGAGAGCTGGCAGCTGGCCTGGCACCGCGCTTTCCAGCAGGGTCACCTGTGGGGGTGATGCCGAGGCACCTCTGCTGGGGAAGCCTTCCACCGCAGGGCAGGCCTGCAGGGACTGGTGGGCCTGGTGCTTGTCACAGGTGCCTTCCAGGCTTGCTGCCTCGAGACCATGGGGCCTCTGCTTAGGAGTGAGCTGGTGCCAGGTCCTTGCATCTTGACAGGCTGCCTGAAGTCCCTGCGGTGAGCAGGGAACAGCTGAACCTGCGTACCGCATGCAAGCTTGGGTTGCGGAGAACCTGCGGAGGCTGAGAGGAGCCAGCCTCCTGGCTTTTTAAGGACACAAGCGTATCTTCCTGATCTAAACTTGTTGACACTGGGGGGATATGTCCAGTTTAGGTAGTGTGAGGAGGTCCAGTCCTGCCAAGTGGCTCCCTCTCCTGCCCTTTCACAGCCTGGTGGCTGTCACAATCAACTGGCAATTCGATGGAGAAATAAATAGGCAGGAGGAGAGGTGACTGCCAAACTGGCATCTGTCAGTTCTGTCCAAGAAGAGGGGCCCAGCCCCAGCAGGTCGATCACAGCCCCCATAAGACAAAAGCCAGGCCCCCTAGGTCTGCAGCAGAGAAAGAGAAGGAAGCATGCCTCCTCAGAATGGGATTGGATTAGTGACAGACTTAACAGCCGGTTCAGCCATGGGAGAACTTAATTCCTCCTGTATTATTCACACAGCTGATTTTAATCAGATGTGAACAGACAGCTGGAAGAGAGAAGCGGTAAGCCCAGTGCCTGGTGAGGAAGCTTCACGTTCTTCTGGTCATCTTCAGGGACCTGGCAAGAGCACTGTGGGTTGGAGGCTTTGTGCAGGGCCCGTGGTGTTTATAGCTTTCCAAAGGAAGTGGGCATGACCACCAGGCGTCTCATGGCAGGCCCGTGTCTGGATTCAGTATGAGTTTGGGACAGTGCATGGCACACATGGTCACCAGTCACAATTAGGCAGAGCTCTATCTGCTTGTCCTTGGAAGGATTCAGAGGTCCAGATTCAGCCGGTCCCAGAAAGATGCAGCCATTATCCATGAGACCTGGCTTCTCCACATCCTGAGGCTTCTCTCCTTCACCACCTACACAAATTCAGAGACCTTTTCCTGGACCACTGGGGAGATACACCATGGCACTGTGCTTGCAGAGGCCACATGCTGTGGACCTGGGAGTTTCTGTCCCTCCTGGAGGCACTGCCCCTCCTGCTCCCACCCCCGCCCAAGCAGGTCAGGTTTGAGGGGGCTGGAAGGGCATGGCTGGCCTGCCAAAGGAGAGCAGAATGGTGGAGGAGCTCCGGAGACTGGCTTCAGTTCTCACAGTGCGACATGCAGGATGCGAGGGCCTTAGTCGGGTCGGGTCTATGGCACCGGTGCTGTGCTGTGGGAGAGAGCCAGGCCGGTCACTGAGCAAGAAGACAGGGCCTCGTACACCTTGCGGTGTGAGAGGACGGTGGGGAAATGGGGACACTTGCTCGCTAGTTTTCATGAGTACATGAAGACCTACAGAGGCAGTGTATGTTAAGAAGGGCTGGCTTTGTGCCATTCCTGTAAGCCTCCCCTTCTTTTCTATGAACACCTCCTGCCTATAGCTGTACTGTGAATATGACAGTTTGTGAGCTCTCTAGAGAAACAGCAGGTGGTGGCAGACCCCCCAGCTGAGGGGAGCTGCCCAGTGGAGGGGCGCAGCTGAACCAGGCGTGGGCACAGCTGGCAGATGTTGTCTTCAATGCCGTGAGGGGAAGACCTCCTAACCTTAGAAAGCCTCCATGCCCCAGGCCTCTGAGTCCTCATCTGGAGGAAAAGCCCAAGGCTTCTCCTCGCAGACCCTCCTCCACTGCCTGCCTCCCCTGCAGGCTGCGCCACACTAGCAGAGCACTGCCGGCCGGCTCGGGGACATTCTGATGTCTCAGGCAGGGTGCTGCCTAGGCAGGAGCAGGCAGAGGCCATGCTGGGCGCTGACGGGTTCCAGAAGTGGGCAGTCCGCTCGCACAGTAATGTCCTCTGACAACAGGGTTCCTGGTGGAACTGGAACCACCAGGAATTGAACAGTAGGGTAAGGGTGGAGGCAGTGGCAGCAGGTCTGCCTGTGGCCTGAGGCAGAAGGCTCCCAGTGCCCTCGGCGTCAGCAGCCACGAGGACCACCTCTGTCCAGTGGGTCTTCCTGTCCCTCTGGCAGCCCTGCGCTGAATGAAGACCTTGGGATGCTCTCCTCTTGCTGAGGCTTGCACGTGTGCGGTGCTTTCCTACTTACACATGGCCAGAGCATTTGACTTCATTCTGCATCTGTCCCCAGGCTGGGCTGCTGGCTTGCAGTGTGGGGTGGGGATCCGGGGAAGCGTACTGCCCACCTGAAGAGGGCTTTGCATCCCCACGAGCACATGCTTGAATAATTGGAGTCTGGTTCTAGCAGAGCTGCCAAAACCCTCCCCTAACGCCTCGAGGGGACAGCCAGCACACAAGTCTGGTAGAGGATCCAGGAATTCTTGGAGCCAACATTGTACAAATGGGCAGAAAGCTCTCAGAGGCCCCCCACAGCCTGGGTTCCCTACCTGGAGAAGTGGCCAGGCCTCTTGGGGGGCATCTGCATGCCCTGCCTGGGAGACCATGCGGGCCAGCACCACCCGTGACCCTGCCTTCTCCTGCACCCCCTTCTAACCTGCACTCTTCCCTCCTTCCCACTGGGAGGAGAGGAGCCCCAGCTGGGGTTGGGGAAGAACACGAGGCCACTGTTAGTAGTAACAGCTGTTGAGGTGTTCCAGGCCCGGTGCTGAGCACGTCCCAGGTACTCTGCATGGCACCCTGTGAGGAAGGGGCTGCCACCACCCGGGCTTCGTGGTGGGGAGCTGAGGCAGAGTAAGTTCGCCACCCACCCAGCACGACCCAGCTGGTCAGTGGCCCAGGCAGGCTTTGGGTCAGGCGGTCTGGCTGTGTCTGCACAAGAGGGCTGTGCCCTGCAGGTCCCCTGTCCCCTCACCCACCTGAAGTCTTCTCCAGGAGTGTGGAGACACCTGGCATTGGGTTTCACACCTTTTGATTTAAACTCCCCCCAAGAGGGTTTGTATCCCAGTAATTCTCTGGCTCTCTTTCTTTCCCAGTCCCCGTCCTGGTTCTCGCAGAGCATTAGCCCACAGCCCTTCTCCTCTGACTGCATTTAGGGAGAAACCCGTCCGCACTTGGCTCCCGTCTGGAGGGGGCTCCTTTCCAGCAAAGAAATGAGTGCTCTCTCCATTCCCATTAGAGCCGGGCTCTCAAAGGGCTTCTGGAACTGGTTCCGCTGAAGAGAACAGCTCAGATGCCTCCCTGCATTCAGCTTGTTAGTCGGGAACTTCAAGGCCAAAAGATTTGGCAGGATTTAAAGAGCCAGCTCTCTAGCTGTCTCATTCTGAGCAGGCGCTGCCTGTCTTTGACGGGGAAGTAATTGGTTTAGAGCCTCCCCCCGCCACCCTGCCCTTTGGAGAACCACACACAGTACCAGGACTGTTTGGGGTCAGAGCCTGCCGGAGGTTGAGGGAATGGGTCAGACCATCTGGCCTGGAGTTTAACTCCAGAGGAAAGAGGCTCAGAAAGGTTAAGGGTGTCCACTGAGGCCACCCAGTGACCTGGTGGCAGAGGAGGGTTAGTGCCTGGGCCTTCTCAGCATCTCACCGTTTCGTTATCACATTCCTCATCTTATTCACTCAACAAACATTGTCTGAGCTCCTACTAGATGCAGAGCGCTAAGCTAAATGGTTTGGGGACTATGAAGATGAACGACTTGAACTCTGTGTCCCACCTCCCTGGCAGCTCCCCTGTGTGAAGTTCCAGAGCTGGAGGTGGAACACACCATTCTCACCCAAGTGGTTGATTCAGGAGTGGAGCAGGGCGCTGGGAGGGTGGCTGTGCCAGGCGCTTCTGTTGGGGGGGTCCTGGGAGAGCTGGGGAGTTTGGGGTCCAGCAGTCCAGGAGGTTGCTGACTCAGGTGCCGTGCATCCATGCCAAGAGCCCGCCTCCAAGCCCCCAGCACTGTGCTTCTCAGGGCAGTGTTCTTCCTGGGGGGGGGGTCTTAGTGCTCTGGGCAGAGCACGGCCTCCCTGCCTGAACCAGCCCCACCGAGAAAGCCTGCAGCCTCCCAGCTGCCAGCCCACAGGCCGGTCTGCTTTGGGACCACCTGGGGGACCAGCAGAGGAAGGGAAAAGCTCTTCTTCATCTGATAAAAGCCAGCCTTGCAGGAGGCCATGTCACCTTGGCCCAGTGGCATCCCAGGCTGGCACTGCAGACAGCACACCACAGAGGCATCTTAGAGTCCCTTTTGTAGAAGGGGACATGAGAATATAAAATGTCAAGGGGTCTCCTCCTGCCCTCGGGGAAAAGGTGATGGCGTTGATGACATTCTCCTACTGATGTGCTTCTGCCCACCAGCCATCACTCTTGGCATGTCCTCATTTGTCACCTCCTAATTTGAGCTCTTGGGAAAACCTGGAAACTTATTTGGGATTGACTACCGGCTTCTTGAACATCTATTTGGATGGTGTTCCCTGTCACTCCCAACCACCCTTGCCGTTAGCCCATAGGCAGGGCGCATCCTGCTGTGAAAGAGCACGAATCCAGTCCCCCTTTCAACTTTTTCTCTGCTTCCTTGCAGCTCACCTTGCAGAGTGCCAAGTCCCGAGTGGCCTTCTTTGAAGAGCTGTAGCAGGTGCCCAGCCACACCAGGATCTGCCGCTTCTCCCTGCGCCCGTGGGGTGGGTCAGGCACCACGGGAGTCGGTGGGCTGGCCGGGAGCTTCTGGGGGAGCTCTGGAACTTTCCCCAGCTGGGTGGAGAGAGCCCAAGCCCCTGTATGTGCAATTGCCTTGAACTGTGACCTGCAGAGATTCTTCTCAGGGGGTTCTAGTTCTCCTGACCTGAGTCTCTAAGGTTTCTAAGAAGTATTTGTTTTTCCTTGTCTAATGTGGGATCCCATATTTCCTTCATCATAGGCACCCTGAGGTGTGTGTCCTACTGTCCAGTGCTGACCTCCCCCCGGCCCAGGCTGGGAAGTGGTCATAGGGAGTGAAGTGCACAGGCCCTTTGGAGACAGGCTGGTGCCACACCCCCTCCACCCTGCCCATGGTTCCAGAACATTCATCTCCCCCTCCTGGGTCAGCTTAGTCTGCTTGCCAGCTTGCCTGCTGCACGGCATCAGTGAGCTTGCCCGCAGCTCATGGTGAGCCAAGTGATGGGGCCTCAGCCCAGGCCTTCCCTGAGGCAGGGCTCTGCCTGCCAGCTGGTGGGGCCTGGGAGAGCCCACTGTGAGTGGGGCAAGGCCTGGGGCAGAGCCCGGGATGAAGGGCTGGCTGCCAGCAGCAGGACCAGGAGGCCAGCAAAGCCACGCAGGAACCTGCGCCGCACAGACCACTGGCTGCCCTCCTCCTGCTGCCCCAGACCAGGGTCTGGGACCCATGGGGCTGTCTGTATCCCCCCATTTCCCCCACCTCAGCCTTAGCATCTCCTGCCTGTGGTGGGCTGGGACCCTCTGTGGTCATGCTCTAGTCAGCACCTGGTAGCCCAACCGTGACCAGTGGCTCCGTTGGGCTTGAGGCCCCAGCACTGCTGACCCGAAGCGCCTTGCCTCACAGCCACGTGGCAGCCCCTCCTAACCCATTATTGTACCCGGGCCTCCTTTTGCTGTTGCCCTCATCCTCCACAGGGCCATGTGGGGTCCCTTTGTGCCCCTCCCAGCACAAGCCAGGTGTCCACTCACAGTCTGTGTGCACGGTCCCCAGCGTGCCTCCTCGCAGCGGCAGGTCGCAGAACTACTCCCGTGGCCCACACTCGCCCCTCAGTTTGGGGCCACTTCCTCACCTTTTCTTTTCTCCAAGGCTCAGTGGTGCTGCTGTGATCCACTGGGCTATTCAGATGCTTCCAAACGGCTGTTATGCAGAGCAGGTGATAATTCTGGAGCAGTGAAAAAATGCTGATTAAATGAAGACGCCTGAGGGCCTAGAGATTTCCCAAGAGCAGTGCCAGTCTCAGGAGATCTTACGTGGTTTTGAGAAACTGAGCTCAAGTAAAACCTGCTGTTTTTCCACAGTCAGGCTGAACTAATGGTGTCCTGGGCTGGCTTCCGCATTCTTGGGCCACCTTGTCCTGAAGTCAGGCCTGTGTGTCACCCCAGCCCTGTAGGACATGCTGGGTGGACTCTGCATCTGGACACTAAGCATGGATGGCTGTGGCTCAAAGCATTTCCCATGCATCCCTGTCCCTCAAAGGCCTCTTCCCTCAGACACAGTCCCAGCAGGGGGTGGGGGTTCAGGCATGGACAGAGGCTCTGTCTCCTTAGGCTTACTACCTGTCCTTGAATTTCCACAAGTTGCTTTCCTCCTGATCTTTACATTTAATCTGTAACAGTGGCCAAGGGCATAGGAGTGTAGTGGTGGTTTATAAAACTATGGACAGGCTTTGTTTTTGTTTTGTTTTATCTTTTTTTAATTTAACTCCTGTGTGTATGTCTGAAGTCTGGAAAATCCAAGCCGTGTGGCTACAAGTGAGCTGTGGCGTGGAGCAGCCTCGGGCCAGGGAGCAGACTCTGGACGGCTGGTGGGGTCTCGCTCAGCCAGGAACACTTCCCCTCCCTTGGAGGCAAGAACTGGCAGGTATCTCCCAAAGATGGACAGGTGGAGAGGGTGGTGGCCCTCAGAAAGGTCTTGAGTCCTGGTGGAAGGAGAAAGAATGAAAGAGGAACTTGTTTTTCAGAGATGTGTGCCTGTGGCTGAAGGTGGCTGTGTTCTTTTTAAGTGAACATTTTTAGGGCCATGGGAGCTTATCAAGTAAGAAAACCTCTGAACTCGCTTGTGAGAAGGGCTCTGGCCATGATTATTTCGTTACAAGTGCCTCTGGTGGTTCTGGGCAGAAGCACCACTCATAAAGTCACTGCCCCGCTCGTGACACTCCAAGCTGTGCTGTCGGCCCTCAGCTGTTCCACACAGGCCACCTCATTCGTCCCGACTGAGGCCCCACCTCGGCCACTGTGCTCCGTGGTATCCACTCGCTCACCCTCCGGGCCCTTCTAGACACACTCCGTGGCATTACGTGACACTTCCTGAGTGACTGGGTTTTGTAATCTTGGGGACAGGTTTCTCTCTCTCCCTCTCTTTACTCTTTCAAATCAAAATGGCAAGTCCAGAGGCCGACAACCAGCAACGGTGACTAAGTGTGGCTCACTGACAGGGCCGCGGCCTCCCTCGCAGCCCTGGAGGGGGCGCGTTGGCAGGAAGACAGCCTCTCCCAGCTGCCCTGGGGCCAGGCTGGCCCCTCTTGGGCTTCTAGCAAAGCTCCTTCCATTTTCAAAGATGTCAAACCGCACTTCTTCCTGAGGGCCTGAGTTTTACCTCCTGTCAGGGCCAGACCATGGAAGGCTATTTTCTATTCTGGGGGATTGTTGTAATTTAAATGATTGTTTTAATAAAAATTCTAAGCTGTAAAGTGTTCGTCTTGGGCTTCCTCTGTTTGCTTGTTGCTCCAGCCATTCAGACGGCGAGACAGTGTGGGTGGTGGGACCGCCTCTTGTGGGCTTTGAGGAAACGGCCTCTTCCCTCCTCGACTGCCCAGGATGTCACCTCCAGCCTGGGTCTTTGGTAGTAAAGGCTTATCTTTTCCAGGCCGTTGACAGTACCCCTCTCCATACCTCCACCGGGGAACTCCTCTCTCTTCCCATGGGACATCAGGGTTGGAGAAGGGGCCTGGGCCTGTTTCCTTGCCTCCCACCTGTCTCTCATTCCAGGCCTGCAAACCAGGGTGGTGCTGGGCTGGACAGCCTCCCCAGGTGCTTCTGCCCCAAGGGTTCTCCGTTTCTGAGCTCAGAGGAGGGGGTGGGGACCATGCAAAGCCACTAGGGTCCCAGGCACAGTCTGCAGGATGAATGAAGCCCAGCTTCTTGTCACAGGGCCACACGACATTCACACTAGAATTTGGGAACTCCCACTACAGAGCTTATGGTCTTTTGTTTTTGTTTTTTAATTAATAAAGTCCTTTATTAAGACCACAACTACCACAGGATAACTGTGTCCCAAATTTTGCAGCCCAAAATCAAAGATTCGGGTAGCATGGTATGTTACCAGGACTGCTGAGAGACCACAGTGCAGCCTGCTATGTGTCGGAATACATTTCAGGTCTCCATTATATAGCCAACAAGGAAAATAACCTATCAAAACACAAAAACCTCCAAGCATTTGAGTTAAATATAACTAGTATTTTATATATTTTCTTTTATATGAACATATATGTTTGTTCAAAGTAAAATTAGAAAATTGTAAAATTTGTAAAAAGTGTTTTGTTAGTTTTAATTCATAGAATTAATAACCAATTAAACTTTATATTAGATAAGTAATAAGGTGAAATTGCTTCATCTCTTGTTTTCAGTGATTGGAAATAAGTTTGATTTCCTGTGTAGTGTGGGCCATAGAAAGTACTTCATAAATACTGGTCATTTGAAGCTGTTGAGGCAATATTTTTAACTGACATTTATTTTTAGAAGCTGACCCCTGATCCACAAAAGACAGTAGCTCAGACAGATGCAGAGGTCTCCGTGAAGTGGGATTAGATTATACTAATGTTGCCTGGTATTTTGGTATCAGTGAATTCCACTCTGGTTTGTTGTTGTTGTCTTCATGTTTTTGGTTTGCTTTAATTGTGCTATAAGCCCAGAGCTGCTGGCCAGACCTCAGGGCTTCATGGGGCACTAGCAGCCCAGCCCCCTGGGACCCCTGAGAGGCTCTTTCTGCCCTTCCTGCCAGCACTTGGTCCTTCACCTCTGGTCCCCGCCCGAGCGCCGAGTGCCTGGCAGCTGTTCCCAGGCTGCCCACCCCAGAAGCCTTCACTTTGGAGCAGTGGATAGGGAGCCACCCACGTGTAACAAGCTGGCAGCAGGCGTCTGGGGGAAAGGTATTGGTGAGAAGATGGCAGCACCTGCATCTAATCCTATTTCTTTCCTGTCTGGGGAAGAAGTCGAGTCATCCAAGCATTCTCTACCTCCGCCTGGACCTCCGAGAGAGGCCCAGAGCGCCTCTCCCCTCCTGGGAGTGGCAGGTCTCCCTGCAGCCTGTCATTCCTGCACTGTGGCAGGAGACTGCGGCCGCCCTTACAGCCCCTCCAGGGAGTCGGGAGCTCCCTTAGAGGGAGACAGCCGTTCACCAGCTCCATGAGGACCTGAGCTGACTCAGAGGAACCCCCCCTGTGTCCCGGTTCCCACCTGATGCCCACTTCTTGCTGTGGTGGAAGCCCCAGAATAGCCCTGGCATGCTGCCTCTAAGCTAAAGAAATCAAGACATCTGAAGAGCTGCGCGGTCAGAGCAGCGAGAGCTGCCCCGCTGCAGGCCCACTCTGTGCTCCCTGGCTCCCCTGTCCTGGCGGGGCCAGGCGCTTTGTGCCCCCAAACCTGTTTCCCCCTCGGGGAAGAGGGTTGATGGGGATGCCTCTGGGCGCCTCTGCGATGTTGCCAGGAGAACATGAACAGATGCAAGAAGTACTCAGGTCCCTACGAGAAAAGGGGTGAGGGTATGTAGCAGGACTACTATTATTTACAAATAATAGAAGCAGAGCACACAGAGAGACATGAACTCTTCGCCCAGCCATGGGGAGGCCTGAGGAAACCGCATAGCCGAGGAGCTCAGGGCCCTTCCTGACTTTGAATTCAGAAAGACCTGGGTTCATAGCCCTGCTCAACCACTTGCCCCCCGTGGGATGCCAGGCAGGTTACCTAAGCGTTGCACATCGCAGTTTCTTCATCTAAAAGGGGAGCTTTGTAGGGTTGTGGGGGTTGTTAATGCCCAGAAATCTCTAAACACAGTGTCTCTTGGAGAGGGTGGTGCTTTATCTGGATGCTTTCTTACGGAGGGTCAGGGAAAGGGTAGGAGGGGGGCGCAAAGGAAGCAGAGGAAAGAGCCGCAGCGACACTGGCTCAGAGGGACCAAGCCCGCCAGCGGCCCCCGTGTGGGCCCCAGCCCTCCACCTGCTCCAGGAGCTTAATGAGCGCAGACCTGGCCTGTTTGCCCAGTGTCAGCTGCAGAGCCCAGGAGATGACAGATAACACAAGCCGGGCTGCCTGTAAAGGATGTTCTGGCGTTGTCACATTAGTACCTTTCCTTTGGTCAATAATTTACTGCAGCCTTGGGGTGGGAGGGGGCGGGGTGGGCACTGCTCAGCTCTTCCCTGGTCCCATGGGTGCCTGGACTAAAATGCCAGCCACAGATACCAGGGAGGCACAGCAGTGACCTAATTTTCTCTTACCAGGCATAAGGGAAGAAGTCCCCATGGAGTCTTGCCCATTTCCAATATAAATAATGTAATTCCCCCGCCTGCCAGCTCCAGGAGGAAGGGGCAGCCTTTGATCTAAAGGCATTAAGTCAGTAAACAAAAGAGAAGAAGGCTGTGGAGGTGTCTCATTACGGGCACCTGCTGTGGCGTTTGCCGTGAGAGAGGAGTCAGATTCAGACAAGTGAACTGGACAGTGGGAAAGCCTCACTCCGCCCACCCTCCCCCAGGTTTCCCTTTGTCCCTGGCTGAGCCCCTGACACACACCTGCCACAGCCCAGCCTATGCATGGTGTCCCCTCACCCTCCCAGCAATGGCCCAGCTTGAGCCCTGCGTGGTTTTTAGTGGAAGAGAATTCTGAGGGAAATATGTGTGCAAAATCTGAGTAGCTCTGGAAAGGGTAGCCAAGCCTGGACTCCCCACTGTGGGAGGAAGGCACTGGTGGCTGGCAGAGCCAGCTGGGCTGCACCCCTCTGAGGCCACTCAGGCATCCAGCCTGTACTTCAGGACTTGGGTTCCGGGGCTCTAGCCCTCTGCTCCCTAGCTGGGAGGCCTTGAGGAAGCGCCTTCCACTCTCTGGGCTTCAATGTCCTTGGCAAGAAAAGGCCGGGTTTGGACCAGAGGAACTCTGAGGGCCCTCCTGGTTCCCACAGTGTTTGAATGTGGGAGGAGTTCCTCGCTCGGGCTGGTCTCCCAGGTCCTGGGTCTCCCTCCAGGAAGCCGAAAGGGAGCAGCTGACTCAGTGTCCCCACAGGGGTGGCTACAGCCATGAGCTGGACTAGAACCAGGTACTCTGCACAGGCAGCTAGCCAGCCTGTCCCTTCTCCTGGGCCCGCACTCCTCTGGCACAAACTGGGACGTGACATTGTGGTCAGTGTGAAGGTAAAGCCCGAGTTACAGTAAAGGGCAGTGGGCGTCAGGACACAGGGCTGGCGTGGCCAGTCCGGGCTTTCCTGCCGCCGTCTCCAGAGCCGTGGGCCCAGCTCCTCGCCAGCCTGGGCAGCGGAGGGGCAGCGGGAGCCTTGGGGTCGGCCAGGCCTGCTGTGACGGATGCTCTGCCCTGAGGCCCACGCGGGCATCCCTCCCCCAGGCTTCTGCTCCCAGCCTGAGTTCCTGAGACCGACTCTATTAAAGTCCTTCAGATGAGCCAGCAAAGGGGGAAACAACCCTCTTTCATCTTAACTGGAGTGAATTTGCATTAACACCTGGGGAGTTCTGTTTGCCTTGAGAAAGCACATTGCTATTCTGAGCTGCACACGCTGCGGAGTTCGTTGCAGTTTCCTATTCTTTTATTAATATGGCTTTTTCTCTCCTCCCTCCTCTTTTCCCGTGGAATGGAGAGAGTGGCTGGGGATGCCAGGCTCCCTGCCCCAAGTAGGCAGGTCCTAGGAAATGCTGAGAAGGGGGAGCAGGGAGCAGCTTGCGGGTAGAGCAAGCATCTTGCCCACCCTGCCTCCAGGAGGCCACCAGGTTCCAGGGACAGCCACCGCCCCGGCCCAAACCCAGGGCCCCCACTTGCCAAGCTCTGCTGTGACCAGTCCGTGCCGGGTGCGGGTGCAGGGTGGGGAGCAGCAGCCAGGGGGACTGCCCACCTTGAGGAGCCCCTTTGGCCGGGAGCCAGGAGATGCCGGCAACACGGGATGGCTCCCGCAGGCCGAGGGACCCCTGCAGTCCCCACGTGACAATCACCATGTTCCAGGTGCACCTGGGGCAGTGGCCGCTGTGTGTGCTCCTAGGGCACCACACCCAACCTGGCAGCAGGACCTGGCGTCAGCCGCCCTCACGTTGTCACCGGTAGCTCCCCACGAGACTGAGGATGGCCACACCCAGGAGATGTTGAGTCTCGGACTAGTGTGGGTCGGGCAGACCTCAGTGTTCAGGTCTCAGATCTGGAGTGAAAGGGGGACAAGGGCGGGCAGAGCGAGCCGTGACACACGTTCCCTCGGCCCCTCTGGCCTCCTGGTCAGTGAGGAGGCCCAGCTCCTCCCCTGAGTCCAGACCTGGAACGGACCTGAGCCCTCGCCCCCCCCCCCGGCCCTGGAGGCTGAGTGGGGTGAGAGCCCAAGACAAGCCCTGGGAGAGTGACAGCCTCCCGGGGCTGCCCCCCACCCCACCCGCCACCTGGCAGTCCCAGAAGAGAGGGCAGGGGAGGGAGACTCGGGCAGACTGGTGGGTGTCAGGCCCCATCTCGGGGGCGGGGAGCTGGGCAGAGAGAGGGAGGGTGGCTGTAGGTGGTACAGCAGGGCTGGGGGCAGGTGAGGGGGTCCTGCCCTCAGGGCCGCTTGGAGGAACCGTCTTAGCCCCTTGACCCTCACATCCCTCTCCCGCATGATGGAGTCGGTTTCTGCCAGCCACAGGGTCAGGGTGGGGGTCGAATGTGGTCACGGCTACTAGGCTCTGAGCCAGTGCCTGCTGCCAGGAGTTTAGTAAATGAGGCCTGCTGCTGTGTGGTTATAGCTATTTACTATTAGCTTGCCTGACTTAGGCATCAAAGGAGACAGCTCAGGGCAGCGGGGGCCATCGTGGGCCTGGAGGGCTTCTCTTACATCTCTACCTCCCGCCTGGGTGCCCTCGGCCACGATGCCCCTCCCCAGACCATCCTGACCCCCTACCTCCTGGGCAGATGGACAGTATGTGGCCGTCAGGGGGCCTCTCCCAGCACTGGGGCTCGGGCTGACAGCAGGGGAGGCGCTGGTGGTTGCCAATGTCCCCAAGTGGGTGACAGCTGCAGCTGGCTGGGCACGGCCCCTCAGGACTTGGAGGGGCGTCCAGAGGGCCTGGCAGCTGTGGGCTGGCATCAGCATTCCACAGGCATGCCCAGCCCCTCTAGCAGCCTGCCTGCCCCCACCCTCAGCTGGGCCCATGCCAGGTGCCATGGCTGCCCTCTCCAGTGACATTTACCGGCTGGGAAGTGGCTGCTGAGACGTGAAATCAGTGTGGGCCTCAGGCTAGCCCACTTCATTAGAGCAGGCTCTGCTCCACTGGGCAGGTCAGCACAGGCCAAGTACTGCCCCCTCCCCGAGCCTCCAGCAACTCCTGGCCAGTCCAGCCCCACTGCCTGGCTCTGGGGAACAAGCCCAGACCCTTCACCCCAGAACTGACCCCGTCTGCCTAGGGTCAGGACCATACTGTCCCCTGGGAACCTGCCCTGGCCAGGCACTAAGGGGGTAAAAATAACAACAGTGACTTATGTTGGCTTTGGCGTACGTGGTCTCTGCATCCTCAGCAGTCCCTGGACGGCCCCATTCAGCAGTGTGCACGCCAGGGCCCCATCAGCAGCAGCTCCCAGGTAGATCCTTGCCTGGTGGCGTCATGAGTCCCCACGAGAGTCCTGTGAAGTCACCAGTGCTCCCACGTGACCCAGGGCTCAGAGAGACCACGGGACTCCTTGGAGCTGGGGTTTGAACCCCATCTTGCCCCTCTGCCTGGGCCCGTTCTGCTCCTCAGCTTCCAAGGAGAGTCCCTCCCTCTGGCCCAGCTCAGGGGCGGGACAGAAGCCCTCCCCTCACATTACCTGCTCTGAGGGAGCTCAGCAGTGGGGGCAAGCCTGGAGCAAGACGGTGTGAGAGCGGCTGTCCAGCAGCCATATGGGATTCTGGGAGGGGAGGCCCCCATTCTGGCCCTTATCCTGCTGAAGAGGCCCTGGGATGCAGGGTGGGGCGTGTGCCTCCCTGTGCATGTGCTCATTCATTCATGAGCCTTCCACCGGCAGCTTCTCACTGGGCCACATCTGGCCGGGCTGTGTGGACTGGTTGGTGGGAAGAGCACAAGTCCTGGGTACAGATGTGGGCCCCTCTTCCTCCCAGCTGGGGGACCCCAAACAAATCACATCACTACTTTGAGCTCCAGTTTTGGAAGCTGGTAAACGGGGCCACTGATATCTTCCTTGGATGAATAAATGAGGCCACATGCTCCGTGACTGCCAGGGAACGTGTGCCACCAGCAGGGATGGCATCCGCCGCATTCTCATTTATCTAGCATTTTGGATGCAAAGCTCAGTCCTGATCCACCTGTGACTTCCAGAGGGCCTGGGGCATGCAGGTGCCCACACCTTGTCTGACTGCCTCGTCCCCAGCACAGAGCCTGGCGTGGAGCAGGAGCTCGCTCCTATTTGCTGCATGAATGAATGAGTCTCCCCATTTGTAGAATGAGGATCTTAATGCCCAAGGATCTTGACCCTGGCACTTCTCTCGGCCATTGTGCAATTCAGGGGAAATGATGGCTCAGGAAGCATTTGGTTTTATAATTAAAACGCGGAGGAAGAGGGAGGTAGTGACTTCCCAGCGCACCGGTGTACCGACCAGGAGAAAGTGCGAGGCTCAGTGTCCCCCCAGGCTGCTGTTCGGGTCCTCTGAGCTGTAATCTCCACGGGGCCTGGTCATCGCTCACCACCCCTTCCTTCAGCCCGTCCCCAGCTGCGGGAGGAGCATCTATCAATGTCTCCTTTCCCGCTGATGGACCAGACAGTTAGCCAGTCCTGCCTAAATCCAGTGGCCCTGCCCATCAGAACCACTTCTGCCTGCTTCTCCTCCAACAGCCCAAAGAGCAGGGCCAGGTGGGGGTCTTGAGGCAGGCTGGGTGCCTCCTCTTCATCTCTGTGAGTCTTCTTTTCTGGGGCCGCTGCTCTGTCCCCATTTCACAGATGAGAACATTGGCTCCCAGACGCCAGAGACCTGCCCAGGTTTATATGAGTGAGTTCCAGAGCTCTCACTCAAACACTGGTTGGTCGGACTCCAGAGTCCCCACTTTTAACCTCTGCTGCCCTACTCTTGGCCTCAGTTTCCCCCGTGCACGAGACAGCTGCAGATTTCCTGAGGTTTTGGCCCCTTGAAGCCTGGCAGAGGGGCTGCCGCCTGCTCACCCGATCCTAGTGTCCCAGGGACAGCAGGATGGACGAGGCACTCATGGGGGCAGGTGGGGCACACCCACACGCCGGGGGGCCACGTTGGCTGATAGATCTTCCCTTCCTCTTCCCTCCCCAGGGATGCGGCTCCATCTGGTTGGGCACAGCGCCAGGCTGATGGATCGCCTGTCCGCTGGGCCTCCCTCGCTGCGGCTGCCACCCACACCCTCACCACTGTGCTCCAGGCGAGGACAGCAGCTCTGTGGCCCATCATTCGGTCATTCAACCAACACATTTATCAAGGGCCTACTATGTGCTGGAACACAAAGCAAATAAGACAGACCATGAAACCAGCTGCCACCCTCCACATGACAAATGTGGTCATGAAGCAAAGAGAGGACGGTGGTGAGAGCAGAGGAGACCCCTGACCAGCTCCGAGGGACCCGGGGCCATAGGTCTGACTGCGGCAGACTTGAGAAAAAGGCAAGGTGTGTTCACCAAAGCGTGGAGATGGGACGGGGGCAGGAGGCCAGACGAGGCGAAGGAGTGAAGCAAGGCCAGTGTGGGCTCTCCCCAGGGTGAGAGGGCGCCAGAGCCTGGCCAGCACTTCCAAAAGACCCTGGGGCTGCTGGTGGAGGGGGAGCAGCAGCCCGCTGAGGGTCTGTAGAAACTCAGGAGCAGATGAGAGAAGTCTGGTGGGATGGGGCTGGAGGAAGCGCGTGAAAGAGGCCGGAGCCACCAGTGGGCAGTGCCGGTAGCCAGGGGGTGACAGTATTAGCCCCACCATACAGATGAGGAAACTGAGCCCTGGAGAAGGGGAAGGACTCACCCAAGGTCACACAGGGACAGGGAAGCAGAGTTGATGGGAGTTGTAGGTGAGAGACACTGGCCCCTGGCCCCTGGCCGCTGAGCCTCAGCCGGGTGGGTGCGGGAGTGCAGACCCGCCACCGGCAGGGGCCCGCCTCATTTAGAGAAGCAGCTGTCCACTTCGCGCAGCCACAGACAGCAGCCGGCAAGAAATATCACATCATTAAAATGACAAACCCCTTCACTAACTGAACTGGAAAGCCTGCCTCCCGGCCTCAGATCTCTTCCGGCCCCGCTTCCCCCTGCACCTGGGCTGTCTCCCCTCCCAGGCCCACAGGAGAGCATGGCAGGGACCACGGCCTCGCCCCAGAGATGACCTTGCACCTCCAGCCCTCCCCCAGGGCTCCCGGAGGAGTGTGTGTTGGGGGTCTCCATTCTATAGGTGAGGAAACGGGTGTTGGAGAGGGGGCAAGACCCTCTAGAGGGGAGCCTGTCCTCTGCAAAGGCCCTGGGACTCCACGGCCGCGCCCTGTCTCCACGCAGATGAACAAGACCGAAGCCTCCCGTCTGGGCCATGGCTGGTGATCTGCCGTAGGGACCTTTCCTCAGGGTCAAAGCCACCTCCCATCTTCCTGGGACATTTTCTTGTCTGAGCCCACCTGTGAGGAGAGTTGGGCAGGCTGGGGTTGTTCTCCTGAATTTATAGGCAGAACTTCCAGCAGCCGGAGGCAGGCTGATGTCCTTGGTTACCCCCATCCGACATGGGGAGCTGCCCCTGTTTCTTCTGACTGAAGCTGAGACTGACCTGTGCAGGGCCGAGTGGGTGTGGAGGGAGCATGGGTATCTCCCCACATCCACCCATATATGTTCACCTCTCATCTATGTCTGCCTGTATGGAGAGTCCCACACGTACAAAGTGCACTGCACACACAGATGCGTGTGATCTGTGCCCACATGTGTCTGCCCTGATTGGGTACCTGCTCCGCCCCAGCCCTGGGCTCTCAGGGTCTGATGTTCAGGCCCCTGCATGTGCATATCGATGCCAGCACACGTGTGTGCACACACACCCAGCCACAAATGCACACGTCTGCATTGATATGGCCACATGCACCCGTGATGCCCACACCCCCTCACCCGTCCACCAAACCTGTCTGTGTACATCAGTGTCACATGCCCACAGCCGTTGGAAGCCCCACGTGGGGTCCAGACTCCCCTGGGGAGCAGGGCAGGTGAACAGCTGCCTGGAGACTCTGTGCGGTCCCACAGGCAGCCCTGGTTCCCTTCCCATCCCTCCTCCAGGACCAGCCAGCAAGGACACGCCATCCAGCCACTTAGTGTCCTGGCCTCCTTGGATGCAGACAGAGCCCATGGAGAAGTCTGGCGCATCCTGGCTCGGCCACAGGAAGCGCACTGGTCCCTCCCTCCCCGCTCCCTTCCCTGTACCTAGTGCTGCCCTGCCGTCCTTCCCCACCGCTGGCTGGGCAGCTGCACCACCCCCTCACCCACCTCCCTCCCAGGTCCATGGTGGGGAGGGGACTTCTTTCAAGATTCACCACAAGGGGTATCCCAAAACCTCCCACCTGACCTTGGGCAGGTCCTTCCTCTTTCAAGATCTGAGTTTTCCTATCTGAAAAATGGGAGGGAGTTCATTTTAGAAATTTGCCGATGTCCTGTTTGGTGGTTCTCCCAAAGGCCAGGGGAGGGCAGGTGGGGCAGTGGGTCAGGTGGGGAGATAGGGGCCCAGCACCAGGCCTGACAGAGCGGGGATTGGCGTCTGGGGGCTGTGCTTGTGTGCATCATCCTCTCGCTGGGTCCTCCCTGCTGCCTCCCAGTGGGAGCTTCATCGCCGTTTTACAGATGAGGAAACTGAGGCCTGGAGAGACACCATAAGGTGCCAAGAGCCCCCCAGCTGCCTGCACTGCCTCACACTGAGGGCCACCCTGTGGGAGCTGCGCCCGAGACAACTCCAGTACACCCTGTCCTGCCCTCTGTCAGGGAGGGCAGTGTTCCGGGAAGGCTTTCTCCAGAGCCAGGCACCTCCCCCTCTCTGCTCCCTCTCCTGGCTCTGAGCCCACCCTCCGCCTGCCCATCCGTCTGCTGTCGCCTCCTGGCAGGGCCAGGCAGAGGGCAGAGTCGCCGAGAGCTCTGGACCCCCATGCTCAGCCTGGATGCGACCCGCCTCGGCGCTGATGGGGGGTTTCGGGCACTGTCTCCCGCCTGCAAACAAGGGGCCAGAGCCAGAAGAGGAGGGGACTCCGTGGAGTCCCACAGCCCTCCCCCGAGGGAAGGTCTGCTTCCTGGGGGAACGTGAAGGAGGCAGTTGGAGGCCGCAGCGGCCCGGTGAAGGGGAGTGCAGGTCGAGCTGATGGCTGTGCATCTGTAGGGCACAGAGGTGGAGAATTTGGCAGTAGGACAGAGATCTGTATCTCCCCACCCCCCACCTGCCGAGTAATTTGCTGATGTAGGTTGCTGGGGCTCCATCTCCAGACCCAGTGACTGCAGGGGGCTGGGAAGCTGCTAGCCAAAGGGCAGGGCTCACAGCCAGGGGGTCTCAGCCAGCACCCACCCCACCTCAGTCTCTTGCCCCCTCAACCCCCCCCACCTGCCCCCACCTCCCAGGGCCGCCTCTGCAGGGGGGCCTCCAGTTCTCCATTCATTCATTCATGTGCTCATTCATTCAACAACTGTGTATATCACAAAACTAGGGACGGGGCAGTGAACAAAATCCAGCACAGGGAAGAAAGGCAAGTCGCAGCATGTTGTGTCATGGTAAGCGCAAGCCAGGACAATACAGCAGGGCAGTGGGAGAACAGCGCAGTTTGTCTTCTTGTGGTGGTTTGTGTTTTAAGCTGGGGTGGCTGGGTAAAGTCCATTGGGAAGGTGATTTTTGAGTAAAGACCTGAAGGAGTGAGCAATGAAGATGCTTAGGAGGAGAGCATTCCTGGCAGACCACACAGCAAGTGCAAAGGCCCTGAGGCAGGAGTGTGTGGGCACTCTGCCAGAAGCAGGCAGGAGCCCAGAGAGGCACTGGAGCAGGGAAGCAAGGGGGAAAGGTGAGGAGGAGGGATTTGGGGCCCCGCTGGCGACTCGGCTCTCCCCTGAAATAACGCGAACGACACTGGAAGGCTGTGAGGGGGTCCATGCGTGAGTTTAGGAGAGCGACCAGCAGTATGTTAGGAGACTAATGGAAAGGCCCTCTGTCCATGGTGTCTGTCCTCCCTCTCTCCTTTTTCTTTTTTCTTTCTTTCCTTCTTGCTTCATCTACCAAATATTTATTAAGTGCCAGGCATGTTCTAGCCTTTTGTGAATTTGACCCAAAGGATGCCCACCCTGCCTCCCCTCCACAAGGCACGTCACCATGTTTGCCCAGTGGGTCCCTCTCCATGCTCCGGATGGTCAGCCCTTGGGGCCCCTCCACATCCATGCAGACAGCAGCTGTGTGCGTGTGTGTGTGTGTGTGTGTGTGTGTGTGTGTGTGTGCAGAAACCCACCAAATGTCGGTGTTCAGGACTGGTGAGGGTCACACACACGTATAAGTCCAGTGTGGAGCGCACACAAGAGTATCCCCTTTCCTCCCCAGGCCTCAGTTTCCCCATCTGAGAAATGAGCAGGGTAAAAGAGTCTAAGCGCCCTTCCTATTCTGAAATGAGGACAGTTTATGGTCACCCAGACTCCTGAGGGTCAGAAGTGTGAGCACATGGGACTGTGGTTCCGTTTGTGCAGGAAGGGACACCAGTGCATACAGAGAGCCCATGGGCAAGGATGCAGAGCCCAGTGAGCCCACAGGAGCATGGGACATGCATGTGAGGAGGCAGGGAGGGGCCAAGGTCTGGGAGCCCCTCTACCTTGTGCTGTAGGGACCTGGGCTACGAGCTTTGGGATCCCTTTGTGCAGAGCAATCCAAGGCCTCCTCCTTCTGACATGATGGGGCACCAGGTCTGGGAGGTCCCCATCACTCAGCTGCCCCAAGGGCCCTGCTTGGAAGGAGCAGCAGATGACAGGAGGCCCCAGTGGTGACCCAGCCCCAGCCCAGGAAGGGGCCCTGCCTGCTGCTTTCTGCCCCTGGCCTTGAATGGCCCCCCAGTTCACCCCGGCCCCCCACAGCTCCTCTAATTACACAGCCATAAAGCACAAATCTCTAACAATCCAATTAGTAACACCATTACTGCTCTGTCCAGGATTAAAATTACCAACTAAACTGCTGTCGATTTTATCATCACTTAGGCTAGACATGACTGGGGCACTGTGGTCCACAGAGGCCCGTTTAGTGGGTCCTTGGGCAGGGGCTCGACTGTGGCCAGGATTGCAGACCTAGTTCGGTCCTGGAGGCCTACAGCTCAGAAGGAAGTCTTCCACCATCACCCTAGTGTCCTGGAGCTCTGCCTGAGCTCTAGCCCCCAACATCAGGGACTACAAAGGGTCATAGTCCCATGTACAACTGGTGGCGGCCAGGGGAGGTAGGGTTCCCACAAGAACAGCCCTCCCTGGGCAGTCCCTCTAGTCTGGGCAGCCCCAGGTTCCTTTCATCAGAACTCACCTGTTGCATGTCCCAGTGTCTCGGTACTGTCTGAACTGCGCCATTGAGCCCTGGGATGAGGAAGCATAGGCACTCATCTTAACGCCTGGCCCTATTCCCATGCCCCAGTCTCTGTCGCCACAGTGCCCTCTACCTACAGGCTCAAGGTGCCATCCTTACACCATGTCCCCACCACAAAAGGGGAGGGGTGTCTCTCTGATGTACTGTTTGTCTCCCAAGTGACACGCAGGGGCCCCTTTTGGGGGTCCCTAAGTGCCTCGCCTCAGAATAGGGGGGACCTTGGAGAACAAAGCCAGAACCCAGGGAATGGCAAGCGCTTTCTCTGCCTCTTGGGGTGAAGTGAGCTCCCTGTCCTTGGAGGTGTGCATGCATAGGCTGCACCCAGGCCACGGGCAGCAGGTAGAGACAGCGGCTCACACATGGGAAAGGGGAAGTGTTAGGCTAGGTGACTGAAGCCAGGAAAATAATTTGGTTGTCCTGGGAAAGAATTTGAGACGTCAGGGTCTGAGAGTCCCCTTGGGGAGCCACCGGGTTCAGTCCCCTGCTCTCTATATCTTGCCCTAGAGGTGCCACAGAATGAGGGGGTGCTGGGACCAGGGGAGGGGGTGCTGGGAGAGGTGGGGCAGCCAAGGAGAAAGGCACCACCCTGAACACTCAGCCCAAGAGGTGAGCTAACAGCTGCTGGTCTGCCGCACCCTGCGGACCTCTCTGCTACGCCACTCGGGCAGCTATGGGGAGCGCTAGTGCTCTGCCCTGGACCCCGGGCTCAGCACCTTCCATGCCTTCTCTCTTTCTGCCACCCTGAGACACAGGGGCCCTTCTGTCCAGGTGAGGCAACTGAACTCCAAGTTCCAATGACTTGCCCAAGGTCACACAGTTTCTCTTGTGGATCTGTCCTTGGAAGACATGCTCAGGCCCCTGGAGGGGGCAGGGTGTGCTGGGTGGTGCTGCAGAGCCTACCCACAAGGTCTGCAGTTTGAGCACCTGTGCAACTCCTTGCTCAAATGGAAGTTCATGCCACACAGAGAGATGCAGAGAGGAGGAGGCAGGCCGCCTAAGGGACTGCAGGGTCTCAGCCTCACTCGCTCCAGAGATGGCAAGACCCTGCAAGGAGAGGTGACTTTCCCCACTCCTTGACCCTAGGCTGATGATCCAGTCAGCCAGAGATGGGGCCTCTTCTGGGGGAGCAGCCGCCCTGGGCAGGTTGGTGGAGCATCTCATCAGAAGCAACAGACTGAGGAAGAGATCTGGGAGCCCAGAGCAATTAGGAGCTGCCTAGCGCCTCGACTCCTGCCAGCTGCCACAGCTGTCACTCATGAAGTGGGCCCGGAGCAGGGACTGGGCCACAGGTAGCCATGATGCCCATCCCAGCCAGCAGCCTGGCCATGCTCTGGGCATAGGCTCCCACTTCCCAGAAGGAGAGACCTGGGCCAAAGGGGGACCAAGGACCTGTCATTTCCTGGATGGAACATCCCCAAGCTCCTGTCACCCCTGCCCAGACTGCTTCCTCCAGCAGGCATTCTTCTCCGGAGCAGAGGAGCTCCTGCAGCACAGTGGCTGCACCTTGGAAGCTCCTGGGGAGCTTTCTAAAAATCTCCTCCCTCAGACCCCAGCCAAGCACAGCAGGGGCAGCCTGTCTGGGGTGGGGCAACCTGGGTGAGTGCCAGGGCCTGTCTCTCCCAGGCTGGATTTTTGCACTTATCGACATCAAACCCTGCTCTGAGGACTGGAAGCTTCTCTGCCTCCGGCCATGCCGCCATCTACCTTCTAGAACACGCCTGGGCTCAGGGAGTCTGGGGCTGGAGACAGAGGCTCTAAAGGCAGAGCTTCTGAGCATCGTGTCCCAGTGACATGTTCTGTGTGTGCCAGGGACAGAGACACCAGGCACTGTCACCTTCCTCGTCTCATCAGAGCTCAGCACCCCTGGTTGCATGGTGACACCAACTCCCGTTTAAGGGGAGAAAACGGAGGCAGGACTAGCACCGCACTCGGGCACAGAACGGGTAACAGCAGTCAGGCTTCATCCCGGCTGCTCTGGACTCTGGGCACAGTGCTCTCCTGTCACCAAGGTGCTTCTCAAGGAGCAAAAAAGCCAAGGATCTGTCTGTCCCCTTCACCCTGTTTCCCTCTCGTGGGCTTTGCTTCCTGCTCTGTCCTGTGTAGCCCTGCAGCTGCAGGAGCTGGGCATTTGAGGGCTTGGAGGGAGTGCCCAGAGCAGGGTGGGATCAGAGCAGACAGGGACCTCTGGGTTCTGGCCCACAGTCCCTCCCAGCCGGGTCTGCCTCTGCAAGTCTATAAATTCCATTATTCATCAAGTGACTGTGTGAATTTTCCCGGACGATGAATATTTTATTCACCTCCAGACACTGTCCCCAGCGGGTTCTTGGAACAATATTGTTCCCAAGCCAAGGAGCAGAGGCCAGAGCCTCTGCCCTCCCTGGACACCCCCTGCCCCACTCCCCGACAGAACTCCCCCGCCACACCCAGCAGGCCCCTGCCTCTCATGCCTGGACAGGGCTACTGTCAGCAGTCCTGGCATGACCTTGAGCTTGGCACTTTGCCCTCCCTCCACTTTGATACCCCCCGCTGGTCAATGGGTTCATTATTGCCTCATCAGGCTCTCCTGGGCCCCCTCTACAACCTTCCCTGTTGCTCAGCCTGGGGCTCTGCGCGGAGCTCTCCCTGGTGCTGAATGTGGGTGGTGAAAGGCTGCTGACCTCAGAGGGGTGGTCTCTGGCCAGGGAGGGCAGGGAAAATGCTAGGAGAGGAGAGGGTTCCAGTTTCTGGGAGAGAGGCATCCAGCCTCTGGACGTAGTGGTTCCCCTTCTCTCCCCTTGTCTCTCTGCCACTGGAGGATCCTACCAGAGTCAGGTGCGTCACTCAAGCACCCTGTTGTCTCAGGCTCCCTGAGCCAAGGACGAGTGGACCAAGTCCATAGAAACCCCTCTCTGGAGGGGCCCATGAGTCTCCCCGGGGCATCCCAGGGAGTGCAGTGTGATGGCGGTAGCACCCTCCCCAGACGGGGGAGCGACAGACATAATTCACACCCTGCGATCAAGCCATCTGCTCCCTGGTGACGTGCAGATGAGAGGACAGGACTGCAAAGCTGAAGGGCAGGTGGGCCAATGGGCAATCGTTGGTTCAGACATTCGTTCTCTCATTCGGCAGATGTTCATCCAGCCCTGCCACTTTCCCAAACCTAGCCCAGTCCTGTGCCAGGCACCAGGACCTGGAGGGATGCAGACCCAGACTGTACCCGCCTTAGCTGAAAGTGGTCTTCTCACACTTCTGAGCACCTTCCTGCCCTGGTTCCTCCTCCTGGAGCCCCCTTGACTAGTAAGACTCCATGTTCCGTTCACTGAGCACTTGATACGCAGGATCTAAGCATTCATTCCGGGGGCTAGGTGTGTTCCTATTTAACAGGTGAGTAAGCTGAGGCTCAGAGAAATAAGTGTAGACACCCAAAGGCACGTGGCCAGTTCTGAGTTCTTCATGGAGAGCTCTTACTGATCATGGCACTGCCTCCCCAACCCAATGTCAGAGGCTTTTCAAACCCCAACCCCACATCCTTCTTCTGTAAAAATTGGCCCCCGCTCCTGCCCTGCCCTTCAACAGACAATGAGCTTAGGCCTCAGCCATGTGGCCCAGCCCTCTGGCACCTGCTCTGTGATCGCCAGGTTATGAGCAACTTCCCCTCCTCCTCTGATCCCCAGCCTGGCTTGCTCGCAGAACCTGGCACCCAGAAGCTGCCCATGACCCGAGGTAAAAAGCAGTGGAGGGCCAAGGAGGTCGGGGATGGTTCCCAGAAGGCAACATTCCTCTGAAAGGGCAGGGAGAGACCAGCAGGGCCCAGAGCCTGGCCCCTGAAACCCCTACCCCTACCTCCACCCAGCTCCTGCCTGGAGCTCAAACCCAGCCTTGCCTCATGTGTCTGCATGACCCAGCCTGGTTCTTTCAGCTCTCTGAGTGGGGCTGCCCTTGACCGTGAATGAAAGCAAGGCAAAACTGCCCTCCGAGGTTCAGGAGACTCTGTGCAGCTCATGTGCACAGCCCAGGTGTAGCCAAGGTACCCACTGGAAGATAGAGAAGGGGAAGCAGGTGCAGCTGGTGGCATATGGAAGCCCCCTGGGCCCAAAGCCAACTTTGCGGGCCACGGCTTTGCACTAGGGGAGACAGGGACCGGTCTGAGTCACCAGGAAACTGGGATGTCGGGGACAGCCCAAGCAGTAGGTTGCACCATGACCTTGAGGCTTCGATCCCTGGAGGGTCCCTTTGGCCTGGTGGGAGCCTGCTGCAGGGAGCAGCCTGATCACAAGGTGGACACCCTGCCTCTTGGCCACAGACCAAGACAGGTCTGGAGGGGAGCTGGTGTCTCAGTGGACACCCACACCTCCCTCAGCACAGACAGGTGGGTTCTGGCTGTTTTAAGTAGGCCCACCCACGTGATTTTTGCTAGATTTACTCAGGGGCCCTTTCTGCCCCACTCTTTGAAAATTATCCACTCGGGCAGCAAGGTTGGGAGCCACAGGGCACGCAGTGGGAGCTGCCTCTCCGTTGGGCGAGCACCAACGTGCTGGGCTGCAGTCACCAGGAGCTGGGGTTCCCGCCAACCTCCCTCAGAGTGGGGGGCAGGGGAGGTGGTCCTAATTTAGAATCAGCTGGCCTGGGCTGGTGCAGCCTGGTCACTCAGGAAACACCAAAGGGGTGAGCTGCTATGGCTCCTGCTCTCAACCAGTACATCGCAGCTTTAATCATAATTAATTCATATTCCTCGGGGTGGGGGGAATTCTCATGCTAATAGGAAACTCCCAAGAGATACAGGGAGGCACTGCCAAGCACCTCTCATATGTCACATCACTTCGTCCTCGCCAGTGCCTGGGAGGTGGTACTGACTTTCTCACTTCATGATGGGGAAACCAAGGCCCCAGGAGGTTAAGGGAAGTGACTGAGTTCCCAGGCACTAAGGAGGTGGTAGATGCAGGAGTCCCAGGTTTGCCTGCCTCCAAATTCTGGGTTCTTTTCCCCCCACTCCTCTCCTCCACCCAACACCTGAGGGAGATCAAAGCACTCAGCTCCAATGGCAGGAAGTCAGGACAAGGGACAGGTGGGCAAGGAGGGCTTATCTGTGGCTTTTTCACTCTCAGCCCCAGGTCCTAGTGGGCACCCAGCTGGCCCCTAGAGACTGGGAAACAAACGGCTGTGATCCATCCTGGTTCCTCTGCAGGTTGTGGATGCTGCTGGCGGTCCGCTCAAGAGCCACGCGGGAGAAGCACTGGGGCTCAGGCCTGGTCCCTCTCCCTGGGCCTCCTCTCCCCAGACCCTGAGATGGGCTGTGATTCATCAGTGACAAAAGCAGAAACAAATAGAAAAATGTGATCAGCTCGGGAAGGGCAGGGCCGGGCAGGGCGATGGCCATCAGCGTTCCGGCGGGGCCATCGCTGATTGGTCCAGAGCGGGCATGGAGGTGAGTCCCATGGGGCTCCAGAGACACAGCCAGGGCTATGGTGAGACCGGGGTCAACCACTCCCCCATAAATATGCATGCACATCTGTGCACACACGCTCATGTCGGTCCCAGCCAGAAGGCCTGCATCCTACCCCCCATCCACCCACAGGCTCCTGCCCTCCCCTTCCTTACCAACTCACAACCTTGGCTTACACAGGTGTCCACACACTCCCAACACATGTCCATCTTCCTGTGCACTCACAAACACACATACACACTCTCGTGGATAACAGATACATGCATACACATGCTGCTCCCACCAACACCTGCCCCTTCACTCCTCACACACATGTCCCAGAGCCTGGGCAAGCCTTGCCATGCATTAGGTCTCACCTGAAGCCATCTGAGCTGACAGACCCTCACACCAGTCCCCATAGACACCCAGCCACTTCTATGGCGCACATTGCTCCCAGGGGCCATGAGACAGACCCTGGCTTCCCTTGTGCAGGCTGAGTGGTGGGGGCTTAGGAAGGAGCCGGGACTGGGCTCCAGTGTTGGGGGCAAGGTCAGCTGCTGAGTCTCAGCCACAGCGAAGGGGAACTGCCTGAGACCTGTCCCCCACAACCCCTGCAACATGACCTTGGTCAATGCCCTTCTTTCTGCCTCAGTTTCCCCACCTTGGAGCCTCTCCTGGCACCAGCACTGTGTGATTCTCCTTGAGGACCCAGGTGCCCCGGGGGCCAACCTCACCTCGCGGTCACGTCTCTGTTCCTCAGATCCCTGCTCTCTGTTGGTGGGAGGTGGGGGCGGACCGAGGGGCAGGAAGGAAGGGCTCCACCCCCACCTTGGTCCTGGCGGCTGCGGCTGGAGGCAGGGGCCAGAGGTCCTCTGCAGGGGAGAGGGGAACCCGGGGCGGAGGGGCGAAGGAGCCCCGGCAGGCTACGGGCGGCCGCGCAGGGCCGGCGGCGGGAAGGGGGCGGGGTGCGGGAGCGCGGAGGGGGCGGGCGGGCGGCGGGCGGGGGAGGCGGGGAGCGCAGCCGGCGCGGCACAGAGCGAGCGGAGGCGAACCGAGCGGGGCCAGAGCCGGAGCGGCGGGCCGAGCGGACGCGCCGGCGAGCGGACCAGCGGGCAGCGAGCAGCGCGAGCGCGCGGGGCACCGAGGAGCGGGGCGCGGCGGGCGCACAGCGCGGCGGCCCGAGCGGAGAGGCCCGAGCGGTGCCGCCCCCGCCGTTCCTGCGGGGCCCCGGCCGGGAGCCCGACCAAGGAGGAGGCGGCATGGACCGGCGGCCCGGGACGTGGGGGCGCTAAGCCCCCGGAGGGGCGCCCCCCGCCTCACCGCTGCCGCCGCCGCCCGGCCGTCCTCCGCAGTCGCGCGCCCCGCCCGCTCCAGCCGCCCTCGGGGCCACCACCGGCCCATGAGCCCCGACCTCAAAGTTTGCGGCGGGCGGGCGGGCGCGGAGCCTCCAAGATGCCGTTCCACCCGGTGACGGCGGCGCTGATGTACCGGGGCATCTACACCGTGCCCAACCTGCTGTCGGAGCAGCGCCCGGTGGACATCCCTGAGGACGAGCTGGAGGGTGAGTGCACGCGGGACCCCCGCCCGCCGGGACCCCCGCCTGCTCTCCCTCCTACCTGGGCGCCCAGGTGAAGCGCGGGCCAGGGGCGCAGGGGGCGGTGGGCTGTCCGCAGCTGCCGGCGGCCAGGTGGGCGCTCCAGCGAGCAGCTGCGCGGGGAGACACGGCCCGCTCGTACCTCTGCGCGCAGCGGTGGGGGTCGCCAAGGCGGAGGGGCAGCTCAGCCCTTGCCCGCGCGGTCCCTCGCTCTGCGGAAACTTGCAGGGCCCCGCAGCGGGGTCACGGGGTCGCGCAGTCCGCGGTGACGGTGCGGCAACGCGGCGGGTTGGGGTGGGGGTCCAAGCTGAGCCCTCTGCGCCCGCCGGACAGGAACACCCGCATCCTGGTCCCCTCAGCGGCGCCCGCCCGCAGCTCTGCTCTGGAATTGACATTCCGCTCGTGTCGCTTTTAAAATCCAATCAGCTCCGGCAGTCGGAGAAGGGGAGAGGGCGACTGCCCTGCTCTGGCCGGCTGCCGGGCCGCCCCCAGACCCTCCTGCGGTGGTAGCCCCTTCCCCACAGCCCTGCGGGGACCCCCAGCCCGGAGTGCCGGGGAAGGTGGCCCAGGAGGCGGTGGCAACAACAAGTGGCCAGACTGGGCAGCTTGGTCACGATAACCAAGCCTGGAAAGGAAAGACGGAGAGGCCGGGACCCAAATCTGTACCCCACAGAGTCTCTCTGCTTCTGGACATGAATGGGGACTTTAGGCAGCTGGGCTAAACAGATCTAAGCCTAAGGCAGGGGTTTGGGGTCTCTGGATGGGAGATTCTGGGAAGCAGTGAGCCCCCTGGGGCCTGTGAGCTCTTAACCCACTGGGCTGGGGGCAGGTGTTCTGATTTCCCCTCCTCCAGGCCTCCTGAGGCCCCATATGGAGTGGAGTGGGGGCTCTAGGCTGACGGGAGTCTCGGCCCTGTGGGATCTGCTTGTCTACTGTTGGGAGCAGGGCTGAGGTTGCCCAGAGGCTGGGCCTCTCTTCTGCTATTTTGGGTCCTGGGTCTCGGAGATCTGCGGCTCATCAGAGTGCGGTGGTGGTGCTGGTGCGGCTGGGATCCCAGCGAGGTCAGGGATGATGGCAGGAGCACGAGGGGAGGCACGGGGAGAGACCCCCCTCATTCCTAAGCCCTGGAAGGGGCAGATCTTGGGGGAGTCAGGCTGGGTTGGGGGAAGATCAAAAGGGAGAAGGCAGTTCCTTCCTGCCACTGCACCACAGACCATGAGCCACCTACTCCTCCCCAAGTCTCCCAAGCAAGGGAGAGCCATGGAGATGGTTCTGGTGTCTGGTGTGGGCAGCACAGACGGATGGGCGGCACTACTGCTGGATCTTTGGCCTTGAACCCCACAAGCCCAAACCCCTGCCCGGCCTGGGCCGAAGCCCAGGAACCAGAGTCTCATCCAAGACCTGGGAAAGGAGGGGGTACGAGGAGGGGGGTACGAGGAGGGGGTACGAGGAGGGGGTACGAGGAGGGGTAACAGGAGGGGGCACGAGGAGGGGGGCATGAGGAGGGTACGAGGAGGGGTACGAGGAGGGGGTACGAGGAGGGGTACGAGAGGGGGCACGAGGAGGGGGTACGAGGAGGGGTACGAGGAGGGGGTCAGGTAGGGTGGTACGAGGAGGGGGGCACGAGGAGGGGGTACGAGGGAGGGGTACGAGGAGGGGTACGGAGGAGGGATATGAGGGAGGGGGTACGAGAGGGGGTACGAGGGAGGGGTACGAGAGGGGGTACGAGGAGGGGTACGAGGAGGGGTACGAGGAGGGGGTACGAGGAGGGGTACGAGGAGGGGTACGAGGAGGGGGGTACGAGGAGGGGTACGAGGAGGGGCACGAGGAGGGGCAATGGAGGAGGGGGCACGAGGAGGGGTACGAGGAGGGGCACGAGGAGGGGGTACGAGAGGGGTACGAGGAGGGGTACGAGGAGGGGGGTACGAGGAGGGGTACGAGGAGGGGGTACGAGGAGGGGTACGAGGAGGGGTACGAGGAGGGGGTACGAGGAGGGGTACGAGGAGGGGGTACGAGGAGGGGCGGGAGAAGCGGATGGAGCATAGATTGTCTCTTCCTCACCGCTGCTTCCTCCTGCCCTGGGCTGCCGCAGCCCCACACCTCCTTCCACTGGGCCCTCCTTGGGCCCACCTCCACCCCTTCCTCTTGGCCGCCCGTGCAGGGGGTCAGCATCATCCTCCCACACCCTGGGCAGCTTCCACCTCATTCCCTCCCCTTGTGCTTAGCGCCCCACCACAGGCCTAGCAGCACCGCCATGGACCTCACTGGGTCCCTTCTCTCTGGATCTTGCGGGTCTGGAGTCCAGACTCTGAAGAAGGGGAGAAGCTGAAAAGGAGCTGGGATGCAGGGGTGGGCAGGGCATAGGGCAGTCAGCGTGGGGGCAAGGAGGCCGCAGGCTCCCCATGGGCCGCCTGGCGGACAAGCTGGCAGAAGCCCAGAAGCGTTAGTCACCAGCCACATGAAATGCACTGCCTGCTTTCCTCCTGTCCCCTTCTCCTGGGCCCTGGGGAGGAGAGGGCCCCTGGCACAGGGGGCATCTGAAGGGCAGGGCCCTCCAGGGATGGGCAGGTGGGAGTTGTGGGGCAAGCAGATGCCTGGGCGGTCCTGCCCATCTCACAGCCCACGAGCAACTACAGATGAGGGCAAGAAGCTCTTCATGACTGACCCCCTTCCTGGTTGAGGGCACCTGAAAGGCCTCCTCCTGGGAGACCAAACCCCTGCAGGCCCCACTAGTCCTTGAATCCTAGGGCTGGGTGAACGGGTGACCGTCCCTGGTACAGATCCCCTGTTTGCCCTTCTGTCCCCCCTCCCCAGTGCCCTACATTAGTGTTTCTGCCCCTGGGCAGTCTGGGTAAGACCCAGGCCCTTTGCTGGGAGGACACCCACCCACTGGTGGGGGAGCCACATGTGCCAGGAAGAGGGAGCCTGGCAGCTTGGGATGAAATGCTGCAGACAGTACGTGCCGCAGAAATCCAGGGGGCGGTTAGTTCTAGGGGGAGGAGAACTAGGAGGGGAGGTGGAGAGGGCAGGGTTTAGATGAGAGTTTCCCAGCCATGTAGCACTTGGTTCGAGTCTGTACACCCTCAACTCATGGAGTGACCTTGGGCAACCACTGTCTCTCTTGCCTTGGTTTCTCCATCTGTGCAAGGGGGTTGGCATTGTCCTTCCCCAAGGCTGCTGGTGACAGAAGATGCAATGGAAGTGCTCGGCCTGGGCCTGGCCTGCAGTGGGGGCTTGGGACGGATGCAGCAGCCAAGGAGGAGCGCCCTGCGGGGGTAAAAGTCCGGAGCGTGGAGGCATCGGTGAGGATCCCTGAGGCAGGCACACAGGGCGTGCAGGGGCCCAGCCAGAAAGGCAGGTAGGGGAGGGGCTGTGCGGAAGAGGCCACTGAATGTCTGGCAAAGGCCCCTGGGGACCTGTGGCCCTGGGGAGCCATGGATGGCAGTTGGCAGGGTAGTCATGGCTGGGCAGAGTGGGCCTGGAGCCTGCCTGGCCTCTGTGAGGGAGAGACACAGGCTCTCCCAGTTTCTCCCTGTGCCCCTACCCAACACACACACACAGCCAAGACCCCCGGGCTTGCAGGAGCACTGAGGCTGGCCTTGTCTCATCAGTGGACTTGAGCGTCTGAGGGTGGGAATGGGGATGGAGAGCATCTCTGGCTAGAGAGCAGAGGAAGGAGACAGACAGGCAGGCAGGCAGTGACCATGGCAGGGTTCTGGGGTCGGCACTCGGCGTGCTCAGTCGGACAGTGGAACTTGCATCGAGAGTGACCAAATGGGGGCATTTGAATTATGGAGGGCAGGGGAGCCCCCTATCCTGCCCCTCTTCCCTGCAAGCCCAGCAGCCACCTCTGAGCAGGCTAGGAACTCAGGAAGGCCAAAGTGGTGGGCACAGGGCCGATGCCACGGAGGTCAGCTGTGCTGCAGAGGACAGACGGGCCCCACCACCTGAGTGGGCTCCAGCCTCTGTGCCCCCTCTCTGGACTCCAACCTCCTGACGGAGTGCTGGGGTCCCCTGGGGCCTGCTGGTGACTCGGGTCCTGACACGGCTCCATGGGCTGGGAGGGGATTGGGGCGTCAGGCGGGATACGGCAGGTGGGAGACAGTGTTGGCCTGGACACCCAAAAGCCCTGCCCACCCTCTCCTAGGCCAGGCACGCCCGGGTGAGATGGAGTATAGCACAGCGGGCTTCCGCCGGCCTCACGGGGCAGGAATGGAGCAAGGCTTTCGGAGCAAGGCTGTCGCCCAGCTGGGATGTGCCGATGGTGGCGGCAGTGACAGGGAAGTCGGGACACCCGCCCCACTCGGGTGGGGAGCCCTGCTGAGGGAGTCGTGTTCCCATTTCACAGCTGAGGCGCTCAGGGCTCAGAGAGGGAAGGGGCGTTGCCCAGGCCACTCCGTTGCTGAGCGGCAGAGCCGGACTCCGTGCCCGGGTCCCTTTCCCAGCACCAGCCAAAAGCTTCCCGAGCCACTCAGTCCTCTGTCTCCCGCCCTGCCGTCTGGGACACTCTGGTTTACAGCCTCGTGCTCTGAGCCAGGCCCAGCTCAGTGAGTCCCTACACACTTGGTCTTCCTATGTAGTCATCCCCACAGCCCTATCGTACAGGTGAGTGGACACCTGCCTAAGGTCACCCAGCCAGGGTGCAGGGGAGCTGAGACTCGAACCTGGGCCTGTGTGACTTCTCTGGCTGAGCAGATGATCCTTGAACTTGGCCTCAGGAGTCAGCTGAGACTGGGGCAGGGCTCCCAACATGCACAAAGGCACAGAAGCAAGACCGAGGGGTGAGCTGGGTGTGCGGGAAGCGGTGGCTGAAGGGACACACGGATGTGGAGGTGGCAGTCTTCGGATTTTTCTAGTGGTCTTGGGAGGTTAGTTCTGCCTGACAAATGGCCATGGAGCCCGTGGGCTGCCTCAGTGTTTGTTGCCTGACACATACCCCTGCCCTCCACTTGTCTGGTGCCACCCAGTGTCTCTTCAGGGCTTCCGGAAGGGGGTCAGGGGCTCCAGCTGAAGCAGCCCCAGGCTCTGAAAGCCATACCCAGTCCCTGCCAGGGTGGGGACAGAGCCTGGACCCCAGCTCATCGTAGGGGAGGGGGAGGGCCAGTGCCCACTGCTGCCCTACTGTGTGTTCAGGGTTTTACCGTCCAACCGAGACTTCCCAAACGGGCCTCTACAGAGGTGGAAACTAAGGACCCAGAAAGATGGGGTGCCTGACCCTGGCTTCCTCCTCCCAAACCAGCCCCTGACCCAAGGTCTGAGGATGGTCCCCCCACCCCTGCCTTTGAAAGCAAATGCTACCCTTACTTGGATTGTTTGTAAACTAAGAGTAAATGGCTCTATGATTTTTCTTATTTGTGGAATCTAAAAACAAAGAAAAACAGAATGATCAAAACAGCAGTAGACTCATACACACTGAGAAGTGACTAGCGGTTACTAAGTGGGAGGGGTTGGAGGGTCGGGGGGAAAGGCAAGGGGGATAAAGGGGCACAAAAATTCTCAATCATAATATAAGTTAGTCACGGGGATGGTAGTGCAGCAAGGATAATACAGCCAATGATTCTGTAACATCTTTCTATGTTGATGGATAGTAACCGCACTAGAGGGGGTGAGGATTTAATAATATGGGGAACTGTTGAACCGCTGTGTTGAGCAATGTAAGATGGTTTGAAACCAATATAAGATTGTGTATCAACGATACTTCAGTTAAAAAAAAGCTTTGAGGAAAAACAGAGTAAACGGGCTGAATGATGGCCTCACACCAAGTGTCCATGAACTTTTGCTGAGCTCCTTTCTCTGTATGTTCCAGATGGGTGGGTCCCCAAATCAGTCATTCATTCATTTCATCATTTATTCAGCAAACGGTTATGGTTGAAAGACAGGCGTTGTTCCAGGTAATGGGGACCTATCCATGAGCAAGACCGACCTGGTCTCTGCTCTCACGGTATCATTGTTCGCAATCCCGTGTGGTCAGTGCAAGGACAGGGCGAGAGCTGTGGGAGCCCAAGGAGGGCCACAGGCAGTAGTGGGCAGGGAGGGGATCAGGGAGGCGGTGCTGCCCATGCTGGGATGCCTTCGAGCTCGCCATGCTGGGGGGAAGAGCATTCCAGACAAAAGAGCATGTTCACGGGCCTGGCTGCTGAGCTACCCTGCTGCCCACCAGGGCTGGAAGGGCTCCTAGGGCTGGGATTCGGGACATCTGAGGTGGACAGAGCCTTCAGATGGGTCAGGAGGGCAACAGCGCTGGCCAGAGACCTAAGCGTGTGTGGTGGGGGAGAGGGCAGAGGATGGGCCTGCCTGCATGACCTGTGCCTTCATCTCAACCCACAGACTCCCAAGCAGCAGGAATTCTCTCAGCAGCCTCCATGACCCCTGGGCTTCTGCTTACATTCCTCTGGTGATGGGGAGCCCATCACCGTATCAGCAGCCTAGGAAAACTCTATGTGGGAGTTGGCTTGGAGTTTCCAGAATCCAGTGTTTACAGAAACCTCTGGGCTTGGCCCAGATCTCTGATCCCACTGCTCTCCTGACCACAGGGCCACTGCGTAGGAGACCATCTTCTCAGGCCCTGCGTGGGAGGGTTAGGAGTAGCCCAGTGTCAGGGCTCTAGGGGTGCAGGCAGCTCAGCTATGGCCCACTGTTTCTGTCTTGGCCTGCATGTCAACTGGTCTCACCTCTAGGCCTTGGGTAAAGACACCAGGTAGGAAGAGCCTGATGCAGGTTGGGGCCTCAGCCCAAGCCCTTGCTGTGTGGCCTGGGATACCCAGCCACCCTCTCTGGGCCACAGCCCCTGTCTGTGATGGCACCAGTGGGATCAGGGAGTGACCCCATGGTGCAGGATCCCACAGTCAGTTTCAGAGATTCAGAGACCCCTAAGGCCAGGTCCTGGCCAGCCTAACTCCTGCCCCGACCAGAAAGAGCCCTGACCCCACACTAATCCCGGGCTGGCTATCTTGCCTCTCTGCCTCAGTTTTTAGGTCTGCAGCATGGAGTGTCTCTTCTCTCTCTTCCAAATATACATACACACACCGAGGTAGGATTCTCTCTGCTTCAGCAAAGGCCAGGAGGTTAGCAGGTAAACTGGAAAAGGAGACCCCAAGTGGCTGGAGCAGAGGGTATGGGTGGATTGAGGTTCCCTCCATGAGGGTTTTTCTTGGGCTGAGTGACCATGAGGGGACAGCAGGCAAACGGGTAGAGCAAAGGTGAGCAGGGAGAGACTAGGACCCCTTAGCAGTTCCTGGACATCATGGTTGAAACCCTTGTCATCCCTACATCATTACTGCCCACGTTACAGGGGATAAAACCGAGGCTGGCCCAAGGCCTCTCACTGGACTACTCATTCCCTGGCTTCCAGCCCGGTGCATTGCTCCCTGTCCAACTCACCAGGTCCTCAGGCTTCCATCTTCCTCTCTGATCAACTGGGGGGACCCCATACCTCAGCTGGCTGGGCTTGCTAGCACCCCTCCATGCAACCTCTGTCTTCCTGCAAACCATGGGCTCTGGGAGGCAGTCTGTGCAGGGCTATCTGCCCACTAGCCCGGAGGTGCAGCTGCCTCATGTGGCCACCATCAATGAGTGTTGGCCGGTGTTCACGGGCTGAGCTCTTGGGGAGGAATGTGTGATGGGATGAGGGGGTGGGCAGGAGAGTCTTTGGCAGCTCGCAGAGGTGACTGTGGCCGTGGTGAGCGGTCTCCTCCCCTGCACAGTGGGACTCATGGTGCCCACCGCACACGGTCGTTGAGAGCATGCCATGCCTGGAGAGGCTACGGGAGGTAGCACGCTGAGACCAAGACCCTGAAGATGCCCTCACTGCTGCCTTGGCCTCACTTTGCTGCCCAGCTCAGTTGCCCTGAGCTCTGGGAACCCAGAGCTACGGTAGTTTCTTGGGCCAGCTGCCAGTTGTCTCTGACCCGACCTGTAGGCCCCAGAGTGGATTCTCAATGTCGTGCTCAGGCTGCAGGTCCAGGGATCTGGAAGTTTAGGAAGATGGGTGTTGGCAACAGGGGTGAGGTCCCAACCTCTTCTGCTCCCTGCACAGAGATCCGGGAGGCCTTCAAAGTCTTTGACCGTGACGGCAACGGCTTCATCTCCAAGCAGGAGCTGGGCACGGCCATGCGCTCCCTGGGCTACATGCCCAACGAGGTGGAGCTAGAGGTTATCATCCAGCGGCTGGACATGGACGGTGAGCCCCACCCCATCTACTTGTCACCCCTCACCTCGGGGGGCTCGGGCTGGGGCCTGAGCCACTGAAAAGGAGCCTGCCCTGGGCCTCTCACTCCCAGCCACCCCCAAGCCCATGGCAGTTTGCAGCCATGTCTGGCCCCATTTCTCAGCCTGGAGAATTGGGGCCAGAGAGTATGACAACCCCAGCCACACCGAGAAGTCATAGACTCTGCTCCTCTTGCTCTGTACACTGAGAAATTTTTAAAGTACAATTAGAGAGGATATATACTAAATACCCCAGGTCCCATCACCTAAAATAAAAAATCATTAATTTAGTTGTATTTGCCACCTGGCATTTTATTAAGGAAACCCCACAAGGACCATCCTCTCATCCTTCTGGCCTCCTCCCCAGCCTCCCCTCCGCCCAGAGAGCTGGTGGCAGCCTGGGCAGGGTGTCCCCACTCTTGAGCTCCGTTTCCTGTCCTTGTGGTGGGGAGAATGTCTGGCCCCACACCCACCCACGGGTGCTGGGAAGCCTGGGGGCTTCCGAGTGAAACGTGACGGTCTCCCACATGCTTGGGGGCCACCTGCTGCACTCCACCTCCACTTCGCCACACCTGGTGGCTTCCGCATCAGTCAAGAGCCTGGCACACGCTGGTGACTCAAGGCTCAGAGGAGGAGGGGAGTGCCTGAGTCCCACAGTGGCCGAGGACCCAGCCCAGTTGCAGGCTGATCTGCTGATTAGACCTGTGCCTGCTCTAGGTGATGGCCAAGTGGACTTTGAGGAGTTTGTGACCCTCCTGGGACCCAAGCTTTCCACTTCAGGAATTCCAGAGAAGTTCCACCGCACTGACTTTGACACTGTCTTCTGGAAGGTATGCCCTGGCTGGTTTGGGACCTAGGGCTGTGCACACTGTGAAGGGCTGTACTGATGCCAGTGAATGGCCAGGCCTACACTGTAAAAGGGGAAGACCACTCTAGGCTTCTATCCACTGGACATCGTCTCCCAGAGGGCAGTGGGTTCTGTAGGGGAGGCTGGTGTTGGTTGACTCAAGGAATGGAGTGAGTGGCTTTCAGCCCTCCCGAATCTGGAACCCTGTCACTGGGCTTGTGTGGCTGCAGGGTGCTGGGTGGGGATGGTGGCCAGAGCATTGTGTCTCCCCCACCACTCAAGTGTGACATGCAGAAGCTGACTGTGGACGAGCTGAAACGGCTGCTCTATGACACCTTCTGTGAACACCTGTCCATGAAGGACATTGAAAACATCATTATGACGGAAGAGGAGAGCCACCTGGGCACGGCTGAGGAGTGCCCTGTGGACGTGGAGAGTGAGTCACCTCTGGGATGCCTCAGGCGCGGCCGCCTGCTTGAGGGGGCGGAGGCAGGGGCTTGCAGAGGGGGCCGGGGTCTTCCTTGCCTGCCCCAAGCTGGTGCCGCCCTGGGGACAAGTCCATGTGCAGAAGTGCAGGCGGCTCCTGACTCCGATGCTTTGCTGTCCCCTTCTGTCTCTCTCTGGTGCTCCCTGGCGGGTGGCCACAGCCTGCTCCAACCAGCAGATTCGCCAGACATGCGTGCGCAAGAGTCTGATCTGCGCCTTCGCCATCGCCTTCATCATTAGCGTCATGCTCATCGCAGCCAACCAGGTGCTGCGCAGCGGCATGAAATAGGTGCCGCCTGGTGCACGGGACCCACTCCATACCCACCACCGCCTGCAGTCCTCTCCCTTGGCTGCCTCCCCGGGCCACCACTGTGTGTACTTCAGGGTCTGGACACCCAGCAACACCACCCCACCTGCCCCCCAGGCCTAGCACGGAGCCGTGGCCTGGCTGTGGAGGGCCTGATGGTGGCCCCCGGCCCTGCCTGCACCCTGCCCGTGCCCCACTGGCCTGTATGTAGCACTGATTCTTCCTGCTGTTCAGAGGCCCTGGGAAACTGAGGATGAGTTTGCCCAGGGTCCAGTAGCTGCTGTGGTCTCTAAGGCAGGAGGGGCGACCTGCGCTCAAGGCCACACAGCCAGCCTAAGCCTGGTCCCTGAGGTTTCCCAGGCCACGACTGAATGTGGGACCTGGCGGCGGAAGACCTCCTCCTGGGCAGGTGAGGCTGGGATCTCCTGGGCCCTATGCCTGGCATGGCCTGAAGGGAACCGTGGCTTTCTGCAGGGTCCCTTTCTCTAAACTTCCTTAGGCTCAAACCCAGCCCTCCTCCAAGCACCCACTAGGGGCAGAGAATTTGCCCATTGCACAGATGAGGAGCCCCCACATTTGGCCTCAGCAACCCCCTCAACAGGGATTCTTGGTGAGGGTGAAAGTTCATGGAGGAGGACACATCTGAGGCGGTCCTGCAGTACCCCACCCGCTGGGCCCCGCCACCAGAGGCCCGTGGCCCAAGGGCCACATTGCCCACCGCCACCCCAGCACAGATTCTAGAACTGGAGTGTAGCTGAGGAAGGAAGCAGAGCTGGGGCCTGCACTGCCTTTGGGATCTCCCTGCTGCCAGGGGCCTCCTCGAGGGCAGAAGCCGTGAAGGGTTCTCCGTGCCACCCTGAGCTGTGTGTGTCGGGAAGCGCAGCCAGGCCACCTCCCAAGTGCAAGGCCCCTCCTTCTCGGCACCCCCACTTCCCTACATTGTTCGGGCTGCAGACCCAGCCCGGACCCGTGCCCCAGATGTGCCCTCTCACGTTCGGGCACCAGCTCAGCACGGCAGGTGTGGGAGCTGGGACGGCAGACTGAGTCAAGCTCCTCTCGCCAGATCTGGAGCCGCTTCTTGCTGGGCTGGCGGTCACAGGCCGGGCTTCTGCAGCCCCCGGGGAAAAGGGCAGTGAACCCCGTTCGCCCTGTGGGGCCTCATCTCACTCCAGCCCTGTCTGTCCTCAGACCACGGGCAGAGCTCAGAGCTGAGGGTGCCGGGCCGGGGGAAGTAGAGCCACACCACCGTGGTGACAGACTTTCTTTATAAACAACAGGAAGGAAGTTTTCTCACCCTCTTCTCAAGCTGTCCCATGAGGGAGGGGGTGTGGAGGAAAGGGAGGCTGGAGCTGCCTGGCCCAGAGCCAGGCCCAGGGCTGGTGGGAGGACTCCTAGGCCTCTGTGAGCTGATGGCTTCAGAGGCTCTATGGGGTACCACAGACATCCCCAGGATGAGCCCTTAGCGTTATTGTGACTAACGCAGAGCCCACCAGGTGGGGGTCAGGTGGGGACAAGGGGCTCAGCCCCATTGGACACTGGGCTGCAGGGGCCACCCCCCAGGTGGGGGTGCCCGCAGGGATGGAGGCAGCTCCTGGATTGGTGGCCAGCCCACAGGGTACTGGAAGACAGTGGTTCGGATGGGTTCGACCCTAGAGAGAATTAGAAGAGCAGAGAATTAGAGTGGGGCACAGCCCAGGCCGAAGCTGGGACACCCCCCAGCTCACCCTCCCTGCCACCCTGGGGAGCGTGAGCTGCCTGCACGGCCTTCTGGAAGGCAAAAGCCCAAAAATATACAGACCCTCTGAGCCAGCAACCTCACCTTCAAGAATGAGTCCAAGGAGAGAGTGGGGTTGTGGGCAGAGGCTCAGCTACAAGAAATGGAACTAACCTAAGTCTCCAGCCACGGGGGATTGATTAACTATACATGCACATCCACAGCAGAGAATGCTATGCAGCCTGAGTAAAAATTAAGGCAGACTTATATGCACTGGTGAGGAAAGGCGTCATGCTGTACTGTGTGAGTAGGGAGAAAAAGCTTATAAAATAATGTATATAGCATGATACTATTTTTGTTTAAAGATATATAACATATATAAATGCATAAAAAAACTGGAAGACATACCAAAATGTTAACAGTGGTTCTATCTGAGTGGTGCAGTTATGGGTGATTTTTTTACTTCTTTATACTTTTCAAGAAGTTTTACAAGCACGCAAGCCTTTGAAATCAGAAAAAAATATTGTCTAAAATGTTTTTAAAAGCCTCATTTCTCATGCTACTCACTCTCCCTCCCCTCAAGGTCCACCATCCCCAGAGCCACCTCCTGGGAACCCACCTCCGGGGAACCCAGGGCCTCTTTGAAGCACCCACCCTGGGGACCCAGGTGGGCCACCCTGTCCTAGGGGAGCCGACTGAGGTGCAGAGGCAGCCTCCTACCACCAGCTGCTCCTCATCCTGACCCTCTGGACTTGACCCTCTCAGGCCGTGGAGGGCACTGAACTCACCTGAGAGCTCACGCCTCCCCTAGGGACCGAGCGCTCAGAGGATGGAGACCAGGGGGTTGGGGTGCACTCCCGCTGTTTCCCCGGTGCCCAGAGCTAGGCCTGGCACAGGGAGGTGCCCGGTGAATCCTGACGACAAGCAGCAACCCACACACTCTTACTGCCTAGGCACTACTCTGGGCCAGACACCACAGACTAGAGCAAGCACAAGAATCCTCACGCAAACCCATTTTATAGGTAAGGCAACTGAGGAGCACAGAGTCAACCACATGCCCAAGTGACACATGATGGGGCTGGGACATAACCTATACCGGGGTCTTCACGTGTGGGCCCCTGCTGCTTCAGCTTCCCCAGCACCTGGCAGGCTCCGGGGCCCAGTGGCCAGCCCTCTGTGGGAAGAGGAAGTCCTGGGCCCTCGGTGAGAGGCTTGGAGAGGTCTCAGGCCTCCTAGGTGGAAGTGCGGGACTGGGTCAGGAGCCCCAGGAGTTTGCCTGTCTGCGCCTGCCCAGCCTGCCCCTCAGGCAGGACCCACCGTGCAGAGCCCGACTGAGGACTTCGGGCCGCCCCAGGCGCAGCCTCTAGGGCTTCCTGCTGCAAGAGGACAGGGAAATCCCTTGCTCAGCTGCTTGCTGCCTGCTGCAAAGTGCAGAAAGCAGTTCCCGGCATGATTTATGGCGCTGGGGAGACTTCATAAACTCCATCAACCACAGAGAAGGGCGGGAGTGAGGGAGGCTCCGCCGTTGCTAGAAGGGAGAACCCCAGCTGCTGCTAGCTGAGACTGGGCCCCCCCAAGAGAGTGGGGTGACCACAGTTCTCTGCAAAGAGGGTGTGATCCTGGGGAGGCCCTTCCTCTAGGAAAAGGGGCAGAGTCCTGGGCAGCTGAGAACCAGGCCCCCGCATGCCCTGAGGCAGCGCCCCAGGGGAAGGGCACCCTCTGCGTGTGCTCAGACACTCACTGGTACATTCCCCGGGCCCCAGACACAGAGCAGACAAGGACACTGAGGTGCCTATGACTCTGGTGGCCTGTTTGCCCTGTGCACAAGGACAGGAGCAGCTCTCCTTTGCTTTTCCCCAGCCAGTGTCCTTAATCAGAAGGAGAGAGACTTAGGGAGTCATGTGAGCTGGAACAGTAGTGCCAGCCCAGAGAAGGGCACAAAGGGGGAGATTAAGAGGGATAAAGTCACAATCTGCAGGGCCAACAATGGAGCTCAGGGACAAGCACGGGCCTCACAGGGGGACCAATCGGTCTGCCTGTCTGAGGCCTGCGCCTCCCTCCCACGGCACGCTGCTCTCAGCAGATCCCTTGGGGCAGTCTGCTGGGGGGGCACAAGGTGCCTGGCTGGGCCTCACAGAGCCCCCATCTCCCCCTTCTACAAGGAGGGTTGGCCTGGCTCACCTTGAGGGCTCTGCTCAGCCTGCGGGGCCAGAGCCCTCTGGTCTGGGTGGCTCCAGGGGAGCCAGGCCGCCATCTGCGCCTCGTGCCCTGGGGGAGGAAACAGACACCCCAAGACCAGTGCCCACTAACACCCAGGGGATAGGCCAGAGAGGGGCACAGAGGGGGAGATTAACAGGGACAGAGTCCCCATCCAAAGAGCCAACAGCAGAGCGCAGGGACAAGTACTGGCCTAGCAGGGGCTCGGCTGCCCCTCCGAGGCTGCACCTGCCACCCAGGGGACAGTCCTCCAGGCCAGGGGCCTTGCTCTCCAAGATGCTCTCTCATGCAGTCAACATGTCCTGCACCCCTGCCAGCCCGAATGATGACGGTGAGAGCTTGGCCCTGAGGAGAGGCCCGGGGCCGGGAAGGGGCGATGTCTTAGCTACACCCTGAAGGATGAGTCTGCCTTAGCTGGGCAGGGGGGGAGGTAATTCCAGGTGGAGGCCACAGCGTACACAGGTGCCCTGGGACCGCTTCTAAGAGGTTGCCAAGCATCCTGCGGGAAGGACAGGGGTCAGATGGGACAGGCGAGGTGACTCCCATGGGCCAGGGAGGTGGCAGGGAAGTTTCCCTGAGTCCTGTGAACAGCAAGTCCAGGCTCCCCTGAGGGGGAAGAAGCCCAGGCAGGTCTAAGTGGAGGCCAGGGAGTGCTTTAGAAGCTGGGTGGGCTTTGTATGGGGGCAGAGGGGAGGTGGCCGACCAGGAGAGGCTGCTGTGACCGCCTCAGAGGGCTGAGGGGGATGAAGGGCATTGAGGGCACCATTTCTGTGGCCTTGAGGATGGCAGCAGTAGAGCACGGCAGCCCTCATGCTTGAACCCTGTGGGCTGGGGCCTCGGGTGCTGGGGTAGAGCCCGAAGCCCATGGGCCACAGGACAGGGGTATTAGTTTTCATATGAGCAGCCTGCTGGGGGAGGGCCGAGGAAGAGTGAGGTACCACCGGCAAAAGCAGTAATAAATGGACACCTCTTTTCCAACAACCTTTTTTCCCAAGGCTGGACAGGCCTGTTCTGCCCAGGGAGGAACTCATTTTGGCCTCAGGTGCCCAGTAGGCAGGTGAGCAGGCACACAAGAACACCAAACAAGCAGTGCCCAAGAAAAGCAGGTCCCCTGGAGGGGCCAGGCCGGGTGGCCATAGAGAGGAGCTGGGAAGCAGGATGCAGACCCCCCAGAGCCTAGGGTGACGTTGCCCGGTTGCAGGTTCTGTTCTGGAAAGTCACTGCTAGCCCAGCAGCCAGCTACTGCCACTACCACTTCAGACCTTTAGCTGGACAGGGCCCTTGGTCAGCCATGAACATGGTGACAGAGAGAGCCCAGGCTCCAGGCCCAGAGCAGGGGCTGAAGCTCTCCCTCAAGTGACAGCAGGTGTGTGGCCAGGACAGTCAAAACCTCCTGGAGAGGCTGAGATTCCTTAGCTACAAACTGGGGGTGCCTGTCCCCCAAAGTGCCAAGAGCTGAGTGGGGGGCACACCACAGCACCAAGCACACCTGATGACCGTGCAGTCACTTCTGCGACTCTGTGCCCGCCACTCAGTCTGTTTCTCCATCTCATCCCCCAGTCCTCTGAGTCTCCTGGTCACGGGTGCCCTGCACTGGAGAGGGCTGGGACACATCTGTCCCAAGGCAGGGACTCGAGGGCACCATCTCTGCCCACTCCTGCACTCACTCCAGCCCAGCCAGCTGCAGCTCAGCCCACCCGAGCCCTTGTCACAAGCCCAGGAGGGGCCCAGCTTCTGTGCTCATTCCCAAATGAGGAACAACCAAGCCAGAGCAGGAGGGTGAGTGACCAGGGGTGGAGGGGAGGGCAGAGCACAAGCAGGGGTGAGCGGGAGGCCCCCAGAGCCCTCTGACGCCCCGGCTTAAGAAGCCTGGAGTGCGGGTCATGGATCCGTGAACTAGTCCCAAGGCCACTGTGCCCACATGACCAAAATCACAGCCGCTTCACCGAGGGCCACAAGGGAGGGACACCACACTCCAACATATGCGTCATGTCTGTATCATGTATTTTCAAGTGGGGGGACAACAACCAGGTGCAGACTTAAAACAAAGATATGAAATAATTCAAGTTAGTTTTAAAACAGCACAATAAGCTCTCTTCCTTGGGGCATGGGGAAAGCAAGGAGCTTGACTCTCAACTCTCACTTCCTGGTGGAGCCCCCAGGGAATGCCTCGCCCCTCAGACTGTCCAGTCAGCTGCCCTCGGCCCAGGCCAGGCTGCTGTCCCAGGAGACCACACCAGAGAGCTAATGGAGTCCCAACTGCAAGATGAGGAAAGTGAGGGCAGCCCAGGGTGGACTTTACAGTCAGGAGCAGGTCACAAGCACATCCGTGAGCCCCTCCCTCCCTCTCCTTCAGTACCTGCTAGAAGGGCCCAGAAGCCCTGGTTTTGGTCTGGCTGTGATCATGAAAAGGACAGCCTGGGAGTGCATGCTCCACATCCTGAGGGCGCCTGCTCCAGGGTGCTCCCCACACAAGAGGTGAAGGGCACCCGTCACCCGGGAGCTCCCGAGTGCCAGGCCCAGGCAGCCGCCCCCTCCTCAGGGAGGCAGTGGGACAAGGACAACGAGCCCGGTACATCTCCATGCCATCCCAGCTCTGCCTTTTCTCAGCTGTGTGTCCTTGGCCATGTCACACACCTGTGAGCTTCACATGCCCGTCCTGCAGGTGGGGATGACCATGCCTACCTGGCAGGGCCCTAGCGGGGACTGAGTGGTGACTGGCACACGGAGGCCTCACTAGCAATAATCAGGCCGCTCCCTCTGGCAGTGGACCTGGTGAGGTGGAGTCAAGCTGGCTTAGCCACCTGTTTCCCCGTCAGCCGGCACAGACGCCAGTAAGGAAGGAGCCGCTAAGGCAGGGGGATGAGGCCCAGGGGCAGGAGCTTGAACACCTCAGCCGCTGGCCAGGGCCCGGGGACCCAAACGCCCTGATGCGGGCCCTTCCTTTGGGAGCTCTGGCGGGGGTGGTTGTGTCTGGTTTCTGGGCCTGGGCAGTTCACATAGACGGCTCAGCTCCAGGTCACGGCAGGCTGGCTATGGTCTTGCGCTCAGAGGGCACGGGAGGAGGGGATCCCCAGGGCCTGTACCTGCTGCTTGGGGCGGAGCGCAGTCGCTTGGCTCTCTTTTCCAGCCAGTCCTCCAGATGGCCTTCAGGGAGCTCCGTGATGTCTAGCGGCCACTCCCTGGCACGCCGCTCCTCTGTGGGGATAGGGAGACAGGGCCAAATGAGGGGCACACTCACCCCACCCGAACCCTACCCTTCCACAAAGCAGCCGGAACCTCCCTGGGCTGGGGGTGGGAGAGAGCAGGATGGGAGGCCAGGAGCTGCCGTCACCTCCCAAGGCCTGTCCCTCCAGGTCACACTCAGTTTCCTTGTCAAATGGGAACAGAACACTGGCTGTCTCCAAAGCTTTTTGGAGTTGGACACCGGATAATGTGTGTAGAGACCCTGGTCCTCAGCGGGGTCCAAACCTAGGATCGGGGGCAACGTGGACCGCAGAATGGGGCAAGGCAGGGTTTGCGCCTTGGCCCTGCCATGTGCCAGATCTCTGACCCTGATTTTTCTTCTCATACAGTGTCCTATAAAAACCTTTGCAGAGAAAAACAATCACACTTGGGGGCCATGCACACAGCACATGCCTCATCCCCCTCTGTCTTCACAATGTTCGATGGGTCGGATAACCTCCAAGAGGCTAAGCCATGTGCCAGCCTTACAGGGGATGTGGCAGAGCCAGGACTGTCCAAGTTGACAGCTGGGGACGTGCCTCTGCTCCCAGTCACCTCGGGCCTCTCCCTTCCCTGTGTCCACAAGGCATGGCCTTCAGCTCCAGGCCCCTGAGCTATGCTCTCCCTGCCATGGGCCAGCTGTTCCCAGGAGCCCACAGCAGTGAAGAGCTAGAGATGCCACCACTGCCACTGGCTGGGCCCATGGGGCCTCACGTCCACCCTGTGGAAGCTCCTGGTAAAGCTGTGTTTGTGCCAGGGCTGTGGCCACACTGCCACCAGCTGCCTGAAATCTGGCCTATCAGAGGGGAGCGAAGCCCATCAAGGGGCAGAGGCCACCTGGACAGAGGTTACAATGAGCAGCAGCGCCTTGAAGATAGGGAGAGAGGAGTCAACCTCTAACTAGCTAGGGCTCAGTGTGCTGCCCAAGTGCTGGCCTCAGTTTCTCCGCCTGTTCAGTGAGGGGCTAGGTGAGAAGACTGAGAAAGACCATCTAAGTGGGAACTTCCTTTCCTCTAACTGGAGAAGTAAAAAGTGAGCCTCCCAAGGGCAGACGCACAGTTTCCAGGGGAAGCTGAACTTGCTTCCTGGCATCACCAGGCCTGGGAACCCCGAGGGCAGGGCAAGACCCCTCTTCTCCCCTTGCCCCCAGGTGCATACGGGGCCTGCCTGGTACCAGAGGGGCTCGATATGTGCTGCCTGATGGTGGCAAGGCAGGCAAACATGACTGGATGCTGGGCCAGCAGCAGGGCTCAGGGAGCAGGGACACATCCCTGAGGTTCCCGGGCAGGAAGCCCCCCAAGTCACTTTAAACCCAGCAGGGGACAAGGATGGGAGCTCTCCTGCTCCTGCTTCATGCCCAGGGCAGTTTGGAGGCAGTTGCTGACACCCACCCCATCATCCATGGTGGCCACAAAAAAGGGGGAGGTGGGGAGGCAGCTTCTCCAGCCTCAGATCCCACATCCCCCCAGCAGCCTACCTCTGCCCCAGCCCAGGGTGCCCGCCAACACGTACCCTCCACCTGGACACTCAGCTCCTGGAGGTCTCGCTCTGACATGTGGGAAAATCTGCAGTTGGAGCCAAAGTCACACTGGCCTGTAACGGGAAGGCTGTTATGCATACTCGGGATGGGGTCTCACCGCGGACTGAGGGGGCCCCCTGAGGAGGGGCTGCTGGGGCTTCAGGGGTGGGGCTTTATAGCCTAAAGAGTAGCAACCCCACCCGAGGAAAAGCCTGGACTCTCTCTGGCCCTGCCCCACTTGAGCAACCTGTCTGGTCCATCATGCCCCGTTCACAGCCCTTCCCAGGCTGGGGATGAAACCCCACTGAAGCCTTCCGTGACTGAGCGGCCCGAGCCTCTGCAGACTTGTTTCCTGCCATGGGTCCCCCAGCCCTTGCTCCCCAGCCTCGACCAGTGACAGGTGGGTCCCTGGAAAGGTCATGCTTCCTCTCTCCACTCCAGGCCCCTGCACAGACCGTGCCCTCCGCTGGTACCTGCCTGGTACCTGTGTCCACTGTCCCAAGCAGTGGACTGCTCCCCAGGGAGGCTTTAATGGCAGCTTTGTCAATGAGGTACCGAAGCCCAGGGACGGCTTTCTGAATCTCAACCAGGGAGACCAAAATGTTTCTCAAAATAATAGGAGACCGCAGGTCCAAAGCCAGCGTAACCTACCAGTGGCACGTTCACATAAAAGTGAAGTCTGTGGAGGGAGGCTCCTGATCCGCAGGCCTGGGGACCACTCTCGGGGCAGCCCCGCCTCCTAACGGGCCGTTCACCCAGCTTCCCTAGGCCAAGAGCAGCACCTCTCCCCAGTGCTGAGACCCCTTTAAACCCAGCAGGGGCCACCATGTTAATCATTGGGGTTATCCTCTTTGCCTTGGCAGCTAGGAAACTCGGGTCCCAAACCCTTAAAGAGTATATAGGACCTTATGGAGGAAACTACTCATTCCCCTGGCTTCGCCTTATTTTTCCACCCTTATTCTCACCTGTCTTTTTGGATCCTTCGCTTACTGAGGTTTTTACTTCTTTGAACTACAGACATCTTTATTAGCTGGGTATTAGGCAGTCACATCAATACCTAGCATCCTTGGTTCTAATTCTGAACCTTCTTGACACCGTCAGACCTATTCATGCCTCTAGCCCTGCCTGCTGGGAGGGCGGGCAGAGCAAGGTTGGGCTCGCAGGCTAATTTAATCAGCCAGTCTTTCCCACCCATCAGCGTCTCTCTGGCGCTTGCCTGTTCTGAGTGAGCTGATAAAATCACACTCCAGGTCTGAAGAGCTACGGGTCAGTCCTGGAAGTCCTAAGGCACAAACCATGGGAGGGCCCCAACTGCCCAGCGGGGTTGATATGCCAAAGCCACAAAGCAGGCTCAGGATGGGGGCCAGGGTTAGGGAGGCTCTGCGGAAGTCCAAGCAGGACAGACTGGGCATGCTGGTCTCCGGCAGGGACCTGAACTGCGCAGAGTACTTTACCTGTCAGCAGAAACTTCCTGCAGGGCCGCTTGTTCTGTTCATCCAGCAAGATGGCGGCTGCATCTGCAGGAGGAGAGAGGCTGGGTTCACACTTTAGCTGCCCATATCTACCCACCACTAAGATCAGAAAGAAAAGAGTCCCCCATCCACAGAGGAGTGTTAAAGAGGGGACCGCCACAGGTAGGGAGCCTGGGTAGAGGGATCCGAGCTTCAAGTGACCTCAACCCCTCCCACCGCACCCAAACCCAGGCACAGGAAAGAACCAGGTTTTAGGTCAAAGGTTCTTGGCTTTGACTACACAATGGAGGCACCTGGGAAGTTGTTTTTTTCCTTATTTAATCCTGGTACCACAAGACTTCTTTGTACTGCCTTTGCAACTTCCAGTGAATCTATAATTATTTCAAAATAGAAAGCTAAAAAAATTCCTGGTGCCCACCAGTAAAGCCCAGGGCCCAGGCATCACTCCACAGCCAAGGCTGTGATCCACTGCTCTCCATTCCCTCCTCACACCAGCTGTGGGCTCTCAGAACAAGACTAGCCCTGGCCTAAACAGGACTCCCTGCAATCTTTGTGGATACAAACCTTAACCTGGATTTTCCCCACCTTTATTTGCATCATATATTTCTGATTTAAATTTTGTGTGCTTCTTGATGGGCAAGGAATCAGTCAAAATTAGTAAGACATGCGAGAAAGGTGCCCTGATGTTGCCCTGGGGGAGAGGAGAGGCCAGGCCAGGGCACTTTTCCCACTTGCCCACTAGGTTTTCTAGAGGCTGCTGGGGAGCTCTAGGAGCCCCACGGGCTTTGGAGTCCACGTCACACGGCCACAGGAGAGCTGCTAATCTCTCCAAGTCTCGGTTTCCCCATATATAAAATGGGAGGAAAATTCTCACTTGGTAGGGCTGCTGTGAAAATTAGTAAGATAAAAAAGAGAGAGCACCTGGCTGAGGAGGCCAGTAGCTCCCAACCCTGATGGCACATTAGAATCACTAGAAAAATGGGGTTAAGAGCAGACTCCTCAGTGTTCCCCGGGTGACTGAGATTCAGGGGAGGAAGACAGGGGAAAGGGCACACAGTCAGAAACTGGCAGGTTTGAACCCTCGTGTATGAATCTGAAGCCCCTGCTGATCTCCTGGTGGCTGGGTGAGTGGGTGACCCTGAAGGGGGCTCCAGCCCCCCAGGCCAGGGAAGCTGGTGGCTGGGGTTAGGGAAAGGCTGCTGGGGTCAGGCGGTGGTTAGGAGACGACTCACTCCCAGGGTGGCCCAGTGGAGCATGGGTGGGGCCAGCAGGGTTGGGGGATCCAACATGTCAGCATTGGGCTTGGCACACTCAGACCTTCCCAGGGGAGGTGGGCTCGTGGAGGGCGTGTGGACATTGTGCAGGGGCCCCCTGCGGGCAGGACAGCTGAACTGAAAGGGGGGCTGAGCGTGAGTCCTAGGCGAGGGGCCCTGGCTGGGTGACTCAGTGTGGGAGGAGAGTTCCAGGCTGCCTGGCACCTGGCTGGCTTCTCAACCCCAGCCACAGGGCAGAATCACTGCGTGGCTTTTAAACTACGCAAAGCCAAGTGCATCCTTCTCGGGTTCCTCTTTAATTCATCCGCAGGGGAGAGCATGACAACTGTTAAAAGCTACTCAGTGACTCTGAGGTGCACCCAGGGTTGAGAACCCCTGGCCTAGGCCCATGCACAAAAAAGGTGTGCTCCCCCTGGCATTCAAGGCTTCTCAGGATCTGACCCCACAGGTCCTTCTCACTTCATCGCCGATATTAACAGCTGCCCTGGTGCCCTGTGCTTGTTTGCTCATTCATTTAGACATTCATCTAACAAACATTTACTGAGCACATCCTGGGCGTCAGGCACCACGCCAGGACGAGGATTTAGCGGAGAACAAGTCAGACCTGGTTCTTCCTTCCAGTCCAGTCGTCACACTGAGCCATGTGGATGTACATGGGGTGAACATGCAGCCAAATGACCTGCCCCGGCCGAGGGGCTGAGGAGCACAGCAGGAAGGGCGTGCTCACCACAGGACAGGACCTGCGGTGGTGATGTGGCCAGAGCTTGGAGGGAGGGCTTGGCAGGGCACGGAGGCCTGGGCAGGACAAGGTGTGCGCCCAGAACACACCGCTGTAACTAGGAGCGGTGTTGCTTAGGAGAGGGGCCCTGTTTTATTCGCCTATAAGGCTTTAGAGCCTGCCTAGCATCCAAAGACATGCTAAGGGCTTACCAAGTGCTGACTGAATGAATGAGCCCATGAGACAAATGGCCTGAGGTCGATCCTTTGGTGGACCTGTGGGCAGTTACTACTTAGTGAAATCTTATGTGCTATATGGTCATCAGGAGGTTACTTGAACCCATCACATCCCTGAGAGGTGGGTACCATTGTTATGGCTATTTTATACATGACAAAATTAGGGCCACACTGTGAGTGGTTGACCCAGGCAGCCTAGCTCCAGGGCCCAGGCTTGTCCTGCATGGCAGGTGGATGGCAGCCCCACTGAGGGCTAAGGGGCTTATCCAAGGCCATGAAGCTGGGAGCAAGTGGGTGTCGAGGCCTAGGCCAGGCTGGGGTACCATGTGCTTCCCCAGAGTCTGTGCTGTGCAGTTGCTTGGGGAAGCTGGAGCCTTGGGGACGCTTCTCGAGAAGTGGGAAGAGCTCATATGCCAGTCTGAAGACCCAAGGTGAATAATCCACAACTCTGGATTTTGAAGTCACCACCTGTTAGTGGGGACCCTGGCCTGCCCAGCCTCCCTCCAAGAGCTGTTCTAAGAACTGAATGTAGCTGGGGATGTGGGAGGGCACTAGGAACGCAGGAGCCTGTGGAAGGGCTCAGGACACCTGCTGTTTGATCTCTTCTGGGAGCAACACAACAGCCTCTGCCAGTCATCCTTGGACCCAGGACCCAGATGTTCTCAGATGAGAATCTGGGACAAGGAGGTGGGTCCTTGAGGCTCAGCTCTGTGCCAGACCACACCCCCCACTGGATTTGGGGGACAGGAAATCTTTGCCTAACAACAGGGTCAGAGGCCTCCCAGGTACCTAGGAGACCCCTCTGCCACTGAACTCCCCTTTGCCCCGACTCCCAGCCCCTCAAGAACACAGCCAGGCCTGGCCTGGCCACCCTCCCTCACCCAAGCCTCTGAGCCTCACTCAGCTCCCTCATCAAATGGGGAGAACCTGGGAAAGTTCTGAAAATACCATGCCTAGGTGCCACCCCAAACCTGCCTCTGGGGATGCGGCCAGGTGATCAGCATTTTTACTTCAAGGTCTCTATAGATGATCCTAACTCAAAGGGTTGAGATCTACTGCCTTAGAGAATTACCGAGAAAAGCAAATGACAAACTGGGGAAGACAATGGCATGCAGCAGGCACTCAATAAATGCTCACTCCCTTCTTCCTTCCACTCTGCGCCCTGTCCTGGAGTCCTTCTCTTCACCTCGTGAGGCCCTGGCCCTGCCCCTGCCCCGGCTCACTCCAGGAGCTGCTGCCCACCCCCCTTGCCCTGCCGAACTCCCCTCCTTTGGCTCCAGCCCCTGGCTGGCCTCCCTGACACCTCCTTTGCTATTCCTCAGTGTTTATGTCTAATGATAGAGGTATGCCTCCTTGTAGTGAGCGCCCCCCCAGGGGTCAGGCCCTGGGCTACGGGCTTATGGCCTTAGCTCATCTGCTCCACTTGTACCTGCTCTAAAAAGTCTTTCCTCAAAGAGCCCTCCCTGGGGCGGCTCAGTTATTCATCTGGCCAGCCATTCAATCGGAATTTACTGCACCCTGTGCTCACGCAGCAGGCAGTCATCACAGTCAAATGTAGCTTTGGGCACATCGGCCACTGCTTAAAGCCCTTCCAAGGCTGCCCTCTGTCCTCAGGACAATGCACCCCCTTAACTGCAGCCTCCACAGGCCTGCAGGATCTGGCCCTGCCGTTACCAGCTTCAGCCCCTACCCTCCTCCCATCCCACTGTGTCCTGCTACACCCTCTCTCCTGCACAAAGAACACCTGGAGATTTGCTCTGGGCTGCCTGCTTCTGCATGCTCTCTCTGCCTGAAATGTGTAGCCGGCTTTTCCCCATCTTTCAACTGTTGTACAAACATCACCTCCTTGAAGAGGCCTTCTCTCTGGCCCCAGCATCCCCAGAGCCTGGCAGAATGGAGCTCTCGGGCAAGACTGCTGGGGAAAGAAGCTCACATTCCAGCCTGCCCCCTTGAGGGCTATCTGCCCCTGGAAGCCAGTGGACCAGGCCTTCTTTCTTTTACTCCTCAAGAGCCCAGACCAGGACAGCTGCTTCCTTGTCAGAAATATGAAAGATTGGGAAGAAAAATAAAAAAGAAAGATCGGAGAGCAGAGCTCCCACAGCTCAGCCACGGAGCCGGCCGCACCCACCTCGGAACATGTCATACCAGACCTTCTTGGCCTTGAGGTGCTGTAGCCCGTTCAGGTGCTTCTTCCGGTTGTGGAGGTTGTCCTGGAAGGAGCGGTCACAGTAGTCGCAGAAGTAACGCTTCCCCATGGCCACCTCCACCACATGCCACCACTGCCTGGGAAGCCACAAAGCACTCTGTCAGAGCGTGGAGGCCACGCCACATGCCACCACTGCACACAGCCCAGACTGCGCGCTCCCTGGGGGCCAGGCGCCTGCCGTGTGGGACGGCTCTGTGCAGGTGCGCCATCTCACTTCAACCCCAGGACTCCCTGTGAGGAACCACATGGGCCTCATTCCAGAGGGATCCTTGAACAATTCTGATGCCCAGCTTCTGCCCAGGCCAGTCAACGCAGACTGTAGAGGGTGGGACCCAGGCATCACCTCTTTACAGCTCCCCCAGGAATCACACACGGCCAGGCTGCAGACGCCACCTTGCTCCCAGCGCCTCCCTGCCGTTCCCTCCCCCAGAACCCCGCCACGCTTGCTCACTTGACCCCTTCCATCTTTACTCAAATACTACCTTTGCAATAATCTCCTGCGGCCACTTTATTTAAAACCAGAACCCTCCACTTTCTCCATTTCCTGATTCATTTTTAGTCACCTTTGAAGTATCAAGTTACTTGTTATGGTCATCATCTTTTTCCCCTACAGAAATATAAATCCATGTGGGCTGGGATACTTTCGTTTTGTTTATTGTCGAAGCCCCAGCACGCAAAGTGGTGCGAGATACAGAGCAGGCAACCAAATACTTTGTTGAACAAATGAATGAATTCTCCTTTTCCTTATGCGACAAGGGAGGTTTGGAAAAAGGAGGTGATATGCCCAGGTGAGTTACACAGCTGGGAGGCAGAGGGCAAAGCCAGGTGCCCTAATATCCCACTGCCCATGTCCTCTCTTCCACAGCCAGCTCAAGGCTTGGAGGAGCACAGGGCTCAGGCAGAAATGTAAACAGCTTCCCAAGACATTAGCTAAACTCTCAGGTGGCAGATCCGCAGCCAATCACAGAGGGAAATGAGCATGTTTCAGGGTGTTAAAACCCTTAGAACCCCGGTGACCGTAGCTGCCACCCCTGATCCAGGGGATCTGCAGCTATAGATGGGCAGCAACAATATGACTCTCATGGCCAGCCCCTGGGAACCCCAGTTTGGTGCCACAGGGCCAGAGGACGAACGGGTCCACTTGGAGCCATCAAATAGGATCTGCAAAGGCTGAGCCCAGACCAACCCCTCACCCTTTACGTTCTGTAGTCTGACCCTTTGATTCCCAGATCAGGTTCCTGAGGCCTGGAGGAGGAAGGAAAGTGACTTCCCCAAGGTCACAAGGTAGGAGACTGGGCTAGCAGCAAAAGCTCCAGGCTCCCAGCATCTAGCAAATAAAGATAAATCTGGGACCTGACCACAGGGCGGGTGGATGGAGGAATGCATTTGGGAGGATGAGAATGGGGAGAGACACAGAGCCAAACAAGCCCCCTGGACAGTCCAGGCAGCCAGGCAGGTCGCTGGAGAGAGCCACTCCTGAGGCAGACAGGGACAACAGCCATTAAGTCAAGGAGCTGCTGAGTGTGGAGAGTGATGGGGAGAGGAGGGGTGGCTCTCCGAGACACTTAGCTGGACAAAACCCCACAGGGCACTGAAAAGCCAGCTGTGTGACCTTGGAGGCCTCACCTTTCCCTGTAACGATGTAAGGCAGTGGGTCTGACCGGCGGGCTGACTGCTTGGGAAGCAGGACACAGTAATGGGACCAGGAGCTGACAGTCATTCAAAATGAAAACATATAAAACCTCTCTTCTCCCACTGTTGCTGAGAAATTGTGTCCCAAACACACGGACTTGATATATTAAATTTGGCAGCTCTAATATACCCCGTCTTGCCAATAAAGTTATAGGAATTGGACTGAAATTGTAAGAGATGAACGTTTAACCGCTGAGCGCTTAACCAAGCCATTCACGAAGCCTGAAGCTCTGAGGAGCTGCTGAGTGTGGAGAGTGATGGGGAGAGGAGGGGTGGCTCTCCGGGACACTTAGGTGGACAAAACCCCACAGGGCACTGAAAAGCCAGCTGTGTGACCTTGGAGGCCTCACCTTTCCCTGTAACGATGTAAGGCAGTGGGTCTGACCGGCGGGCTGACTGCTTGGGAAGCAGGACACAGACATGCTAATCCAAATGAATCATTAATAAAAGAGTAATAGCAATTCAAACACTCTAGTACTGTCTGGCATCGAGCAAGTACTCAATCAAAATTACCTATTATTTGATTCTTGAGCACCTACTATGTGCCAGAACTAGGCTAAAAGCTTTATAATGCATCATCTTATTTAGTCCTCAGGAAAACCTGTCAGGTAGGACACATCACACCTTTTCCAGGGGGGGCACTGAGGCTCCAACAAGGGAAGTCACTTAGCCAAGTTCGATGCTAGGAAGCAGCAGAACTGGGCTTAGAATCCAGGCAGGATGGCTCTAGAGCCCACACTCCTAACCACTTACAAAGTTTCCTCCCAACAGATCATACTGATAACACCTTTCCTTTATTAATCACTCACTACACCCCCGGGACCATGTGGCCCCTTCAAATGCCGAGAGGCATGTATTATAATCCCATTTGAGAATGAGGAAACTGAGGCTTAGTGAGGAGGCTCTGAGGTCTCCCTGGTCACACACCAAGGAAGGGCAGAGCAGGTCTCAGGGTGCCTGGGACTGGGAGCTGTTGGGAAAGCCTCCCACCAACCCACCAGTTAATGAAGACCACACACACCCCCCTCCCTCGCCCAGCAACACTGACTTAAATGATGAGCCCTTCTGGGCTGAGCTGTGTGGGCTGGCATGTGTTTGTGTTCCCTCTCTCACATGCACAAACCATGGGGGGAAGCAGCCTTGGCTGCAAACTGTAGCAGCAGTGCCACCCACCCATGCCTTCCTCTGCCCACCCGGCCACCCTCCATCTGGCACAGGGAGGTGCTCAGCCGTCCATGACAGGTCAAGGGACACCGTGCTCTAGTCCCTGCTCTGCTGGGTGAGGCTGTGGCTCCACCACTTGCTCTCTCTGGGCCTCAGTTTCCCCATGTATGAAGCAGGAAGCAGGCAGCTAGACCAAGTGATCCTAAGGGCCTCCTCAAGCCATTTGGGTTTAAATCCAGGTGCCAATGCTTTCTAACTCTGCGATCTTGGGCAACTGACTTCTGGCCCCAGTTCCATCCATAAAAACTGGGATGAGAACAGTGCCCACCTCAGGGGCTGCTGTGAGCAGCAACACACACACACACAGACACACACACACAGACACACACACACACACACACACAGTCTTGGCACAGAGGCTCGGCCCACAGGAGGCCCTCAAGAAACACTGGCTGTCATCACCGTCATTAATGGCCTCCGAAAAGCCTGTATTTCAGAAAACCAAGGCTGAGTGAGGAACAAGATGTCAGTCCCTGCCCAAATGACCTCTGAAGTCAGCTGATCCTTATAATGAGGAGGAAAGTGAGGCCAAGAGAGGGAAGTGAGTTGCCCAAAGTAGACAGCCCAAGGCAGAGGTGGGCCCAGACCCCTGCCCGATGCAGAAGCTCTGCAGAGATGCCACTGCCCCAGGGATGTCAGGGGCCAGACCAGCTCCAGGGGGCCAGCGCTTCCTGCCTCTCACAGGCCTGTCCCCCTGGAGGCAGAGGTCCCCTCCATGGGCAGGAGCTGGCCTTCAGCAAGGTGACCTCATTGCTCAACTGTGAACTAGAGCTCCTGACCAACCACCTCCTGCTCCAGGGCCTTGGCACGCGTCAGGAAAAGGTGTGGCTGCAGAATCCTCTGGACAGATATAGTGCCCTGCCAGACACAACTGGGCGAGCAGAGCATATTTCACTCTGACTCACTCCTCAGCCAGGCATCCTTGCACAAGGCACAGCCTGTACCGCTGTGCCTGGCAGCCCCGGGTGGGAGGTCAGGGGGGGGGGCAGGGACGGCTGGACATCTCTGACAGCACCCAGACACCAGCACGGGGTGCTGACTAAGCTGGCCCTCTCTGCCGCAATTCATCCTCAGCCTCCGAGCTGGCGCGCTCGGCAGGGTGTGAGCGAAGCCCTGTCCGGAATACGGAGCGATCCGGCCCCACTCCCTTGCTGGGAACACAGGCGGGGCCTCCAACCCACACCTGCACACCTAGCCCATGATCTCAACAGCACTGGCTGGCTCTCTGGAGCTTCACCAGGCGACAGGGTGGCTCCCCAAGGCCACGGGGCAGCGGGCAAGGCCAGTGGGATAACCCTTTGGGGTCACAAAGGTAGGAGTTTGAATTCCAGCTCTGCCACTCATTAGCTGGGTGACCTCTGGGAAGTTATTTCACCTCCCCGAGTCTGTCCTCAGCTGTAAAACAGGGACCCTACTGCTGCTGTGTGGATGTGCCTAGTAGTATATTAAGATGCCTAGCAAACAGTGAGTGCCCCCAGAATGAGGCTGTTACAGTTGACACTGCCGCTGTCCCAGTGGCTCCCTCCCTCCCGCTTCTGGAGAGCACACCCCGACCCAATTTAAAACTGCAACGGAAGTCACGGGGAAGACAGTGTAGCACAGAGAAGACAAGTGGGGACTCTGGCATCTTACTACACTGATGGACAGTGACTACAATGGGGTATTGGGGGGGACTCGATAATAAGGGTGAATGTAGTAACCACCATTGTGTTTCTTGTGAAACCTTCATAAGAGTGTACATCAATGATACTCTAATTTAAAAAAATAGATTAAAAAAAATTGCAACCAGAAGCTGCAGCTGTAGGCCCTTGCACCCCTTACAATCTGCTGCTCTCCACAGTTCGTCTCACCTTTCACATGCCGGTTGACATCACGCACGCCTGCCTTCCCACTAGAATACAGCTTGTCCTGCTGAATCCAGCACCCCAACAGGGCTTTGCACGCACGCGTGCTTGGGGAATAAGCGAGGCAGCAGCCTGCGGGGTCTGAGGCCTCCCACCCTCTGCTCATGGACAACGCCCAGGCCCTCCTCTCAAGCTTGAATCTGGGTACCAGGACGAGGATGGACAGAGAAGAGAGACACATAAGGCCCCAAAGGCAGGTCTTTCACTGCCACCATCTTCCCTGCTGGACTTCTGTCTCCGGCAGAGCCCACCTCTACTCACTTAAACCACCCCTGACCATCCCATGGCACCTGACTTCAGTCCTTTGAGCTCAAGGAGAAGATTATCAATCAGGTGAGACACTTTGGAGTGGAAAAGGGAAGAAAAGAGAATGGGGATGGGTGGGGTGGGGTGGGGTGAGGAAAGACAGGTTCTTTGATTCCTCTGTGCTGGGCATGTGGCTTTCATTCTCTTATATAATCCTCAGAGACCCTCTGAGTAGTTATCAAGGTGTCCATTTCTCAGATGAGGACACAGGTTTGTGAATATTCACTACTAATTTGCTCAAAGCCAAGGCTAGGAGCGACACAGATAACAGTAATTTCTCAGCAGCCTGAGTGCTGCCAGTAGGCCAGCAGCACTGAGGACCCCCATGCACCCCCTTGAGAGCCCTCACTACAATGTTGTGAAGCCATGTGCTCAGGCCCCACAGCCAGGGCATTCCGGAGCCAGCACAGACACGGGGCCTGGCTGACCACACGTCCCTTTCTCTCCCCATCCCACTGCTCTGCTATGAGGCTGTTGAGGGGCAGACGTGTGCCTCGTGGATATTCCTGGTTCCGTTCATTGTACTATTGTGTATGTCTCAGGTACAGAGCTGGCACAAGGCTAAAATAAGCCAACAGCCTGGCTGTGGTCAGGGCTGGGATGTACACTGTAATTATCCAGGACACGTGCTCACCACATGCTGCCCTCGAGCTCACCTGTCATTTCTTCTAATTATGGCACTGCCAGACCCTAGGTAAACAGCAAACTGCAGCCAGAGGACGGCTTCATGGCACACGCACTAGGAGCATGGCAACATCCCAGGGCCACATACGCCTGCCGCCTGAAGCTGATGGCATCAGAGACATCCAGAGGGGGCGGCCTGCAGACGGCCCACTGGGGAACCAAGGCCAACAGAAGATCCAGATGTCTTCTCTGATAGGAGCCCCCGTGTTCAAGGCCTCCCTCAGATACCCCAGTGTTTTGTAGCAACCACACAGCTTTCTCATCCTGACCTCGTTCACATGTCCCACCCCTTGGGGTGAGGCACATCGTCTTACTCGCAGTATAAGGCAATGGGGGCTCCACCCACAGCAATTCATAACTCAGTAGGTCTGGGCCAGGGCCAGGATCTAAGGAAGCTCTGATGCAGAGTCCACACTTCAAGAAATGCCAATGGTAGCTGATGATGGACTCCAGAACAGAGAGGGCAAGAGCTTGCTCAAAGTCACACAGACCACCCAAGCCAATCTTTAATCACTCAACCCAGGACTGACTCTCATCCCTGCCACTTTTAGGCTGTGAAACCTCAGTGAACTACTTACCCTCTGAGCCTCCTCTGGAAGATGGGGACAATGATACTATTTCATATGACTATTATGAGGATTAAATCATACGTGCTAGGTACTTAGCACTGTGCCAGGCATGCCGATGGTGCTCAATACACATTCGTGGAGGAGGAAGCCAGCTGTGTGGCCTCCAGTGGTCTCCCCTCCTGGGGCTGGCACTTTGTGTCCTCCCCTCCCAAACTGTGTCAGGGTTGGTCTGTGTGACTAAGAGAACAAAGCAGACATCATGTTACTTCCAAGATCATGTTACAAGACAATGAGGCTTCCATCCTGGTGTCTCCCCTTCTCTGGTCACTTGCTCTGAGGGAAGCAAGCTGCATATCTGAGTAGCCCTGTGGGGAAGCTCATGCGACAAGGAATCAAGACCTCCTGCTAACAGTCATGTAAGTAAGCTTAGCAGCAGACCCTCTAAACCCAGTCAAACCTTCAGATGAATGCAGCCCCAGATGACAGCAGTCCTTTTGGGAGACTGAGCCAGAACCAGCTAAGCCACTCTCAGATTCCTGACTCTCAGAAACTGTATGTTAGTTGCGTTAAGTCACTAAGTTTTGGGGTAATCTGTTATGCAGCAATAGCTAACCAACACAGTGGAAAATATGAATGAAAAAATGAAATCACGTTACAACCTGTGACAGCCACAGGTAAGAAGTGCCCCATATCCCAAAACAAGTCACAAGAGCAGTACCCCTGGCATGCAACCCCTGAGGCTCCAGGGTTCCCTTTCTAGTCATTTATCCCCACTCAGCACTTCCTCTCTGCCAGAGCAGGGTTTACATCTCATTACATAGTCCCTGCTCTCCCAAGAAGGTCCACTGAACATATGCAGGGGGTGGCCAACAGATGCACACACCCCCAGTAACAATATTATGTAATAAGCTCTATGTGGAGGAGCACAAAGAGAGGCAGCTGAACCTAACAGCAAATTCCTTTCAGGAAATGACCAGAGATGATCTCAGAGATCTAGGTACCGAGACAGTCACGGCAACGCAGCTTGTTCTAAAACTGCAGTCTACACATCCCACAGTCAGAAGAGCTGACAGTTATCCATTGCTCACCACATGCCGGGCAGGCCGCTCCGTGTCCCATGTGGGCTGGGAGTGGTGGTTCACTGATATGATGCACAAAGCCCACTATCCTCATCTTGCCTGAAAAAACTGTGGACACAGGGAGCCCACAGCTGGCAAGGAGCAAGAGTAGGGCATAAGCCACCATCTGTTCATTCAGTGGAGTCCACACAACCGTTAAAAATCAAGTCACAGGAAAATTCCCTGGACAAACGTTCATTCCATATTGCTGAATGAAACGCGGCTCGATCCACGACAGTACGTACGGGACAACACTTTTTCAAGGACAGAACCCTCTGCCCAACACACACACACACACACAAAGATAGAGCAGATACAAAACATTTACTGTGGTTATGTCTCTGGATAATACGATTATGTGCGGGATTTTTTTCATTTTGTTCAACATACATAGTTACAAATTATTTTTTCTTGCGATGTGAACTTTTGAGATTTTTTCTCTTAACAACTTTTCAATACACAAGACATTATTGCTCACCATGCAACGAACAAGTTCCAATATAGTGAACAAGTTCCCACAAGGTGAACAATGCAAAGGCAGTCATATCAGAGAAACTAATTCAGTTACTATAATCAATCAACTATGATTATTCATATGATTTTTATACTTAAACTATAAGTGAATCCCACATTTCCCCCTTTTTTGTTTTAATTGACGCAAATGCATATGCATATATTTGTAGAAGGTACCAGAATGATGATTAGCTGGGCTCGGCCTGTGACATAGCTTGTCACAGGCAATGTCTCTCTCGTCTGGAGGGGTGGGGTTCTATGCCTCACCTCAGTTGGCCCCCACGTTGCTCACCTGAGGTCCCTTGCGACTAGGCCTGTCTTAGGTTGTTCCTCCCATTAGGAATCTTACCCGTCTCTGGCTAACCAGCCATCTCCTGGGACCAAACAGGGAGATAAAATATGAAAGAGAGGACAGCCAGCAGCTATAAATCTGGATAAAATCACAATATACATGATTATTTTCTTGCAGCAAATGCAGGTGGGGAATCAGTATATGATTTCACAAAGTTGTTTAAAAGGAATCACTTATTTCTTGAAGTTAATTTTTGAAAAGTAGCATATGCTTGTATTGGCTTTAAAAGACCAACAACTGCCTTCTGCACACACACTAGAACAGGAATACAAATCCATAACAGTATTAGACCTACAATTATAGGCCATATCCAATGAAACAAAGAAAACCAATTTAACAATCCAGGCATTTGTGAAAACTTATCAATAACATGGTGAATGTTGTCTATTTGATCTTGAATACTATGCGAAAAATCAGACAAATTAAAACAACGTATCACTGGAAATTGTTCACATCCTATATGTTCTTTTTTTTTTAATCACTTATTCTTTTGTTAACTTCTCCTAAGTATTCTTTTTTTTATAATTTATTTTGGATCATTAATCTACAGTTATATGTGCAATATTATGATTATTAAACTACCCCCTTCATCAAGTCCCCCCCACCAACCCCATTACAGTCACTGTCCATCAGCGTAGTGAGATGCTATAGAGTCACTACTTGTCTTCTCTGAGTTGTACAGCCCTCCCCGTGCCCCCCCAACATTACATCTGCAATCATACTGCCCCTTTTTCCCTCTTATCACTCCCTTCCCACCCATCTTCCCCAGTCCCTTTCCCTTTGGTAACTATTAGTCCGTTCTTGGGTTCTGTGAGTCTACTGCTGTTTTGTTCCTTCAGTTTTTTTCTTTGTTCTTATACTCCACATATGAGTGAAATCATTTGATACTTATCTTTTTCGGCTTGGCTTATTTCACTGAGCATAATACCCTCTAGCTCCATCCATGTTGGTGCAAATGGTAGGATTTGTTTTCTTCTTATGGCTGAATAATATGGTGTTGATGTTTATAAAGAGGTCTCCAGCAGACATTACCGCAGTCCCTGGCTGAAGGCTGGAAGGGTACCCCTGATTCCAAGCAGACCTGGCGCAGTGGAGGTTGGCTGAACCAGAATCTGAGCCCCAGGGAGCTGTGAGCTGGAGACACAGTTCCTTATCAGATCATTACAGGGCCCAGGAGGCCAGAGTTTCCAAATAGGAAAGGTAAAAATAGCCTGAAGGAGGCTTCTGAACCACATATCTGGACTCAGAACACCCTCTGCCTCCCCTTCTGCCCCCAGTATGGGCTCCAAAGACCATCTGCCCCTCTGTTACCGTCGTCACTGCTGCCCAAGGCAGGTCTCATCTCCTTGCACCTGAACCAGCTTCCTCATTCACCCCACCCGGGGCAGCATCAGAACAAGCTTCTAAAACAACTCCTGCTCAAAATTTTCCATGGCTTCTGGTGGAGAGCTTATTAAAAATGAAGTCTCCTGGTCAGATCTAGGAATTCAGACTCAGCAGATCTGGAGGGCCAGAAATCTGCATTTTAAGCAGTGAGTCTAGTATCCCCTAGTAGGTACCCCCTTAAGAAACAAAACCTGGGGTAATGACCATCTCCTACTCATCGAACTCTCCATTCCCTGAATCCCAAAGGCAGCCTCTGCTGGGGACAGGCACTCTGGGTAGATCCAGCCCCCAGATTTGTGTCTCCGTCAGAAATCGGTTGATTATGAATAACCTCAGCTCACTGAAATGGTAACCCCAACTTGACTGAAATGCTAATTCATTAGAGTGGACAAAACTGTTTTATCCTGTCACTCCAGGAAAATTTAGGACTGAAAATAGAAGTCGTGGAATAAATCAAACTCATTCTGCATTAATGTTCCTGTCCTAAGTTTAGTAATAATCAGTGTATTTAAACTTGGTATTTATAAGTACGTATGACATTGAAAAGAATTTGACATGCTGAATATATGACAGATAAACATCATGATTCAAAGTTAAAATACATAGGTAACTGACAACATATGTCACTAACTGATATTAGGCTTATGACCAAGTGAGAGGTTAGCAAAATAGTTGGGAACACTGGCTGCATGTTAGAATCACCTGGGGTGCTGTAAAAGCTACTAAGGGTGACTCCCATACCTTAATTTCATGTCAGATATGGAATATGTATTTTCTTTTAGCTCTCCAGACCAAGAACAAGTGACATAAGAGAATTTCAGTCTGTTAAAAGTATTAAACTGTTTATAAGAACTTGAAATTCATTATGTTTGTAAGTTTCATTTATTACATTTCCTAGTAACTGTTTAAATATTCTAGGTAAATTATGCTTGCTAGGTTCTATATCGGAAATACTTAAAATCAAATACATTAAATTTACAAGTGGAATTAAATATGTAAGAGAATGTAATTAAGCTGTAAATAGGGCTGAATGTTTAAACGAATTTAGTTTGTTCAATTTGAGTTCAAACATTAATCAGAGGAAAAGTTAATGGTCATTGTTCTCATTTTTCTAGGTTTATGTACAGAATAATTTCTAAGTTGAAATCAAAGGCTTAAAGAAAGCTCTTTTTAAAAATTGTTTGCCTCTGACATCTCCACCTGAAGTCTAAGGGGCAGCTCAAACTTTACATAGCCAAACAGAATTTAAGACTATCCCTGTCGATGTCAAGTTGTTGAGGTCAAAACTCAGATGTCATCCTTGATTCTTCTTTGCTACACACCCTAAATGTATGTCAGCTTATTATCTCTGTCCTACCTCCCAAAAAACATCCCAAATCTGATCATTAATCCACACCTTAAATTACCATCCTGCCTCAACTGACCCACCACAACTTCCTCTCTTCTGGCTATTCCCCAGAAGGCAGCCAAAATGATGATATTAAAATGTAAATTAGATCATTTCACATCCCAGTTCAAAACACTTCAGCGGCTTCCAGGAGCAATTAGAAAAAAATGACTCCTTACCGTGAGTACACGGCTCAATAGGAACTGACCTGAGCCCACCTGTTCATAATCCACTCCACCTTCCATTCAACATCCCAGCACTGCAGCAAACTCAAGGCTGCACCAACGTTTTCCTGTTTGACCCGCTACTATTCATTCAGATCTCTGGTTAAGTGTTGCCCTGGGTACCCTGGCTAAAATTGCACCACCTCCCCCTCCCCAACCTGTCTTCTGCTCTTCACAACATTACTTGTCTTCACTGCATCTCCCCATCTTGCCCAGCACACAGTTGAATGAGCGCTCCCTGAGAGCAGACACTTGTTCACCGCCGGGTCCCCGGGGCATGACCCAGACGAAGAGCTCAGAAAATACATAAATGGGCCTTAGTACTCCAAAGCCCTCGCTGGTTCTATTCCCAAGAAGAAATGCGTGGTCCCAGGTCTCCCGCCTTCCAGGCCAGGGTTCTCGGCTGCTAAGTCCATGGATGAGGAAACAGCACGGAAAAAACTGCCTTCCCCGGAGGTCGGGCAGAGGAGGCTGGGCCCCCAGGACCCAACTTCTGCCACAAGCTCCAACTCTAGGCCTGTAATTGGGGCTGATAGAAGAGAGAGGCGGAGAGACAAGCCGGAAACCCGGGCGCCCAGTCCCCTACACCCCACTAACTACTCCCCGCCCGCTGAATGTTGCGACCCGCCGCCGGGAGCAATCCTCGGGTGGGAGGAAAGACACTAGGATTAGCTCCTCAACGTCCACCAAAGAAGGTACCTGGCTCCGCAGGGCCCGAGGGCTCTGAGCTCCTCCTGCTGCGCTCTCGGTAGCGAACTGCTTGCTGGGATTCGTAGTCCTTCCTTGGGTGTCAGTACACCCTTCCCAGAAACCTTTGGGACTCAAAGCGGAGAAAGCGTGAAGGTGGGAGGGATGGAGGGACGAATGGAGGGAGCGCGAGCGCTTCTGGGTGTTGTAGTTCAAAATATTCAATCAGCAATAAATGATTGAGAAAAATTGAGTAATCTTACCCAACCAGTTGGGCTGCTCTGAAGTGAACCTTATGAGACTTTTTCTCCCATGTAGTCAGTTACCTCCGTGGTTCAAAACCACAAGCGCTGAGATTTAAAAGAACTACAAATCCCATAAAGTGCTGCATGTCGACGGCCTTTGGAGAGGAAGGTCAGCAGCGGCGCAGGCGCGGTGGCGTAAGTCCGGCAGAGGAGGAACATGGCGGCC